>CM074945.1:6737659-6754673 GCA_037577455.1 Pangasius macronema | reverse complement strand
CTCCACACCAACCTTGGCAAACCATGTCTTCATGGAGCTCGGTTTGTGCATAGGAGCACTGTCATGCTGGAACATGTTGGGGGTAAAATTGTAATGCTACAGCATACAGAGACATCCTGTCTAACTGTGAGCTTCCAAGTTTGTGGCAACAGTTTGGGGAAGGCCCACATATGGGTGTAATGGTAAGGCGTCCACAAACTTTTGGCCATATAGTGTATTTGTGTTTGTGTTCAATGACTCATAGCTAGCCTATTAGCTAGTAAGGCAGATATGTTATTCTGAAAAATTTAGCCACAAAAGTACTCAACTAAGCCAATAAACAAGTGGAAATAAATAAACAATGGTGTATGTCTGAAGACAAAAAAAAGCAAATAGTAAAAAAAATTAAAAATAGTATTTCTTACTGTATGAATGAGTTTCTTGTAAGACAGCAAATTGGTGTACTCATTCTAAAAGGTATTTATTTATGACAATATACAGTATATGTTATAATACAAGAACCTGGATGTTTAAGGAAATATATTTTAATGCTGTTAAAACAGTTGCAGTGGTAGCTCAGTGGTTAAAGCTTTAGGCTACTGATTGGAAGGTCATGAGTTTAAATCCCAGCACCACCATGCTGCCAATGAAGGTCCTTCAACAGGTCCTTTAACCCTGAACTGCTCTGAACAGATTTGACACTCCTGCTGAAGGGCGTCCCAAACGTAATGGTTGTCAGGGTTTGTTTAGGTTTAAACTAACGCTCAGTGACACAGGCACGTTAGTACATGATTAAGTGATTTTACACTCCATTCTCATACAGAAAGATTCTTATGAAGTCGGAGTTCTCCTCACCTGAGTGTGTGATTGCGGGCCAAACTAGGCTGCCTCTCCTGCAGCAACTCCAGGACGTTCGGCTGGCGTAGAAAAGCCACGATCTTTTCATTATATGCTGTAATAGATAAAAAGGGGGGTTAATGTGCAGGTGGGTACTTCAAACTGAGAAATAAAGAACAGTGGTTATGTGGTAGTCATATACTTTCTATAGTCACATGGATGACCACAATTTAGACTAGGACACAACCTGGCTAAGGCACCAGTGGCTTCACCTGACCACCTCAGAGCATGACCTTTTCAGCTTAACAAACCAAATAACCCATAGGTAATATTCACATTCATACCACCTCAACCCAATTCAGCTGAATCCAATTTTATTTGCACAGCACATTTAACAATAGATATTGTCACAGAGCAACATTACAAAAATCCGGATGTAGGTTTAGATTGCTAATGAGCAAGCCAGCGGCCACAGTAGCAAGAAAAACCCTTGAGAAGAATCAGACCCAAAGTAGATCCTGTCAAAAACATAATTAAAGCATGACCACAGGCATGAATAATGGCTTTGGAGAAGCTTATGCTCTAGGTTGTTAAATAAAAACAAGAAAAATGAATGACATGGATTTGAACCTGCGTTGCAATTTGTTTGGGAAGCACAGCTGGGAGCAGAGGATCCTGACTTCATCCACTTCACATTTAATCACTTTAATAATGTTGACAGGGATGACCCACTGGGAAAAAAAAAAATTCAACATCACTAGAAATGTTGAATTTAATTTTCATTAGCTATATGCATAGCTCTAGCTATTGCAACTGACAACGAAGAAAAGACGAATGTCATGCTAAACTATTAATTAGAGCATATGACAAAGATACATCATATGCTACTGTCGTCATCAAAACTCCACCTGACGGAATACCTTTTCAAAGAATGGTGCTCATTGCTCCCAGTACAGTTCCAAGGTGCACTGAAGCTCATGGTTGGTTTTTCCTTTAACTTGTCACCCATCTGCACATTTTAAATAACATTTATCTTTTGATTTCTTCAAATATCTGTCTTTTATGATACCAACTCATGTTAACTGTTGGACTTGATTGTAATTATGCATAAAGTAATTTATTAAGTTAGCTAAATAAAATAATAAAACATACAGAAACTGTGTGCTATCTAATTTGGTGGAAAAAAATACCACTCCACTTTACATCATAGTGTATTTTGCCTTCAGTTCATCAGTTAGTTTCTGACATCAACACACTCACTAATGTGTTATTTCTGGCTTATTTTATTTCCCAAATTTTCTCAACTTGAAATCTAGGTTAGGCGTCCACATTAAGTTGTAAAGTCCTACCAGTTGTTTATCCACATCTCGGCAATTGTTTGCAACATTTATCTGTCTGATTAAATGTGCTTAATTTGTGCATTAATCCTCTGCACAAGGGATATTAAACACTGAGTGCTGACAGATGGCAGCCTCCTGGAGGGCCATAACACTGCAGACCATAGCATTTTCTCAGAATTAATACCTTATTCAACTCGGCTAATTACAAACCTTCATGCAGTCAACTGGATGTACTGGAATAACATAAACACAAATTGTGTAGGACGTCTGTGTGACATTTTAGCTCTACAAAGAGAGGAAAATTCCCTCAGCATTGTAGCCAGCTTTGCAGGGTTGATTTTCTGGTAAAAAGCTTATTTTCTCCTCTGAATGACTGCACAAAAAGAATGGCTATGTGCAACTCTGAAAAGCTGCAGGTGTGTACTATCTCTCTCAAGCTGGAGTTAATGAGGCCTTCCAAAAGCCATCAGCCATTTAGAGTTACAGCCCAGTTACAGCACTTCCCCAGCGAGGGTTTCTCTCTTCTCTCTAAAGGAAATCCTGAGGCAAGACATTAGTAAATTTAGCTTAGCTATTTCCCATGCACTGGCATCGACAGCCAGCATTACACTGAGGAAGCATCACATTACATCATCTTGGTCACAAGCTATATGAGCTACTTTGATAACTGAATGATTCGACAGGCAGAATATCAGTGTACATACACAGTGGAGGTTCCATGAAGATGTGATCATTATTTTGGCTGATAAAGGCTGATAAAGAAAAAGAATAAAGGTGAAGCGAGATTTCTTTTCAGTATCCTACAAGCATTCAGAACAAGAAGCACACACACACACACACACACACACACACACACACACACACACACACGCACACACACACACACACCGATCAACCAAACATTAAAACCACCTGCCTAATATTGTGTAGGTCCCCCTTGTGCTGCCAAAACAGCTCTGACCCATCGAGGCATGGACTCCACAAGACCTCTGAAGGTGTGCTGTGGTATCTGACACCTAGTAGCAGCAGATCCTTTAAGTCCTGTAAGTTGCGAGGTGGGCCTCCATGTATCGAATTTGTTTGTCCAGCACATCCCACAGATGCTCAGTTGGACTGAGATCTGGGGAATTTATAGGTCAAGTCAACACCTTGAACACTTTGTTATGTTTCTCAAACCATTCCTGAACAAGTTTTGCAGTGTGGCAGGGCACATTATCCTGCTGAAAGAGGCCACTGGCATCAGGGAATACTGTTGCCGTGAAGGGGTGTATAGTTCTTGGTCTACAACAATGTTTAGGTAGGTGGTACGTGTGAAAGTAACATCCACATGAATGCCAGGACCCAAGGTTTCCCAGAAGAACATTGCCCAGAACATCAAGCTGCCTCTGCCTGCTTGCCTTCTTCCTATAGTGCATTCTGGTGTCATCTCTTCCCCATCTAAGTGATGTGCACACACCCAGCCATCTTAAAAAAGGAAAAAGAATACATGAGACCAGGCCACCTTCTTCCATTGTTCCATAGTCCAGTTCTGATGCTCACGTGCCATTGTAGGTGCTTTCAGTAGTGGGCAGGGATCAGCATGGACACTCTGACTGGTCTGCGGCTATGCAGCCACATATGCAGCAAGCTGTGATGCAGTATGTGTTCTGACACCTTTATATCATAGCCAGCATCAACTTTTTCAGCAATTTGTGCTACAGTAGCTCTTCTGTGGGATTGCACAAGATGGGCTAGCCTTCCCTCCCCATGCGCATCAATGAGCCTTGAGCACTCATGACCCTGTCGCCAGTTCACCGTTTGTCCTTCCTTGGACCAATTTTGGTAGGTACTAACCACTGCATACCAGGAACACCCCACAAGACCTGCCGTTTTGGAGATTCTCTGACCCTGTTGTCTAGCCATCACAATTTGGTGCTTGTCAGAGTCACTCACATCATTACGCTTGCCCATTTTTCCTGCTTACAACACATCAACTTTAAGAACTGGCTGTTCACTTGCTGCCTAATATATCCCACCCCTTGGGAGGTGCCATTATAATGAGATAATCAATGTTATTCACTTCACCTGTCAGTGAGGTGAATAACACACACACATTATATATACAATCTATATGGACAAAGGTATTGGGACACACTTCTTTATTGAATTCAGGTATTTCAATCAGACCCATTACCACAGGTGTATAAAATCAAGCACCTAGCCATGCAGTCTGCATTTACAAACATTTGTGAAAAAAATGGGTCATTCTTAAGAGCTCCATGAATTCCAGCGTGGTACTGTGATAGGATGCCACCTTTGCAATAAGACAGTTCGTAAAATTTCATCCCTGCTAGATATTCCACAGTCAACTGTAAGTGGTATTATTGGAAAGTGGAAACGTGTAGGAACACCAGCAGCTCAGCCATGAAGCGAAAGACCACGTAATGTCACAGAGCGGGGTCACCAAGTGCTGAGGCGCATAGTGTGTAAAAGTCTCCAACACTCTGCTGATTCCAGGGCTGAAGAGTTCCAAACTTCCACTGGCATTAATATCTGCACAAAGACTGTGTGGCAGGAGCTTCAAGGAATGGGGTTCCATGGCTGAGCAGCTGTATGCAAGCCTCACAGCACCAAGTTCAATCCAAGCTTTCGGAGGGAGTGGTGTAAAGCACGCCGCCACTGGACTCTGGAGCAGTGGACATGTGTTCTGTGGAGTGACGAATCACACTTCTCTGTTTGGCAGTCTGATGGGCGAGTCTGGGTTTGGCAAATGCCAGCAGAACGTTACCTGCCTGACTGCATTGTGCCAACTGTAAAGTTAGTGCAGGATTGATAATGGGCTGTTTTTCAGGGGTTGGGCTAGGCCCCTTACTTCAAGTGAAAGGAAATGTTAACGCTTCAGCATACCAAGACATTTTGGGCAATGCTATGCTTCCAACTTTGTGGGAACAGTTTGGGGAAGGCCATTTTCTATTCCAGCATGACTGTGCTGCAGTACATAAAGCAATGTCCATAAATACATGGTTGGATGAGTTTGGTGTGGAAGAGCTTGACTGGCCTGCACAGAGCCCTGACCTCAACCCCATCGAACACCTTTGAGATGAACTGGAATGGAGATTGCGAGCCAGACCGTCTCGTCCAACATCAGTGCCTGACCTCACAAATGCTCTACTGGATGAATGGGCAAAAAATTCCCACCGAAACACTCCAAAATCTTGTGGAAAGCCTGTTCAGAAGAGTGGAAGCTGTTCTAGCTGCAAAGGGGGGACCAACTCCATATTAATGTCTATGTATTCAGAATGCAATGTCATTAAAGTCCCCATTGGTGTAATGGTTAGGTGTCCCAATACTTTTGTCCATATTGTATGTATATATATTTCATCTGACCGCCACAGAGCATGATTTTTTTCAGCTTAGGTAATATTCACATTTATACCACCTCAATTCAATTCAGTTGAATCCAGTTTTATTTGCACAGCACGTTTTACAATAGACATTGTAACAGAGCAGCTTTACAGAAATCGAGGTGTAGACTGAGATTGCAAATGAGCAAGCCAGGGGCCACAGTAGCAAGAACAACCCTTGAGAGGAACCAGACTCAAAAGATCCAAAAGATCTTACAGTATGTAAGGTATATTATAAAAATTGATTATACCACAGCATTGTTGAATTCTCCAAACTTATTGCTCAGGAGGTTATTCATTTTTTGATAACAGCAGCTCTCACAGTAGTTCTGGCTTAAATTCAAATCATATCTTTGTAGTAATGTGTTCATTTCGACACTTTAATGGTCAGAAAATTTTCTGCCACAAGAGCGAGGACTTTCGTTTTCTCGGTAACATGATGCAACAAGCTGTGTTTTTCTATCTTATTAACTTCAAGAGAAAGAATAAAGAAAGGCTGTTTACAGCCACTATATGTAAATGATTACAAGAACTAACTTGTCTTGTGGACGTTCCACAACACAGTTGTGTCCTACATTGATAAATTAAAAATGATAACGAAAGGCAAATTGCTGTGTTGTAATAAATCAATCAACCATTTATTTTGTTGTTTTTTGCTTGTTTGCTTGCTTACTTTTCTAAAAAAAAATCTAAGGCGCCTTTCTCATGCCCATATGCCTTTATAAAGTAGAAGCACAAAAGAGACAGAAGAAGAACAAACAAGCAAAAAAACACTATGAGGTACACAGAGTAAAAAGAGAAGGACAGTGTTGTGTGAAAAAGGTCTTCATCATATGAGATGCAGTAGGAGAGCAGCCACAGGGAGACTGAAGCAGAGCACTCCAAAGTCTCGGGGGCAGAGCACTGTACTTGCCAACTACTGAGAAAAACCTGCAAGTAGTTCTGTGTTCACAATTAGCATGATGACTAATGAAGCATCCATTGCTTTGTGATGGTCAGAAAGATGACTGTAGCATCCATCCATCAATCCATCCATTTTCTGTACCCCTTATCCTACACAGGGTCACAGGGAGCCTGGAGCCTAGGGGGACTCGGGGCACAAGGTGAGGGACACCCTGGACAGGGTGCCAATCCATCACAGGGCACAATCAAACACACACACAACAGGCAATTTAGAGATGCCAGTCAGCCTATAACACGTCTTTGGCCCAGTGGAGGAAACTGGAGTACCCAGAGGAAACCCCAAAGCACGGGGAGAACATGCAAACTCCAAGTACACAGGGCAGAGGCGGGCATTGCACCCCCAACCCCGGAGGTGAGAGGCAAATGTGCTAACCACTTAGCCACCGTGACCCCATGACTGTAGCAGTGATCATCAAATATTTTCTGATGCAAAAGGCGACATCAGCTTGTAAAATCTAAAATTATTCAGCCATCTTATCTCTTCCATGTCTTCCATGTAAGACTAATACTGCCCAAATATGACCAAAGGCAGATTAAACACCAAAATTACTGCGTTCGCCAGCCATAACATTTGCATTTTTATAAAAATGAAGCTTGCAGAAGAATTTTTTTAATTTTAGAAACTGTGTGTGTGTGTGTGTGTGTGTGTGTGTGTGTGTGTGTGAGACACTGACCTAAGGGCACTGAGTCATTCTGGTACTGGCTCCTGATGGCAGCAACAAGGCTGTTGCCAGGCCTGGCTATGAGAGACGCACCTCGGCTGCGGGACACGTCAGACGCCTGTGGACAAGCACAAAAACATGTAGCCACTTACATACACATACAGATATATATAATAATTATTTTTTTCCAGATTAAAAAAAAAAAGTTTTTTTTTTCTATGTCATTTCTGACACTCTGCCTTTTAATATGTCAAAGCATGTTTTCATGAAGTCATGAGTTATATAACTGAACTTTAGGAGAAACACCTGTCCTGAAGCTTCCTAGATGAATTTTATAGGAAGTTAACTATCAGTTTCTCTGCTAGAGACAGAGTTTTCACACCCACCACCTCCCTGTTTCCTCCCTACTATTTGGGGGCGATAATTCGCTCACACCAGCCCAAGTCCTCGGAGTTATGCCCACAGTTCCACAATCACTCTTCATCGTGTTTAGTTAAAGGCAAATGATCTATTTTACTGGTTGCCTCTTTCACAGTCTCCATGTCTCTGACTAAGTGTGTAAGAGTACATAGTGTGTATGTGTGTGTGTGTGTGTGTATGTGTTCACCCACCTCTCCAGCACTGTAGCTGCGTAGTCTTTGTAGGTGTTGCCTATGTGTGAGGTGATTAGGCAAACATCCATTCTGAAAGGGGATTCTGGGATCGATAAAGGTGGTGGCTCGACTGTTGTGATCTACAAAAAATGACTGCAACAGAGAAAAGAACACAATTACACACTGCAAGTTAGACTTTTAAGCAATTTAACATAATGCATAACAGCAAACCCAAGAGAACTGATGCAATTTGGATGGCTGGTCGCAGCAAATATTAATTTAAAAATTGGAATTGTTTTTGAGAGTATATTTCCTTTATTCAATGAAAAGAAGGCACCCAGGGGCTTTTAACGGCCCATATGGCTGTATTAGTATATACACGTGCTATGAATTTGAAAGGACATATCCATATGTTATGATTTTAAAAGGATATAATGCACATTATAATTTTGGAAAGGATATATACAGTATACATTTGTTATGATTTTAGATGGATATATACATAGACATGGTAATGAAAGGAGCCTGGGTTGTGACTTTGTGGAAAGGCTCACCTTGCCCTGTGGATCTATTTTGATCTCCCAGCCTCTTGGCAGCTCCAGCTGTGTATCGGCAAACTTGTTAAGGAAAGTGACAAGGTCGCGGTTATGCTGGTAGCGTTCAAAGTTGCGAGCGTCTCGCCGGATTTTCAGAATCATGTGCTTTAGGCAGGTGCTGTTGGTGAACATCCGGTACGCCCCCTGCAAATGAGCCAGATTGACAGCAGGGTAAATGTGGCTGTGTGTAGACTACATAGTATGACGTGTGTCATATACAGAGTGTAGGTATTTTTATGTGTATGTGTTTTTTTCTCTAAAAGCTCAGTAAACACAAAGGTAGTTTGCGGCGTTAAGTGGTAAAATCAAAGTTGTATCCCAGAAGGAAGTATGTCCATAAATGCGGTCACATTGACAGAAACAAAAGACTTGGTTGTTGGAAATTGCTGACCGGAGGTTATTACCCTGTCTTCAGTAGGCACATGCTGAGAACAAAAAATCAATTATGACTTTATATTCACGAATTAACAGATACATATATAACAGCTTGGCTAACCGCAGGCACAGACCATGAGGATTAATGATAGTACAATCATGTGATAAAGGCAATGCTGTCACTGGCCCTCATGGCCCTCATGCCCAGGTCTTAACATCCAACTCCAAGTTAACATTTTTTTAACATTAGAGACGAATTATTTATATAAAATATTTATACCATGTTAGCACATGCAACATTGCAGAAATATTTCCAAGTCAAAGTCTGAGTCTTATATGCTCAAATCCAATTCACGTTTCTAATCACAGATAAACAAGCCCAATCCAAGTTAGAATCAAGACAAGCACAACTCAAATCAGACATACAAGTCAAGGACTAGAGTACAAGGTAAGGGTCAACTTTATACTGTACGTTTTATTTTCTGCCTTGTGCACCACAACTGAGCAGAGCTAGAACCCCATGTGTATATCCACTGTCTCTGCCACTGTCTCACATCAGGAGACTTAATCAATAGATAATCAATAGATAATCAGACAGCATCACCATTCACCTGAAAACACATTCTTGTGGTTAACTTAACTGTCCAAAATATCCTCTCACAAAAATATCTTCTGTCTCCATTTCCATATATTTAACACACCAAAGTCTGTATACACTCTCACCACAGCCAGCTAGTGGGGCTAAGCCTTCTTTTAAAAAACAAAACAAAACAAAACAAAAAGCTCTAATTTTTAACATGTACACTATTATTTTTGCTGTTAAAATGCTTGGAAGCTGATTATTTAATTCTTTTGTATACAAAACAAAGAGCAACAGCACCACCAATGGTTGCAAGAAAAATGGCTGGATGGTATGCAGTATTTCAGATGGGGCTGATTTCTTTTTAGCCCATACTGTAGTTCCTACAGTATAATGATGACAATACAACTCTATCCCCAGATCTGAGCTTTATTTAGGCAATTTTTTAAAACCTGCTTCGCTGACACGTCCATCACACACCATCAGCAGTGATCAGGTGCAAGTGAAATACAATACAATACAGGGTGTAACGAATAATACTGAAGTGGATTACTTAATCAGTCATCCATTTTTGAAAATGCCTCTGGAGGAGAAAATACGAATACATCGACTAATCACACATTGTTCCAATCAAAGTACAAATTACACAAAAGGATAACTGACAGAAATGTATGTTTTGTGTTTGTTAGTTTGACCATAAGAGCTGTCTAATGGCAAGCATAGCCAAGAATGAAGTTTTGCTTATCATGCTTTCCATTTGGAGGAAACACAGTATAATGGACCATGTCCAACGAAACCATTAGGAAGCATGCTTGCAGCTGCCTATGTGTGTGAGTGCGTTGTCCCTATACGCATGCACATACTGTACACTATATCATGCCTAAGGTGAAACCCTGTACTATAAAGCTCAACACTAGTTTTATTGTTATAACTTTAAGCTATTTATAGGTATTAGAATGACACAAACAGCCATTACTCACTATCACAATATATACCAAATGTCCCCTTTTTTCCTTACATAATTGGCATGGAGGACGGTGAAGAATTCTGGATGAGTGACAAACTTGACTGCTGGACTTTGCAGTAGGAGAGTGATCTTCTGATTGTTCATTGGTGAGGGTGAGCCTTCTCTCCTCGAATCTAAAAAAAAAAGAAAGAAAGAAAAAAAAACACAGTCCTCCCAAAATAACCACAGCCTATTTTTAATAGAACACATAGTGATGACTGCAGTCACATGTCCATGACCATGCTGACTAGAGGAAACACTACAGGCTATTCATCTGACTGAATTGTACAGAATGTTAACGGATGCCTGGAAATAATCTCAGATACGTGTGATATCTAAAGGTTCCTATGTCAGGTGATAACTTTCGATAAAAAAAATTGAATATAATCTAAATCTATGAGACAGAATCTCTAGCCAGAGAGACAGACTGTTAACAAATGAAATGGTTTCTTGTTTGACGTGAAGCTGCGGAGCTGCAGTACCAGCAGGCTGAGACGGGACTTCGCTCTCGGTCTCTGGGCTGCTGCTGCTGTCCAGCCTTTGGCCACCAAACTCATCCTCAGTGGCCATGGTCCTCTGGATGTTCTGATACCTGAGCAGCAAAGGAAAGACAGAAAAGCTGATATAGGGATTGCATAATGAGGTAATTAGACCTCAATTATAATTATACTGCATGTTTTCTATATAAGAAACATCTAAAGTAGAAGCAAGAAAATGGATTATGGATTAAATTTAAGCAGACATTACAGAGACCTGGGCCTATAGATAGACAGAGTTCCTTAATTTATTGTGTTATGATCATTGTGAACCAACTAAAGGCAGCTCCTAAGGGTATTATGACCTCCTCAATAACTTGACCTATGAACTCCTCACTCGCTCTCCATCACCAGCAACACCTTTGACAAACGGAAAACAGGTCCTAGATCAGCTTCAACACAGGCTGTGCAATGAATTCATAAACTGTGCATCTATGACTATGTACCCTAGATGGCAGCATAGCATGCTGAGCTACAGAGTCTTCACACAAACCTGCTGCTGTTTGGTTTGGTACGTTCATGACACTTCTGATTTGCTAATCATGCAGATGATGTTTTGGTATGTGTATGTTTTGGTAGGACAAATTGCTGGTGGCAGATAACCCACACACACAAACAAATCAGTAGAAATGATAACAAATATTGTAACTGCATGTCCAAGCCAATACGCAATTTAAATAATATGGAGAGTATTATGTAGATACATGACTTTTCTCTATACCATATTCATTCACAGCAGGAAAACTCTTGCAATAAATGATATATACAGTGTAACTGTGACTAACACCACCATATGTGAACCTAAAACGTAAATGATATCTCATTACGTTGCTACAAACACACAAGGCTAAATTTGGGTGTTTGAGTATTGGTAAATTATTCAAAGCAGAAAAAAAGGATACTAGGGAGAGTAGAAATGAGGTCACAGGTTGTTAAAGACCTGAGTTATGTACTATGGACTGAACTTTAGAATTTTAATATCAACTGGTTTCATCTTCTAAAACAGGGGTTTTTCGATTTCATCCAGAAAATGTTGGAGCGGATGAATTTGATTGAAGAAAGGCAGGAGCCACACGTGCAGTCAGACCTGCGCACATTCTCCTGTTCTACAGCTTCAGAAACACTTACATACAGATGATGAAAGATTTCTAGCCAAAAAAAATGCTGCTACTCGAGAAACCTTTACACTACTCTCTTTAAAATACCTCCTGTTGAGTTGCTCCATGTGCTGGATGGAGTTGGAGCGGTGCATGCTGGGACACTTAGTTGCATGGCTGGGTCTTTGCCACGTGGTGGTGCGATTCACGTGGTCAACGTAGAAGACACGGCCATGACTGTCTATCCTGGCCTCCCAGTCTGAGCACACACAGAGAGAGAGAGGCAGAACAGAGTCAGAGTTATGAAATAAGGCACACAAAAGCAATCTTATGTTCACTGATAATCTCTTATGCTAAACCTACACTGACTCTGGGATGGCGCTTAAGCCTTAGTATTACAATAATCTCATCTTAAATCTACTGAGACACACCACAAATGCTAGACTGGCATGACCTTTAAATCCCAGTAACCCACACTGCATAAACCAGTCTTTTTTTCTAGACTGTGCAATCTAAGGAAACCCTGAACTGCCAAATTGGAAAAAAATTAAAGTGCTATGTAATTATTTCACTTGTTATTTCATTCATTAGTCACACGTAAATTAAATGTAATATCTTATCTTAAGGTTTCTCATATTCAACCCTCATCTATTTCTCATTATCTCAACCCCACAATCTATCAGTGAGACTAATTTACTGAATATTAGCTTATAGTAATAATGATGCTTATTCTTTGTGTTGCTTCCTAGATAGTAAATAAGCTCAAATGTGGCTTTAGTGGAATTCAGTTGACATGTATATATCGAATTAGTAATTCACTTACACTGGTACGCTCAAGGTTTGGATTACTAACACTTAAAATGGTGGAATTCCATAATGGCCATTGTGGCCATTTTGAAATAACATAATAACTCAAAATAAGGACATAATATCTTGAAATAATGAGCTATTAAGTCAAAATAAGGACACGGCACTTCATATTTTTTTAAACAATGTGTAGCTTCCATAGCATTCATACAAAAACGACTTATACCCACGCCCACAAACACATTTAATCAGGGAGATCACACAAAGGCAACCATACAGTCTTTTTATAGCACAAACACACACACACACACACACACACACACACACACACACACACACACACACACACACACGCACACACACACACTCTGCCTAGGAGGTGGTTGTAAATAAAGTGATGAGCATATTCAGTGGCACACCCCAGCACAGAGGAGAGAGCGCTCAAGCTCTGATTTATCTCCTGAGCCAGGCAAACACTCCGTCACACTGTCAGCTGGTTACGAGTGTGTTTGAACAGCACGGCTCGGGAGACAGCAGCTCCTGCTGTACACAAACCAGTTCTCCAAAACCGCAACACACACAGAAAGTGCAGGCATTAAAGCCAACATGTGATCCAGGCTCATCACTTTATACATGTAAGACAGGGGAAGTAAATTCAGGAAAAACCTGCAGTCATGTGCTCATAAATCACTAAAGTTATGCCAAATAGGGAATATCATGCCGCCAAGAGACACCCACTGTTCTGACCAACATAACATGACTGCTTGAATAGCTGCTGGCATTAGTCCGAACCAGAAAGCAGCCATTATATCTTTATGGGTTGGTCTTTAGGCAGCTGTGGGTTGTGGGTAACAGTGTGGTGGGACTCCAAACTGTAACTACTGACAGACCACAAATAATCACATTGTTCTGGGACGTGTCTTACAAGCTTGAACTTTTTCAGCTCTTTCAGACACCTGCTGTTTGTTGCTGCTCTGCTGCACTCTTTTCTTCCAATATTAATCACCTCTCGCCTTGTCTCCTACCCCCTATCTATCTCCTTCCTCTCTGACTTTAATCTTAAGCGCAGGAGGAGTCGATGTTTTTAGCACATGGGGAGGTCTGAGCCATATGTTTGAATTTAGCCCAGTGATGCATTGCCAACAAATATTTCAAAATAGGCACACGGAGCCTAGGAAAAAGCCATTATAGCGCTGAACACTGCAGTCACGTGTCGTGTCGAGGAAGCAATTCAGCATATGGGCTGAAAGCTGAGGGATTACTTAGCTGCTGCAGTGAAGAGATGACAAAGCTAAGGAGAGAGGAATTATGACTATGTAATAGCCCAGAACAGGAAGGCAGCTCTAAGAATCCTGAACACGTCCATCCTACAGTCATTTTCAAATGAGTTTACTAAGGGAGTCCTCAACACATCATTCATACAGTAATGAATCCTTTTGTATAATGGTATTTTAGAATGCATCAGGAAAATAGTATATTGTGATCATATGTGAGAAATAAAACAGAGTTTGGGGTGGTAGCCATGACACCGCCATCACAACAGCATGTCCCGAAGTCTTTTCTTCCTCTTAGGACACAGCAATTTGTCATCAATTACAAATTTTTATTTATTAAAGAATATGTAGTAATTTAATCTTAAATACTTATGTTTAATGTTGTTTGATGTTCTCAGTCCTCATTATACCAGCTATAAAGATTCATTCCTTTGCCAAACTCTCTTTTTATCTCTCTTATATTTAATAATTCAAAAAAGAAAACACAACTTGTCATTTTAACGGGAAGAAAATTCTGGACCTGGAGACTCCTTCCAAAAAAATTTTTATATAAATGTCCCCACCCAGAAAACTTCACCACATCAATGATTATATATTTTTTCTTTGTTAAATAACAACACGTTTATTAATTTTTAAAAAAAATATTTATTACTAGTCCTAGATTATGTGTAGATTCTGCCATACAAGTACCTCTGAATGAGTGGTTACTATACAATTATAAATTATAAAAGAGGAAGTGGTGGCTCACTGGTTAAGGCTTTGGGCTACTGACTGGAAGTTGATTGTGACTTGAGCAAGGCCCTTAACCCTCAACTGTAAGCTACTTTGGATAAAAACTGTTATAGAAAATTATCAACACCTTCTGACCAATCAGAATCAAGAAAAGACCAGCGCTGTGGTACAATATGACATTAATCCCTAATGATTAAGCATATTCTAAACTAGAGAACCTAAAGAGACTTTTTTTAGATTTATTGTTCCTCGGTCATGAGGAACAATAGTCTTGAGTGTGTTACTTTCCTTTTCAAAATAGAAATAAATGCCTGTGGTAGCACAGGGGTAGCACAGTGTCCTCTAGAAGTGCCCCCAGGGGAGAAGTATTTTCAAGGCAGGCTATTTTTATCCTATTGGGCATGTTCCCTTTTTATGGGAAAATCCAAAGCTCAGCACTGTTCCTAGCAGCTTTTGTATTATCAGGGTCCAATCTGCTGAAACACAAAAGTGACAATTGCAGGAACGAGAACATTTCAGAGAGGAACGGTTCACTCAGTTTAGAGCGGCAGGGTTTGACTTACTTCAGATACACTGCGGGCACTTCACATGGAGAGGGCCATTTTACAGAAAGAGGCTGTTATTGAATATCAATAGTGCATGGTATAAAAGGAATATGACTCATGAATTCTCTGGAGGAACAAAAACCTGCCGTTTAATATTTCCTATGCTGATCCTGGCAGAGTGCCAACTGCAGTTTGCATGGAGCCATATTTCTGAATGATACATCATTCTTAAGTGTGATGTATGACCCTGCAAGCTAATGCAAACTGCATTCATTTTCTTTCTGCTGAAAACACTTCTGGCAGCAGGACTGCTTGGTGGAATTTCTAATCAGCTTCCTAAATTCTTGGATTTAAGACAGTCCCTTGATGGATTGTCACTTTGGAAATGACAGACTTGACTATATATGGGAGTTCAACTCAGTGTAAATCTGATCACTGGAGAGAGGAGATTGTTTGTACTTCTGGAGCCTTGTGGGTCTTTGAGAAGTCCTGTGACATTATACTGGTGTATATAGTACATCCCAGAAAAGGCTATGTCAATAAGGATTCAAGTCAATACAGGACTCTAATACAATAAGGATTCTTATACAAAAATTTTAGTCCTTACTCTATTTCCATTTATTCCATATCTTACATGAGCTAAATATAAGGAGAGATTACAATATGTCCAAACAAGTTGGTCTATTTTTAAATAAATACATGTAACCAAGGGTGTTATGGGATTTTACGATGTACTGGGAAGCAGAATCTACTAGTGAAATTTAAAATTCTTGTATGTACACACCGAAACACATGCTGTGTTCAAATTTCACGAGTTGTGATGCAACTTTGGCATTTCTGTATGGCATTAATGTATTATTATTATTATTATTATTATTATTGTTTCGTAATATTGTGGATTCCAATTAATATTCTCTAATTAAATCCTTCTTAGTTATTTATCTGAGAGAAAGTTTGCTATTCCTGTTAATTTGCTTTGTCTTTATTTAAGACATAATACCAACATGCTAGCTGGCTAAATCTTTAGTCTCAGTTATTAGCTAACTTTGATGCTTGGCCTCCATAGTTACCAGTTGCTTAGCAACAGTGTTCGCATAAATTTAACCACTTGAACAGTGAGGCGATTGAGTGTTTACCTTATCAAACAAATTCAGAAGATCTACCAACAGATCACACACTGTGTGACACACAAACACACACACACACACACACACACACACACACACACACACACACACACACACACACACACTGCCTCAGATGTAAATGAAGGAGAAAGGGTAAGGAGTGGCAGAGGTTAGCTTACTTGGTGGCAATGATTCATCAACACTGGGGTAATGGTGGGAGGTGGCCCGCATAGCAGGAAGCTGACTGATTGGACGGTGACTAGTTCCTACAAAGGTGATGAAAATTAAAAATGGAGATTCACTATTCAGAATCTAAGAGACATGGACAATCATGAAAGAAAAAATGAAATGGAAAAACATGATGAAAGTCCTTGGATGATGGAAAACATGATGGAAAACATCCTTGGGAGTACTGTCTGGTTCAGACTGTTCTGAGGGTACAATGATTAATACATTTTATGGGTGTTTGTCTCAGAAATTCCATATTATTAATTCATATTACACACCTGATCAAAATCTTAAGACCAGGGAAAATATTACAAGTATTCACACTTTGCACTGGTGGATTGTAACCAGGTTGTA
>CM074945.1:6710619-6723632 GCA_037577455.1 Pangasius macronema | reverse complement strand
CCTCCATACAGATCTTCTCTAGATCTGTCAGGTTTCGGGGCTGTCGCTGAGCAACACAGAGTTTCAGCTCCCTCCAAGATTTTCTATTGGATTTAGGTCTGGAGACTGGATAGGCCACTCCAGAACCTTGATATGCTTCTTGGTTTTCATGGCTGTGTGCTTTGGGTCATTGTCATGTTGGAAGACCAGCCATGACGCATCTTTAATGCTCTGACTGAGGGAAGGAGGTTTTTGCCCAATATGTCACAATACATGGCCCCATTCATCCTCTCTTTAATACAGTGCAGTCGTCCTGTTCCCTGTGCAGAAAAACACCCCCAGAACATGATGCTTCCAGCCCCATGCTTCACTGTAGGTATGGTATTATTGGGATGNGTGTTGAGGATGCAGAAGATAGGGATAGGTGGAGAGTGATGATTCGCTGTGGCGACCCCTCAAGGGAAAAGCTGAAATAAATATATATAAATATCCAGCCCCATGCTTCACTGTATGGTATGGTATTATTGGGATGATACTCATCATTCTTCTTCCTCCAAACACGGCGAATGGAGTTAAGACAAAAAAGTTCTACTTTGGTCTCATCTGACCACAGGACTTTCTCCCATGACTCCTCTGGATCATCCAGATGGTCCCTNGACGTCTTAGTGTATTACTGATAGTAGCCTTGGAAACGATGGTCCCAGCTCTCTTCACGGCATTGACCAGCTCCTCCTGTGTAGTTCTGGGCTGATTCTTCACCATTCTTAGCATCATTGATACCCCGCGAGGAGAGATCTTCCGAGGGACATCGACAGTCATCATTAGCCTCTTCCATTTTCTGACAATTGCTCCAAGAGTTGTTCTTTTTTCACCAAGCTGCTTGGCAATTGCCCGGTAGCCCTTTCCAGCTTTGTGAAGGTCTACAATTTTGTCTCTTGTGTCTTTTGACAGCTCTTTGGTTTTGCCCATTTTGTACTTGGACTTTGGCTGATTGTGGGGTGCACAGGTGTCTTTATGATAGCTAATGACCTCAAACAGGTGCTACTAATTTAGAATCATGAGCAGAGGGTCAGAAATCTGGCTGATAAGCAAGTGATCAAATACTTATTTGACACAGTAATTCACAAATAAATGGTTAAAAAATCATACAATGTGATTTCCGGATTTTTATTTTTAGATAGACAGATTTATTTGTCTCCACCTTGATGCCACAATTATTGTTTAGTAGCGTCTTAGTATCCTAGTGTACTCCAGTTCCTAGCTCTTTCTTTTTTTGTTTCTTTTCTTTTTTTTTCTTTCTTTTTTTTTTTTTTAAGATCAGATTTAGTATATTCTTAGGTGTTCACCTCTGCCTGTCTTTTTTTGGGTTAACAATACCAAATTTGCATGTGAAGGTATCAACCTGTGTTCTGAGAAAACAGCAGAGATCGAAGGCTACCATGGTAACATCATAGATATGTTCTCTCGAAATTGACCTGATGATAATAGGAATATGACAGGAGGCTTACTTTTATAGTTATACGCAACTGTGTATGTAAGAATAATGTGTATATAAGAATAATATGTAAGAATGGAGCTAGCTCATGTCATACACCCATAAGGCTGCTTTTACACTTGGATAGTACATGATAGTTTACGTGCATTCCTGTGGGAACAGACTGTCTGAGGATAAAGTTCCAGTGAGAAGAGTCTTGTTAGTGATAGATTTAAGAGATGCTGAATTGACAAAGATACAAACCCTGCATAATCTACATAGGAAGCTAGGCGAGCCAATACCAGCCATAAATGGTAAGACTGTTCTTATGGTTATGTCAAGTGAGCTTTTTATTTTCAGCACAAAAATTGTCCCAGTCAAATAAATAAATAGGTAGTGTGTAGGCAGTCTTAAATGACAGGACTGCAAGTATATAGAGAATTGTGAGAACAGCTGAAACTCCTCTTTTCAGGAGTCTCTTTACCCACCATTGACACCCCATACAACAACCGCTGCATCTATAAAGCCATCAGCATTGCCGATGACTCCTCTCACACCTCTCATGGACTCTTCACCCTCCTGCTGTCTGGCAGAAGGTATGGGAGCATCCGTGCCACCGCCCGCACACTCCACAACAGTTTCTTCCCTGAGGCAGTCAGATTACTCAACAGCCTGCTGCCTCGCAATGCTCATAAGGGCTAGTCAAACACTAAACCCAGTATGACTCAAACATTGCACACCTGCACCTTACAAAGCTGCATCAGAGACTTTGATTATGGAGCTCGGCTTTTTTTTTTTTTTTTTTGCTGCCAGTACTGCTGTTATACTTACTGCTGCTACACTACAAAATAGTTTACATGTTCTGTCTATTTTGCATTGTGTGTATATATACTGTCCTGTGCATCTGTTGTTCTGGTGTGTGTGTGTGTGTGTGTGTGTGTGTGTGTGTGTGTGTGTGTGTGTGTACTGTCATGCACTTGTCTCTCATTTGTGTAGTGCACTTTATGTAGTCTTGCATACTGTTCTATGTTGTACCATGGTCCTGGAGAAATTACCCCCCCCCCTCTGATGTACACTATATAGAGGAATGACAATAAAAACCACTTGAATGCAAGATACCATAACTAATAAGAACTTTAAGTGTTAGAACTGCCAAAATTAAGTTAAACTTCAGGTCAAAAGCTGGAGTTCTAATAAAAATAGCCTCATTATCCAGCAGAGCACCTTGCATCTAATGATCTATCCACTACTTGTTTGTCATTTTCTCTCTTTTTTAATATTCGAATAAGCTGACTGCTTTAAAGACTATGTTAAAATACATGGAGACATAAATCAAAACGACAAAATATTTGAACTGTTGAAAGCAGCGCTTTAGTTTCGAAGGCTGAAAGCAAAGCGTAATCAAAGACAACAAAGCGGGAATGGAAAACTCTGATGTCAGGGCTCAGTGCGCTACAAAGCAAGTGTACTAATATAAGACACCTCAAACAGTGTTTGAAAATCCAAATATCTCTACAAATTGTTCAGACTGTACATTGTTGTTCCATTATATAATCCAAACTGCTGTTACAGAGTGTGTGTGTGTGTGTGTGTGTGTGTGNGGCTGACCTCTCTCTTCCAGACAGGGTTAATGGTGTTGCAGATGATGCCAGATCTCTTCTCTTGACCGTGGTGGGGGAGAGCAGGGAAGATGCTGTGCTTTCCAGGGTGGATCGCAATCTTCAAATATGGATCAGGATTGAAGAACATCCCCTTCTTCAGACCCACTGCTTGGATGTCTGACATTAACCAGAGAACAGGAGATGGTAAGCATGTCTGTGTGAGGGTTCCTTCTCCAAAATAAAAATAATAAAAATAAAAAAACCCATAACCTCTGCATATAGATCTAAGCAACTCAGATGAACACGTTTTCCCTGTGCCTTTTTTGAGAAAAAATATTTTAGATCTTAAATTATGATGTAAATGTGACCAGTATTTAAATACCATTTAAGTCGATGAATATTTATTTATTTTTTTAAAGGCAGAAAAACTTAATTTTGATCAAAACCCAGTTTTATCTTTTTGGTTCTTTGCTGTAAATTCAGGTTGGATTGGTTTTCCCAGACCACTACGCACCTACTAGTCTTCCTAATAATATTAAGACTGTCACTTGTGGCTGTTGTCTTTAACCTTTGCCATGTCTAGTGTTTTGGGAGATCACTCGAGAGTTGTCAACAGGGCCTCTTGTGTCCTCCTATGCTCTGTCAATGCCCTCTCTAGTCCAGTAATGTGTATATACAGTATGTGTAGCAGCATGTTAAAGTGGACTTGTTACCCAGGGAAGGAAAAGTGACTATGAATTAAAATATAAGACAGCTAAGCAGCTCTTAAAGCAAGGATGACAATCAAGCTCCACGCAGGGTGACACTATAAGGGTGGGGAGTAGTACTTTTTTACTAATAGGAGGGTAGGATAATAGATTTGAGATGTTTTTGTCAGAATTTTTACAGATTGATTTCTATCTATTGTACCACGTACAAATTTAGCTGGGTAAAGCATTCAGATAAAAAAAGTTTAATATGTATTAGCCTAGTGCTAGTGAATTTAAAAAAAAAAAAAAAAAAGCACACAACTAAACAATTAAAAATTTTTTTTAAAAATAAACAACACATCCACGAAACAAGTATGTTCCTGTTATCATTTATGTTATAGCAGCTACAAACAGCTGTTCCTTCACTAGCCTCTTTTTCTTCTCTCTATTGAAATTAATAATACAAAAATTGCAATTTGAGATGTTACCGAGAAGCACGCTGTCCTAAATACCTTCCCATGGTGGAAAATCAAGAAATCTTACACTGGAGACTCCTTCCATAAATGTTACAATTTGATTTGTAGTAAACTGATAGATACATTTGTCTGTTAAAGAACAGCATTTTAAATGATGCAGGTTCTATGGAATAGAGATACACATAGAGAATTCCCAAAGTCTCACGAAACCTTATAAATCCCATAATGTTATGGCTCCTCTCCATAGCCAAATGACATACTGCTAATTAGATGTGTGTGTTTGTGTGTCCACGTGGCACTGTGCCATTGTTCTGCAACATCGGCATATGCACACCAGGTGCTAAGCGTATCTCATGTCTTCACATCCGTTATCTTTGGCAGCTAGGTGGCAGAAGGCCTGAATAATTTCCTGCGTATCTCTTGGCATCACAGCCATAAGGGGTTTACACTCCATGAGTTTACACTCCAGGGCCTGCACTTCTTAGATAGGTTCTGGTATGGATGAAGGATTAGATGTATGAGATTCTATGATGAAGTCTGAAGGGCACAATAGCTATTCTAGTTCTTGACATTATTCTAGTTCTTGACAACCATTTTTAGAGAAATGGTTCCTCAATGCTGTATAGGTTTATCTCTGATGGGGAAATGTTGTTGTGGGGTCTGCAAAGAACCTTTGTTGGCCTTAAAGGAAGGACAAACTGAAGACGATTCTAGATTTTCTAAGATTGTACAGTTGTTACTTATAGGCGTAAACACAAACTTGCAAACCGTGTTTCATGCCCACCAATTACTATGCTGAAACAGAGCCACCTTTTTATGTATAAGCTTTAAACATTCTTTGGAGGAATAAAAAGTGATCCCCATCTGTAATTAAAATATAACTACATAGGCTAAAAATCTCTGGTAAATTGTCATTTGTTTTATCAATTTGTTGAAATTGTGAATTTAGACAGACTACCAACTTATGCTTAGCTTCTCCAAAGCACTTTCTGTAAATTGATCCAAATGCAAAAGTAATGGATGGTGTGTTGAACGTTTAAGGTAAAAATAAGTATCTGATATCAGATTTGTATATGACATACTAGATATACCTTTTTAAATACATGCTGAAGCGTGCCTATTATGCATCCAAAAGCATGTAAATACTTTAAACCAACAGTGAAGTCTTTAATATTAGCTCAGTGTTTCTCCATAGGCAAGGTTATGTACAAGCTTCCAGCCACCTACTAGAGCAAGGCAGGTGTGAAAATACAAAAAAGACAATTACTATACTTAACACTCTCAGACATATTAAAATATTAAAGCTCTAAATGCTATCCTTTCCCACCAGCAAAAGGGCATCTCCTTAGTAATCCAGCTCTCTCACTGACTTCCAGTTTGTTTCCGAGTTCATAGGTGTATAAACCCATTAATTCTACTTAGTATCTGCGAAGTCTTGCCAACCATCCTGTATAGAGTTCTGAGTTTTATTGTTCCTGACTGCCATCTTGAGTGTATGACCCATGCCTTTTTGTTGATATTGCCTTTTCGTATGGTCCTTTTCCCATGACCACCTGTGTACTAATCATTTCCTGCCTGATTTCATTGAGTTGTTGCATTACGCTCACACACATCTATCTCTCTCTGGGTTTCTATTGTTACAAGTGAGCTACATGCCTAAAATAGGATGTCACAATACACATCACAATAATTAGTTTTGGTGAGGTATGCAACATAGTGCAATTTCATATACATATTAATAACTTCAATAATGATTCCTTTTTAATTCAGGGTTAACAAAAATATTTTTCACCATTGGTAAATAAAAGAAGAGTTTTAGTGTCAACCTACCTGACAGGGAGAAGCTGATGAGTCTCCTGTTGCCCAGAGTCTGAGTGACATCCTGAGTCATCACAGGTTTCAAGACCTACATGAAGAGAGATCAACAGAGAGAGAGAGATTTTAAAAAATACAACAAAAACACACCTTTCATATATAGTCTTGCTTAACTTGCACTAAGGCAAAAATATCAAATATATACTAAAAAGAATTGAAAGCATTAAGCCAGCTGATCAAATAGTAAAGAAGGTGTGTGTGTGTGTGAGAGAGAGTGAGTGAGTGTAAGAGAGAGAGGAGAGGATCAGAAGACTCTTGGCACTTTCCTACCATCCACTTTCTCTATTTCCTCTCCATTATTCCACTTCTATGCTACAGTGCTAATACACCAGTCTGGTAGGCTGGCTGTAGATGAGTACCTTACATAATTCATTACTCCTGCACTGGTCTGGTTTTCAGGAAGAACAGGGACAGGACAGTCTCAGAGAGCATGCTCATGATGGAGAGACCGAGTTTTAACTCTAATGGACTAATTGATGGACAACGTTTGGCCAGGTCTACACATTCGCAGGGTTTGCTTTAGTGCATTTAGTAGTTTTGATTAGTTTGGTCAAATGAACTTCAACTCATAAGTCTGGGTTTTTAAGTACTATGTTATTTGCTAGACTTAGGCCTTTAATTTTTAAGACCCTGAATAAAGACTGCAACTCTGTACGCGTGTGTGCTTTGTCAGAAATTGTGCACACAATTAGTAGACGTAATTGAAAGAATAGTTGTGTAAATGATGTGAAATGCAATGCAGCTATCTTCCTCAAATTCTCTCGAAAGCTGTTCATAGCCCTTGTACAAACCACCATAAAAGAAGCCTCCACAAGCATTGAGAGGAAAAATAGAGCAAACACGGTGAAAGAAGAGCAGGTGTTTGGCCCACTGACACTAAAATGAGATGCAAATCCTGTTCCATTGACCGTTAAACAGAGAAGACTCGCCCCCCATGACACAGATGCACAGCAACGCCAGACTCTTCACAGACTACTTAAATACACAGCCAGAATAAAATAATCTGTTGGAGCCTGAAATCCCATCATTAGTATCAGTTTGATTAGAGATAAACTGTGTCCATGGGCTTTCTGCCAGTGAAACTGAATTAAGCTTACATGGCAGGTTGGGGATAAGTGAGGCAAATGTGAGGAGTTGAAACAGAATTGTATCTTTATTCTGTCAGATGAGGAGCACATAATGGATTTGGTATAAACCATTCTGTATTAAAGGGAAATCACACCCTGAATAACTGGCATATTAATCTTTATAATTAATTCTGAGTTGACATTTTGGTCTATTTTCACGTTGCTGAGAGTGGTGCCAGTGGGATTTAGCCCTTGCTACATCTCTACCTAACTAAAGAGACTGATCCAGCAGTGCTTTAGTCTTTTTGTTGGTCNTCTTCATCTGTATACTGCTCAAACAGATCAGCTTCCAAAGCTTCGGCTTTCATGCTAATACCTCCAACTCTGTCATGCTTCTTATCTTGTAGTTTGCCAACTAGCCAAGCCCTAAAACCATTTTCACTTGTGTTTGAGATTGTTGACTGTTTTTCTCCTATTTAAATGCCACTGTAATTATGCTGTCAATTAGAACCAGAATCACTAAGCATATCACAAATATTCCATTATGAATGCACTTAATGTGTTTCAGGGTGTAATTTTCTTTTTCATGAAGGATGCTAAGTGTGGCAAAAGAACAGCTTCAAATACGAAAGCCCTTTTGTCATCTTAATACATTTCAAACCAAATTCTCACCAATTAATAATACCAGGCATGTTATTATAGCACTACTTCCAGAGCGAAGAGGTGTCCTGCTGTCGCTTGTGTGTGTGTAGATTTCCAATATAGACTTGCACTGAGATGGAAAGGGGGAAAGTGATGGCTAGAGAAAGAAAAAAAAGAAGAGAAAAGGCGGGCCTTGCAGTATGATGGATAAATCCTAATGCAGCAGTGAGTCAGCAGTGATTTCAACAGCAGCGAGCATCATACATAAATATACATCTACTTATCAACCAGAGCATGGACTTACAGGATGACCTGAGGTACACTGATGCTTGTTCATGCCCATAATCTTCCATTTTTCCCTAACTGATTTCTGAACTGCTCGGAGAGAGAAAGCCACTTTTCTGGTATATACAGCATGCTCCTGACAGCTTCACTGATGCAGGAATACAAACACAGCCACCTTCATCTGCTCACATCATACATATTCCATTGCTATAAAAGATCACATGCAAAAGAAGCCACACTCTGGTAGTACAGTCAGTCCCACTCCTATTAATATACACGTCCTTAGTGCAACTGATTTTGTTGAGCTTATTAAAACCCAGAACAGTAGTCTAGTTTTGTGTTCATTTAGGATTCTATTTGATCAGAAACTCTGCCTTTATAAAAGGAACTGCAAATGTCCATCATCATCATCATCATCCTCATCCTCAAAAAACAACTTGGAGCAGCACTGAATCATTGAATCACCTTCGGAAAAGAAAGGCTACTCCGCTCTGTCCTGTCAGCAGCAGCATCGTCAAAAGCCTCGGTCATTTGATCCTAAAGGACAAAAAGAACAATACTGCCAGAATGTGCTTACGCTGAGATAAGGCATGAGCTGCATGTGCCAGAGACAGACAAGCCAAAAGCACTTTCTTCCCATCTGCTGAAAGTGCAGAGTGATGATGGTGAAAAATGTTTTCTGAGAGTATTCAGAAAATAAAACATAGAAAAAAAAAATGTGCTGAGTAGAGCCACATGTGAGGCATGAATGCAACACACTCAAAATCTTATTTTTAGAGTGAGACTATAAGTGCCATCCATCCATCCATCCATTCATCCATCGATCCACCCATCCAACCATAAAAGCAAATGTGATGGAAAGGCAGTAAAAAGGCAAGGTGTATATTTTACATTGGGCTTTACACTGTGTCAATGCCAAAACATCCCAATCTGTTAGGTTTCCATGTCGACCTGCAAAACGCTTTTCGATTTCATGCCATCAATTTTTGGGACGCATATTTATTTTTGGGAACTCATGCAGATGTTAAACACGTGAACAAACTCTTTACTTCTCTTTAAAATGTTCACGTGCCATCACAATTGTTGTCATGAACCATATACACTACATTCAAAATTATTTACTAATCTATAATATCCAGTATGTTGGTACACAAAATGGACATTTCAGTACATTTGAAGGCTATGAGAGATTTAAAAAAAAAAAAAATCAAACACTAACCTTAATAGGAAAATTGGTTAGCTATAATAGTGTTAAAATGTCTAGAATACTATAGAAGTATGTGATTTGAGATTGAGAATCTGGTTTGTTCAGTCTATTCTGCACATCGCATCACATTACACCATATTGTCCCTACTCCTTACAGTACTGCAAGCGTCACGGTAATTATTTTCAGACTTGCTCAGTGGACATGCCGAATGGACGCAGGAAATGCGGAGCTGCCATTTTGCGTTTCCATATGCATAGTTAAAAGGAAGGCTAAATCTGATCAACCTGATCGACTTTCAAGAATGAAAAGACAAATTGCAAAATGAACCAAGAATGCAAGAAGTAACTGGTTGTAATTTACAATTTTTCTTCTCCTTTGCCTCTCAGTAATATACAGTAAGTTCATCTTTAAATTTACTTTTAATCGTTTCAGATTAGAGATGCTTTCATGCAAAGTGACTTACAACTTTGGTGGAAATGAGGAAATTTTCCACAAACTGACCAAAAACAAGTGCCAACTAAACACGACAGTTGGACTAACGAAGAGTCATGTGACCATCAATCAAATTTTTTGTGTCACACAAGGCTAACTTGCAATGATAATATTAATAATAGAGATAGATAATAATAATAATAACAGTAAGACACTGGGTGAAGTGGCAGCCTGGCAACTGAACACACCCTCAAATAGAAATAAATCAGAGAGCGAGCTGAATGTGGTTCTTCTATTCAGTTTCTATTCTCGTCAAACTTTGTTGAGACCACATGTAAAAATCCGCAATAAGCTGCCGTCTTACCTGAACCTTGCCCATCTACCGTACATCCACATCCTCATACCTCCACCCCTCTAAGCCGGTGTTATAACAGTAACAGGATGATGTACCTTCACCCAGTCAGGCGTCCAGGTGACGGAGCACTCGCTCCTCTTCCTCCTCCTCCTCTTGCCTTCAGTCTGACTGGGTGACATCAGCCCAAATTCAGCCTGCCCCAGACTCGGCACTGAAGACAGTGTGTAAATGGGATGTGCGTGTGCATAGATGGAGAAGCGTGCAGTCCTTTTGCCTGTCATCCAGGCTTCACTTTCTTTCACACCTGGTTTTTCTGTGCTTGCTTCCGCCAGCAGTTATTTTTAAATGCTGCTCCCAGAAAGGGCACAGGGATCAAGTTCAGGGGTGCTCAGCATTTCCTGGGGTGGCGGCAGCACAATAGCAGTGGACTACAGTAACTCTATCTCCGGAAACTCTTCAGCTGGATGCTAACCAGGGATAATGATCTTGAAAGGACAATGTCTTGACTCTTTATGCTTCAGGGAGCAAAAGAAGTGTGTGGATAGGTTAGAATAGCAAACGATTGATGGAGTTTGCATCAACATGCCAGGTACTAACTGAGGACAAAACTGGACATGCGGTGATTGAATGCAATGACTTTTAAAACCATTCCACTTTCTAATCTCTGGGAGAGAGAAAAAAAAAGAGGGTCAGCGAGACAAATAAAAGGTGACGCATTAATCTTATAGACGGAAACAACGGACAGCTGCCCTAAAGGCAGCAGACTCGGGACCGTGTGCAACATTTTCCTCATAATTAAATCGATCAATTATGAAGTGACAATATAAGTTGATACAACAAAAACAGCCATCACGAACTGGGGTTTACCAAAGGCAGTGCCAGCGTCTGACGTTCTGCAGATGGAGAACCTGACACAGGGACGGCTGCTTGTGATACTAGAATGGGGGCTAAAATCTATTATTTTTGTATTTTCAAAATGGGGAGAGCCTTTGTAGTCTGTGGAGCCTAAAGAATTTACATTCTAAAGACTTTCAGTGTTCAGAAATACACACATTACCGTACTATGTGACTTGCAAGCCTGACTTGTGGCTGTTCAGCTTAATTCATGAGCCCAGTAAGTCTAATCATATGTCTAATCATAAAGCACAAACATGACACATGACGTGGGCTGAATAAGTTTAAAAAAAAGTGGTCAAATTATTTATTACATATTGGTCTTATTCAAACAGTGAGTTGGTAGAGCTGATGTGGTTAAACTGCTGGTGCAGAATGTGGCGTATGAAGCATTCAAGTAGAAACTGCTGCAGATAAGTTGCACGTGAACTTCTTTTTCTGGGTTGGCCCCTGATCTGACAGCTTTTTGAACCGTTATCTGGCCACCAGCTTCAAAATGTTGAAGGCTACTATCTGATAAGCAAATCCTTGTGTATATATACACCATGCCCATCCAAAAAAAAAAGTCGCTGTTTAGATTTTAATAGGCAAATACATAAGAGTCTATGAATGGATCATTATTAGAGTGATTATAATGTTTCTAGCATGTTATATGTTTGGAATCAGTTCTTTTAACCTTAAATGATGAAGTGTGTAGCTTTTTAGTTCTTTAATAACCATTTAGAAGGACATATCATTGCCATATTGCAGGATGACACTGCCAAGGTTCATCAGGGTTAAAATTGTGAAAGAATGGAATAAATGTGATGTTATTTCCATCAAGAGGTGCATCGATTTTTGGTCAAGATCTTGTACTAACAATGAAAGAGGTGAGCACTCTCTGTAAAGTCTCCTCCAGCACATCCCAAAGACTTTCAGTGAGGTTAAGGTAAGGACTCAGAGGAGCCAATTCATGTGTGAAAATGATTCTTTATGCTCTCTGAGCCATTCTTTCACAATTTTAACCCTGATGAATCTTGGCAGTGTCATCCTGGAATATGGCCATGATATGTCTTTCTACATGGTTATTAAAGAACTAAAAAGCTACACTCTTTTAAGATTAAACATATAACATGCTAGAAACATTATAATCACTCTAATAATGATCCATTCATAGACTTATGTATTTTTTTTTTTTTTTTTTTTTGGCCAGGCAGTATACTTCCATGTACAAGGGAAAGCAAGCTCTAAACATCAAGACACAATGAGTTTTTTGGAACAAGATGACTGTTTAAAAAGGTTTATGCCATCAAGTCTCCATGTGTGTGAAAGTATACAGTATTATAAGTTTGGAATGCATTTTGTAGAACAGCCTCCGTGGCCCTGCCTCTTCTGTCCATGGAATGTGTATGTGTGTGTGTGTGTGTGTGTGTGTGTGTGTGTGTGTAAGCTCACTACTCTTACTGTTCTATGAGTGTATTATTTTCTATGTGTGTGTCACCTCTACAAAACAGTAACAGATATCACCCGAAAGGAAATACTCACCAAATTGCTCATGACTTCACTAGTGTACTTGAAGTATATGGTTTCCAGTTGTTGCATAATTCTGGGTTACAGTCAATATAAAGCAAATAAAAACAACAAAAAGCATGTACCACTGTGTTTTTCTTAAAGACTACACTGTACCTTGTCCATTGCTGATGCAATAAAGTATGTTGTGTGAAGAATGAAGTTTTTTTTCTGCTCACTCAGACGTATGAGTTTTAGTTCTTCAACAATGCATGATGCTTGACATGCGTTTGCAATGTCAGTCTTAGTCTTTTTGTAAAAGTGGCCAATTAGTGGCAAGGTTTAGTGAGGGAGAAGTATCAGACTCTCTAGCCAAACCTAGAAGCCTGGCTTGTGAGCCTAAGGTAGAACCGTTTCACCGCCCCTACATCATGGATGTGGAAGTTGCAGCATTTATTCAATAAGTACAAGCCACTCAAACTGGTTGAAACCATGCTCCAGGACATGATGGACAAAACAACTTTCTCTGCTATATTTACCATGGATAA
>CM074945.1:6639516-6670043 GCA_037577455.1 Pangasius macronema | reverse complement strand
TTGATTGTTTTATTTCAAATCCATTGTGGTGGTGTATAAAGGCAAAATCACAAAAACTCTGTCATTGTCCAAATACTGCCTGACCTAACTGTATATATATCCCTGCTCATTATCCAATCAGCCAATCATGTGGCAACAATGCAGTGCATAAAATCATGCAGATACACATCAAGAGCTTCAGTTAATGTTCACATATCAAACATTACAATGAGGGACAAATGTGATCTCAGCAACTATGACCATGGCCTGGTAGTTGGTGCCAGACAAACAGGCTTAATGATTTAAGGCTAGGAAGTCTGAAAATATGACTCTTTACAACAGTGAGTTGAGATCTCACCCACCCCCATTCTGATGTTTGATGTGAACAGTAACTGAAGCTCTGTTGATATGTACCTGCATGATTTTATACACTGTACTGCTGCCACATGATTAGCTGGTGACTGTATGTGTAGATAAATAAAGATGAGTATATACAACTCAAAATCCAGATGAGCATTATGTACAGAATAAACAGATTACTGAACATGTCAATATGTGCAAATCTAACTAGTTATGCAAAATTCTGAGTACTCTTCCATACAGTCTAAGAGAATTTGCACCTTATTTCTTGATGTGCAAATTACTTGACAAGCCTGTCAGCGATAAGGTGTGCGAATCTACAGTCTGGGCTAGAAAGAAATCAGCTCCAGGCTTGCTTCTGCATTAGACCATGCTGCGCGTTTTTACTTATAACATTGATGGTGCTTTTTTTGTTTACTCAAAAGTAGATTAAAAAAGAGAATAAACCCAAAGACTTTAAGCCATTTGTTAACAGCAAATAAGACAATGTGGATGCTAAAAGTGATGGAGGGCTTAACCCTGCTTGCCCATTTATACCAGCTGGCCATGCGTACAATACAATGTGCTAATCTTAATCATGTGGGAGTTCTGACACCACCCCCAAATCGCAAGAAAAGGAAGTTGTACAGATGAACCATTAAAAGTGTCATTCATGTTGAACAATTTCTTTCAAACCCTTGTCAACTCCACCCATCTAATGACATCTCAGCTTAATAAGGCTTGATTTATCAAACATAAGTTGCCCTGACCTACTGGAGTCTCACCACTGGGCCTCTGGTTAATGGAGGGAGAGAAAGAGAAGCCTGTCAGTCAGCGCTAGGTCAAAGAATGGATGGAGACATTCTGCCCTCTTTCTAGCATCCCAGCCAATCAGGCATACCATCAGTCATGGATTTGCTCACAGGGGCATGCTCATTAGTTAATTATGCTGTCTGTGAATATTCTCCACACACCCACCCACCACTCTGCCTCCTGCCTTGTCCACCCCAGTTAAATCATAGTCAAATGACCTATGTTCATGGTGCCTCCTCTCCTTTGAGAGTGGCACAGTATATTGAATATGTGGAGAAATTAATTAATATCAGATGGAGATGACTGAGATTTATGTTGGGCTGATGCCCTGTCAATTGGGAGGGAAGGACTTGCACTGGATTAGTTCAAAGAGGCACTCAGATGTTTAGAAATCCATCAGACTCTCCATTGACTTTCATATAGTGTAGCAATGAAATTAAAAGCACTGACTTCATTTCAAACAGAAAAATGAATGTTTAACTACAGGGTTTCTGACAAAATGGAAATCCGGAAGAAAAATGAATGTAATATGGGCTAGTCAGACAGGTAATGTTCAAGGCCATACAAGTGCATGCCCTTCTACTTATATTCTCTCTTCTTCAAATGCATTTAATTTCTACCATGAAGGAACTTACATGAAATTACAATTCAGCACTTAATCTATACAATCCATCAGACAGGCTCTGAATATGACTAGATTAATGTATTGACCCAATTTTAGGCAAATGATATCGATATTTAATATCACAGTAAATACTAGTCATTCCTTAAAAATACAATGTCTCAGGAACGTGCACATATACTTTCCTTAAACCCATGTCAATACTCCATCTGTAGGGAAATTAAACATCAAGTGCATAATTTATCATATTAAGACAGGTCAGTGCTAGAGGACTATTGATTGGGAAAGAGCTGTGACTTAATTCTGAATTAGAGCTACATAGTAACTTTATGAGTAATTGGAGCACAACCCCTGTCCACTCAGAAGGGCATGGAGGACTTGCGGCACTGCTTAAGATGAATTATTTCTGCCAAATGAGTTGAATTTGTAGGGAAACTCAGTCCTGTCAAAGCAGGGGACAGATTAGTTTCATTTGCTATCATTACACAAGTCTCTCTAAGAATGAATGTCAAACACATGGTGGAAATAAATATTTATTTTAACCCTTTAAGATGATTTGTTTCATAAATTCTGCATAGTTGCTTGGAAACATATTGAACAGGTACATAATAAATGTTATAAATGCATAGTAGAAATTTTAACCAAAAATACATACAATGTGGTTTAAAAGGCTGAGTGAAATTACTTCAATCTTGCATTTTAACTTTCTATTTCAGTACAAAATTTTACATTAGAAATGATATTATCAGCAACAACTTCAGAGAAAAGTGGTCTTAGTCTTTTTTATGTCCACCATTTTCTTTAATGACCCTGTGTACTCAAGCTGGCATGGTCTCCACATGTTTATGCAAAAACATATGATCCATGTTAGATGAAATGCATTTTTCCCACTTTAATATTTCTCCAAATTTCAACAAAATTTTCATTTATTCTCCATAAAATCCATTATACATTTTTTGGTATTTTGGTGCTGGTAGTAGCATTTTACCAACCTCTTCAAATAAGTACATATGACAGTTGCTAAGTAGTCTGGTATGTCCATTCATTTGCAAAAGAGTTATTAGCTAGCAAAGTTTCATAGAGGATGAAGAGCACCAAAATGTCCTTTTCGCACAGTTGGACCATAATGGACTGTCAGCACAGTCTTAAAGTAATTGAATTCTTTCCTGATGTAACTAGAGTACTTATCATTAGGCTTGTAAAAACTTTATTGCTAGTGAATGAGAATTGGACAGCAAAGTTGTATATTGAAATAAAATATTATCCACTGTTGACCTGAGTCTCGCTCACTAAAGTGTTGACTTTGACCTAGGACTGACCTTGATTTTTCATAGCCCAACAAGACAAGACTTATAAACTACAGGGAGGACAGTAAATTTAGCCACATGAAAGTTTCAAAGTCTGCTGATGTTCATTTAGTCATGGTCTAAATTTGGCTGATGAGTCTGAAGAAAATCACATTATAAATGTATGGCTAATTATATTAGTGCACATTTCATGCCATCCTTTTATGAGAGCTGGCAGGAGTCAGGGCTTACTCAGAACATGTTTAGTTTTGTTGAAACACTCAGTGAATTGATCTTGAAAGTGATCAAAGTTAGCAAATTATCATGATATACAAATCGCTAATCAAATTTGATTGTTGCTACTGGTTGATGTGAGACAATTCCTCATTATTCTTGCTTTTAGCTCACACTCTTTGCATTGTGAATACATCCACAGCATAATAGTTTAACACAACATTATGGTAAGAAAGCCTCTTCAGTAATGGGAGGTTAGAAATATTTCTGAGTGCTGTCATATTTCAAAGGATAAGAGGTTTCCGAGCTTAAGGATAGTTAAGGATCAAGTAGAGGATCTGAAGGATAGAGGAGTTTGAGTCTTTGCTTTTGAGTGAGCTATAGAGAGGATGGCACAATGATATAAGTAGTATAATCATGATAACTGTCCTTCTCTTATTTATTGAGTCCTTCTCTTATTTATTTCAGTACCATTTTTCAAAAGATAAAGAGAGTAATACAATTGTCAGAACTGGTAGGGAGCATTTACCTGATATTTAAATGTATTGCAGCCTTGTGTGATGAATCGCAGTGTAAGTAGAAAACATGAACTGAGAGGTGGAAGAATTTAATTGGATAGATACTGCATGCTCAACAGAAATAGACTAGTTTTTACAATAGCAAAGGTTTGCATTTAAAATCTTACACAACTTTTAGAGCTTTTATTAGATTCTGAGAAATTCAAAGCATTGGTTAACACAGTAAAAGGGAATATGTAGTCAAATTTTTTTTGAAATTAGAGAAAATGTAGAGAAAATGCTAAGACTAACTGTAAACTGTATTTTTTTTTCTTCTCATTGGGTGGAACGCACATCAATATAGTATATATTTTAAAATGAAAGGTGTGACAGTCTGGGAAAAAAAATCCTTCATATGACAAAATCTTGCAGGCTTTCATGAGCTGAAATACATTTCTCCTTTTTCATGTATCTCAATAACTGGGAAAATGAAACCATTTTAAAATCTAATGTAAAATAGGAGTTGCATTTAAAGACTCTACTGAAAGACACCACCACATTAATTGCTTAAAAGCAAGTACTGCTTAATACGATTGTACAGGATTTGCATTCAAAGGGCTGAGTTTTTTTGAAAACAGGAGTGCTTGATTTAAGCATTATTGTGACCTTGAACCTAAGCCAATTTTTCTTGCTCAATATTGGCTCACATAAGGATGTATTAAGGCCAGAGCCACTGTTTGACAACTCATTGTAACCACAATATTTCACCTTGAAAGACATTTTAGCCATTTAAATACACTCCCAATATTTGTAAAATGGCATTTGAGGGCATTAATTAATAATTACAGTAGATATGCATTATGAATTAATTAAAGAGCCTACGTAAGCAGATTAAAAATATAAACGTTCCCTGCATAACTACTATGGGTGTAAACCTCAGGCTTCCACACGATATTCAATTCTTAATTCGATTCAATTCAAGAATTGAAATACAAATTCAATTCTTAAGGTAACTATTCAATATTTGATATTATATGATACAATATGATGCAATACAATATGATTTCTATTCCTAACATAACAATTCAATATTTGCTGATACCGTTGAATTTGATACAATAGATTCATAAGGCGACAATTTCATATTTAATGTTACCAGTGAATCTGCTATGATACAACACATCATATGCTAAAATACTATATGATTTGATTTAATATGCATAATTTAATATGTAACCAATTTTGTTCAGAATCTGGGATATGCCGTGATCAATCATTACACAGAGATGGATGATTTTTAAGCGTCGGGCAAATCATCTTAAATGTGAAGTCAAATTTTTATATTTAATAAAAATTGTGTGGACGACAGACAGAAAAAAGGTGATTATTAACTAAACTAATCAATTATATTCAATAATATTTGGTCTATGATTGTTGCTGCGATTCAATCATCGCTTTTTCGATCCACTGACGCGTCAATCCAAATCATTACACCCCTAAATAACTATTGATGTAATGTTTAAATGCCAGTTGGAAACTCTAAATATATTTTTTACATGTTCTTTCGTGTGAATCGACCGTTTGATTGTTAATATTATAGAAATCCGTCTGAATAGGTAAAAATTTAACGGAGTACGTGATGTTTGCAGAAATCCAAGGCGATGCTGGAAACTCTCCTATATTTTTTGTGAAATATTTTTATGCTTTTCAAAATGATAAGTGTGTTATAGACAGAAAAAAAAATTCAAAAACATAATTTTTCATAATTTTCAGCTGTTTCTTAGAATTCATTTGTAGCAACAGGTGTTCTCAGACTGACACACATTAACAGTACATAACTGGACCTTAAAGATTACTATTGTATCTTTAAATAGCTTGTAGAGTAAGCTTTAAAGATACAATACACGCACCTTCACAGGATAATGATACCATTTACCCATCCTAGTAACAAAGAAAGGTAGAGCCAGGATATTATATCTTCATATTCAAGAATTCATTAGTAATTGTTCAGAGAACATTATGTAAACTCAGCACCATTGGCTCTGATCATCAACATGAGAAATTGTGTGGTTCACAATCAGCTTCATAATCCTGTCAGTATCAAAAGACCATTAACCCAGGGAATGATTTATCATTGATCCTTCCGCTGAGAGGTCTGACATGCTGGGATGTCTCAACTGGACATGACAATGAGTTCTCGTGATCCGCCCTATTGCCTGACATTTAGATAACAACTCGGTCTCTTAAGATCGTGCAAACAACTGCTGAGATGTGATCACTCTAATGGAGTTTCAAGTGGATGGCTTTGATTTCATCCATCATGGTAATTATGCATCAATCTCGCTAATTTTTCAGTATCATTAACCTTGGTAATCTCCTCCACTGCGCAACACCATCTGTTATTTTCCTTCAAAGTTGCACTGGCGCAAAGCGCACGGGCACTCTTTCCTACAGCGCTCAGGAAAAAATGATAGTGCTCTCCAGGGGGGGCTTCTGACGAGATAAAAGTTGCAGCAACCACACTTCCGTGGACCAGTTAATGAACTATCACCACAGAGAACATGGAAATGGATTAGCTACTAAGACTTGCTGCCCCATCGTGGTCCAACATTACTCATTTGAAATGCATCAGTAAGCTAACCATCATTGCTAGTGCCCTACATGTCCCCATGAGTTAAATCAACATCTCAAACGATGTGTTTAATTTTCCGAAATCATAATTACTGAATTAGTCAGCATGCTCTTATTTTGCTCCTTTTTATTGCACTAGAAACATAGTCACGCAGATCTCTCTTCAAATCTATGGATAAAACACTAGAAGTATGCTGGACATACACACTTACTGACATGCTTATTAACATAATATTTTAATGTTGAAGTTGCATATCCTTCTGGCGTTCATGGGGAATCAGTCAATTAACCTTACATGGTTAATTAATAAAGCTAATAGGTGAAACTGTTGCTGGTTATATGAACCTTTTAATATAATCTACATACATCTACAGGTACTGTTGCCACTCTGTGTAGGAGGCTTTTTACAGAATACAGAAATCCTATTTTTGAAATTATGAAGATGAATATTCTAAATCTGTTTTGAGTCAATGACGCTTGTCATACCAGCTCATCTCTTCAATGTGTCAAAGCACCAGTAAGCAGAATCTTCATTAAAATGAGCTAAATTGAAATATATAGAGATATTAATTATCTCTAGATAATTTTCTCTGTAGAAGAAGCTCGTGGATGAGAGAGATATTATAGCGTACAGATGGTCAGTTGATGATTATATTGTGTAGAAAAAAGGCCTGTGGGACCTACAGCATGATGTAGGAGGTGCAGAGATACAAAGAACAAGAACACAACACACAGTACACTTAGTATAGTAATGCAGGTCCAGATGTAGATACATTGGAAGGCTTGATGTAAAATGTGACTTGATGCCACTATAAAAATGCACTCACAATGTGTCTGGTATTAATGTTTAATTCACTAAGGCTGTAGGTTATCACACAAATTGCAGCTGGGACCACTTACTAAATGCCCTCTGCTTGAGGTGCATATCTCAGTTTGAAAGCTGCTGAGAAATGTTAGAAATAGTCAACCACAGAGCTGTCAAAGAGCTAAGGACTACAGAGGAAATGCATTCTGTAATGAAAACAAAATTGTTAATAAATGTGTTTTTTTTAAGGCACTTGTGTTAGAGCAAGTAAACAGTGTGGAGCCGTAATTACGTTGACTATACAGTAATCTGAGGTTCGATACTTTTCTGACGACACATGTCTTATGTCATGAAAAAAATATTTTATTCTTATTTTTTTTTTTTTGTGAAAAATGTGAAATTAAACTGTGTTCCATTTTCTTCAGGTCAAATGTGGCTCCTGCATTCATAAACTTTGCAGTCTCACAAAAGGTTTAGTGTTAATGTCTTGAATTTCCTTGTTATACACTTTATTGCCAAAAACATGTGGACACCTGACTCTCACACACATTTGCTTTTTCAACATCCAAATTCAAATTTGGTCCCCCCTTTGCTGTTATAATAACCTCCACTCTTCTGCTAAGGCCTTCCACTAGATTTAGGAATGTCGCTGTGCGGATTTGCCGCTTTAGCCATAAGAGCATTAGTGAGGTCAGGCACTGATGTTGGGTGAGGAGGCCTGGGGTGCAGTCAGTGTTCCAGTTGTTTGGTGGGGTTGAGGTTGTTCTGTGGGGTTGTGCAGGTTCTTCCACTTCAATCTTCACAAACCATCTCTTCATGGAGCTCACTTTGTGCACAGGGGTATTACCATGCTGGAACAGGTTTGGGCCTCTTAGCTCCAGTAAAAAGAAATCCTAATGCTACAGCATACAGAGATATCTTATACAAATGTATGCTTCCAACTCTGTGGCAACAGTTTGAGGCAGAAGAATCACATATGGGTGTGATCTTCATGTATCCACAATGTATGTGCAGTGTATATAATATGCTAAGACTGAGACTTCCAGTCAAATGATAAATATATAAGTACAAATGAACTGAGTTTACAAACACAGAGAAATAAAAATGACCTTTTATTTATCCTTGAATAACCTAGATTGACCTTTTTTTGTTTATCAAATCCTCCTTTATTCTGTGATCAAGGTCCTAAAACAGTCCTATATTATTATAGATATTGTCATTAAGTACACCAGTTAACTGACACAAATGTTAATTAAGGTAGTAATGTACAGAACTGCTAGTTTGCATCTTTTTGCACAATCCAATCTAATCCATTGCCTAAAAGACAATGAGCAAAGCTTCATTAAAATACTGTAGAATTTCAAAAATAAGAAAATGATTTATTGGTCACTGCATAGTTCCATATGTATTATTTCATAGTGTTAGTGTCTTCCTTATTATTCAACAATAGCAGCAAATAGTAAAAATAAAGAAATCTCTTCTATGAGTCCAATTATTTTTTGCCTGGCAGTGTTCTCTTTGCATGTTGCCATGTACATGCCAAATTTTTTAACGTACAAATCCAAACATGCGGACAAAACACGTAATGTGCGTACCAAAAGGCACGTCTTACTCAGGATTATGACCATGAAATTGAGTGCAAAGTACATCTGGATCACGGTCTCCCTGTTTAAAAACTAGAAGGTGAGTGGTGAGTTTAGTGGCTGTAGTTATGAACCAATTTACACGAATTTTAATCATTTTATTTGTTAGAATTTCTGTTTTTGCATGTCTGAAGTTGTGCAAGTATCATTACAAACACAATATACATATTAACAGTTTTTTTCTTTGAAATAAAAAAAACAAACAATTAATATACAAGGATATATATTAAACTATGGCCTATTATGAATGCAAATGTATACATCACATATAGGTACGAAGTGACAAAATTCTGAGAGTGTCGTAAACCTACGTGTCTAAGTAAAAGGACAAAGAGACAGGTGGCAGGCTATGGTGAATATACTCGTGTACATTATCCTATTAAATTCCCAGAACATGACAAATTGCCACGTTCCTTAGCATCATTCTCATAACTTCATTTAGCACCAGACAGACTGGGCTTATTCATATTTATGTGAAGCACTGCTTTGTTCACTCAAAACATTTACATGGAGCCAAGCTGCGGGATGCACATTCTCGCTCAGTGTGGCGTGTCAGCCCTCTTTTAGATCTGATAAATGAAGAAGAGTAGCTCACCATTGCTCACCTGGTTCGGATCTGTTCCAACACTACCATTAATTCAGCATCCACACAGCCACTGGACCTTAGAGCTCTAAATATGCTTATGCAAAACAACACGCCCCATTGTGCAAGCAAAACAGAGTGGAGTGGGAATTTATGTAACTTTGGAAAACAGCTGCTTTTATTTCAAGAACATGGGCTATAAGAATAGTTGCTCATGCAAAGAAAAACAAGGGCATTAATATGAGCCCTATTTGGAACTGGCAAAACAAGAATGAGGTCATGAAGAAAGAGGAACATTTCTTTAATCAAAGTAAAGTACAGCTTTCTTTTACTATCCAGGCTAATTGAAAGAATCAAACTGTCTGACTCAGACCACTAATGCTTCTTTTTTTCAGGTATTAAAAGCAACATAACATCTTGAATAAGAATTACGGATGTGAAAGTGGTTACTGAATGATTCTAAATTATAATCAGGCTTCATAAGTATTATTGACCACACCTGATATTGACTTAGTGCGACTCTCTCTATATTACTAGCACTACTGGCAGTGATTTAAATATGATGCAGAAAAAATGTTTCCCAGCTGTAACAATGTCATAGGCTCTTTGTGAAATGGTTCGAGGTCAAATTGCTCTCCTGAAAAACCTGCTGAAAAACCTATCTAAGGCTTATCCCAGCACCTAATTACAGCTAAATTGAGCATTTATAGAGAAGCAGTACAACATATGCTGAAGAGATTCTCACAAATAAACTCGGTTTCATCTAAAGACCATTTATCTCACTCCTGCGGAAGCCTTGAAGCGCAAGTTGTGAAAAAATGGTTTAAGTTTAAGTTTATTTGTCAGGGACCATGTACAAAAGCCATTAATCTCAAATGAGAAAATATGGTGCAGCAGAGTTAGCTATCAGCTAATTTCCACCTGCAGTCCCTGGGCAGGTAAATGGAGAAAAACAACGATAAAAGTTTTTATTGAAGTGTGATGTCATTATTTCGACTTAATCTTTCATTTGACTTCATTAATTACTTAGTTTAAAATATTATGCAATTTATTATCTTTATAACTCTTATAAAAGAGTTCTTATCTCATTGTTTTGACTTAACACGTTATTTCTAGTTTCACATTATGTCTAGTTATTTCAACAAGTCATTATTTTGACTTAATAATTTACTTTTTTATTATATTGTATCATTATTGTTAGTTATTATCTCATGATTTCAATATATTATTATATGATTACAATATTTACTTAATAACTCATAAGTTCTATTTAATGTTTTGTTATTTTCATTTATTATCCCATTATTTCTAGTCATTATCTTATTATTTCCACTTAATATTTAACACCCCACAGTCTATCATGTAATGTATGATAGATATAACATTGACTCATAATTTTGTTTCCAGACATAAGCCCGATGTTGCTTTAATGGAATTCAGTCGACACTTATAAATCTAATCGATTGGTAATTTGTTAAAGGTGTTCAGATGTGGTCAGGCTTTTGATGGTCAAAATTTAATTTTAATCCATTTTAAGTCGATGGACCAATTTAAGTTAGCAAATGGTCTGGCAAAATAATAAATATTATTTATTTATTTATTTTTTTGTTACTATGACCGTTCGGTGAGACACTATATTATGTGTCTTATAATGTCCGGGATAAGCATCAAATATTGGGAGTTGGCTGGTAGCAATCATATGATATTGGACAGAGAAAAAATTGAAAGCTGATTACTTCACAACACACCTGGGACTTTTAATTTGCAATAGTGAGACATTTCAACAGCAATGTGCATCAATATTTGAACTTTGGAACCTCAGAGAATAACTGATTTCAACCTACAAAAGTAAAATATCAGCTGGTTTAACCTCCTACAGCCGATGAAGTTTCATCTAAAAGCTTTCACAACCTCTGTATACTGTGTATACAACACAATGCAAATTCCGGTATGTAAAATTTCCAAGCACTGCTGACTCAATGAGAATGAGTCATTTGCATCATTGCTGTGAATTCAGTGATGCATAAGGGCCATAGATCAATGCAAGTCCTTGGTTGCACTTCTTTGCTGTGCATTACTCTTAAGGCTTCCACAAAAAAAGCTGTCTGTCTAAATCAGTACAGCGCAATGTGTACCTTTAATGGCTGTCTCAGACCCAACGAGCTCTAGGAGGCTGTGTCTTTGTCTTTCTGAGGTGAATGTTGTAAAGGGTTTGTATGCTGACTCAGCAAAGAGACCATGAAAGGAATCCAATAGCACACTTTCAGTCACCTCATGCAAATAGCCCCTCTCCATTGTTTGATCCTTGTCTGCTTATGAATAAATATACACAGAGCCCATATTGAACAGGATGTGTGTTTGTGTTTGATGTCTTTACTTTTCTTTACTTTTTTTTTTTTTAACTGAATGCATATTTACAATTTGTTCCATCACAATGGCTTATCCAGTACAACTTGCACATGGAATTATAGAAATCCAGTAGCTGCAGAAAGATGTAAGTGTGAATGTGAAAGTAGTTCTTGGGTTATATAATCTCATTTTTGTTAATGAAGAAGAACTGGACTGCTGTGTTTGCACTGCATTGCAGAGAAGAGGAGGAAGAAGGAGGAGAAGAAGAAGAAGAGAGAGAGAGAGAGAGAGAGAGATAGAGAGAGAGAGAGAGAGAATGAGACAGAATGAAAGAGAGAAGGGGAGTGGAGAGTGGAGGGATAACCCAGAGGGATCATAGGCTGTAGTAATCTGGACATAATTATATTTGGCAAGGACCATCGTTCAGCCCTGTTTGTGTGTGTACGAGTGTGTGTGTGTGTGTGTGTGTGTCTGATGGGCGGTACTGTCTGGTCTCTCGTCAGGGTCTCACTGCCCCTGACAGTTTCATTAAAACCTCAGATCCCTCCTGCCAGGAGGAATAAAGTATTTATAAACAAATCTCCGTACTCCCTTCCGATTGTCTCTTCTCATATAAGGCCCTCGATTTGTTGGCTTGAATCAATGGGCCCCAAATGCCCCTATGCCCTGTGCTATCTGATCTGTTGATCTGTTGATTATGGAGTCTCTTTTAATTCCAGGTACATATCTATCTTTGTAATGCTGAGGAGAGGTATTGACTTTGGGTGACATATTGGCCTTGGCTTGTCCAAGTGAGCTTTGAGAGTAAGACAACTCTTCCTATGGAATGGATAAAAGAGGATTCTGTGCATTTCACAGACTAGGAACTCCACATTTCAGCATTGGAGTACACAGCTACAAATCATCACTCCAAAATCTGCCAAGAGAGCAGCCTTCTTTTCCCCTAATAAAAATGGTAGATGATCCAATCAACATATGATTGACAACTGAGTATATATTTTACATTTTCTAATATTAACTGACACCCCAGAGGCCCCGCCCCTTCCCTCTATCTGACATGAGTGATCTTTTGGCCTGTGCTCCTGTCTGGACTCGATTTTCCCACTTGAAAGCACTTTCTGTCAAGGGAGATGGAGGATTTTTGAGTTCATTAATGTGTAATAAAATATACCAATGCATGTTCAGCTTAGTTAACATTATACAACATTAGTTAACATCAGAAAATATTCAAAAAATGTTCCTGCTAAAAAAGTGTCAAATCTAACACTTTACAAATAATCTTAATGTGATTTTGGAGTGAACTCTTTGGAACTCTATTACAGTATGGTATGGCAGCTCCACTGTTTCTGAAACAAATCCCTGCAAAGAAAACCACCCATCACTGGTGCCCAACTATATCTTCAGCACAGAAGATGTCTGCATAGAGCATGCAACATCAGCAGGGACTCCTCTCATCCCAGTCACAAACTTTTCAGCCTCCTTCCATGCAGGAGGAGATACAGGAACATTTTCAACAGAACCAGCAGGCTCAGCTTCTTGCTTCTCCCCCACAACCCCTACTGAACTCTACACTACACCACCACTGACGTTTTAATGCCTGTAATCATCCTGCAGTTTGACTCTACACTGTATATTCCGTATTATCTCTACATAATTGAAGATTCATAGTATATATCCTAGTTGTCTTTATATATCTGTATATTATCTGTATATACATTGTATATTATCCATGGATAATCTAGATAGTGTTGTATATACAATGTACATATCTATTTTTTATTATTACATAGTGTAATTATCATTCATATTGTCTCTACATCTACTCAATAGCTACTGCACATATTCATTTTCATATTGTCATCCCTTATTTCCTTGGATTACTCATTATTCTTCTTTGTGGGTTTGTAGGTCTGTGGTGTCACATATTTCCACATATAGCCTTTTAATTTGTGTCATACTAAGCCTTGTATTCAAATACACCCCTCAGCAGAGGAAGTTGGTGACTGGTGACTCACTTTGCTAAAACAGGTGAATATTTTATTAGCAAGGCAGTTCAAAGCCATTGTATGACTGAGTCAATGACTACTCTACAATTACTGACAACATCTTATGATTATGGCCACCATTTTGTGTAAGGAGGTTGCACAAACTGTCACTCATGGAGCAGAATGGAAACACCTTGTTTGATAGGGTGCCAAGATGTTCCTCAGATCTCAGCTAGTACTGTGGCATGCTGTCTCCTGGGAAAGTGGGTGCCTACACCCACTGAGCTTATGGAAGAGAAGAATTCAAACGAATGTGAAGTCCGTCGACTTTCACTGTATCCTCTTGAAAACGGTCCGAATTGTTGGCTTTTTAGCCCATATGTCCTCTTCATTCTATACAATCAAAAGGATTGATTTCCAGAGCCACTTTTTTTTTGCAAAAAATATGATATTGCATAATGCCGTAGTATAATATGCACTTTATTTAAAACTCAACTCGTTAGCTGTAGGTTTTATTGCACATAAGTATTATATATATATATATATATAAAAATATTCCTTTCGTGATGTTACGTGTGACATGTTAGAATCAAGATAATTTATAATTTTTACTATGTGTGACAGAGTAACCAATTTTAACTTATTTGTGTACATCAGGGGAGGATCTAGGATTAGACCTTTAGGGGTGCTCAGCCTCTAATGAGTGTGTACAGATATGCAAAGCACTAGCTGGTTTTCATTACGGTAGTTGATTGATTACTATTACATTCACAAAAACGCCACAATGGTGATATCTAAAACTAGCATTGCTGGTTTTCATTACCATAGTTGATTTATTATTGTTACATTCACAATAATGCCACAATGGTGATCACTAAAACTAGCAAACCAACAAATAACTAAGTGGGTATGAACGTGTCAACTACCAAGCAAAGGTTGTGGAAAAAAAGAAGTTATACATTACCATGCACAAAACCTACCCAGTCTCGTTTTTAAGAATTTGTTTCACAATCATGATCTGTTCATATTTACCGATAAACGTGTGTGTGTGAGTGTTCAGGTACTTTCTGTTGACCTTTTTAGCCCTGTAAATAACGTCAAGTACACATCAGTGTAACACAGAGGAAAGTGTTATCTACCCTCTTTTGCAAACCAGAGCTCATAGATGTGATTGACTGGTGTCACTGTGATTGACAGAGGAAAGAGAGAGTATCCAATCCCTCCTACTTACAGACCATGGCAGAGCAGTTTGAACCCATGATCTCCAGATGATAGGGTGAACAGTTATCTGTTGTACCACCCAGGAGCCCACTGTTTTTATGTGAACCCAAACTTTTTTTTAATTAACTTATTTGCTTGGCACAAACATATTTGTCGAATAAATGTCAATGGTCTCCACCTGAACCTGAGCCCGGGACAACTTCCCAGGTGAAAGCAGGGTTGGACTTATCCATCAAAATAATATACTCTGCCTAATGAAAATTCATATTTTGCACAGTGATTTACTTTAATGTTTTTTATTAGATTCAAATATGATTAAAATGTTATAACCTTTCTCTCCACTGTTTAAAAGTTTTTTCGTTTGCAGTCTTACTGCAATACTAAATATCAGCTCAAACAATGACAGATGGAAAGAACAGCATATAAACAAAATTTGCATTTATGTTGTTTGTGGTTTCTATTGGTCATATTTTTTTCATGGTGCAACTCGTTAATCTTCATTGCTAATCATTTCTATCATGGCACATTTGCATGCGTCCCACACTATCTTGCAATGAGATATACATAACAATAATAGTTCCAATGTATAGTGTGTTTAGCCAGAAACACATAATGAATAATCTGTTATTATAAAATAAAGCAGATGAGTGACAATAAACTACCACGTCAATAGCCAAATATGGTATTAATGTTCCTAGTGATAGATTCATCATATCTATCACGTGAGGATAAACAAAACCCATCCATCTGTAGCACAATTGAGTATTTTAGTTCCAATTTCTGTAATTTCTTCTGTAACCAAGGATACCTGTTTTTGTAACTTGCCTTTCAGGGACTTTATCTGTGCTATCAGAACAGCTCCAGCTTCTATCTCTGCTTGATGTTCTGCAGTTTTTTTTTATGCTTTACCATTGCAAGCTGTATTTAAATAGCACCACAATAAATGACTGCACACAGCAGTCATGGCTGTTACAGAAGGTTGAAAAAAGAGCGGTTTATTTATCTACTGTGCTATTTTGGCATTCATGATTTATTCAAACCTTTTACAAGTGGTAATTCTCACATGAGTTAAGTTCAAAGTTGGTCAAATTGCGAGTCAGCTGAAGTGCAACTTGAGGACGAACTCCTCATTTGATTCCCCATCTCTGGTGCGTCCCAACTAAACACATGATTAAACCATTAAGATAATTGAGAAAAAAATATGTGAACTTCTTAATGCATGTGATTGCAATGTTGTCTTGAAAACAAGATAATTGGAGGCAGTTGTTCTAATGATTGTATTAGACATGCCCTGCTATGTACAAATACACAATCTTGGTTACCCGCTGTTAAGAACATCATTCTATCCAAGTGTTATATAGCCCAACCAAAAGAGGTTTCAGAGAACCACAGAAAAAAAAAAACATTGTGTAAGCTCATGAGTGGGAACAGCATTTACAGGCACATAGACTGTTCACATTTGGAAGAAATGAATACTGTTGCTGCTCTCCCTAGGAGTGCACTACAAAGCTCAGCAAAAGTGCAAATCCACAGAATGTTCAAATAAGTGACAACGAATCCTAAGGTGATATTAAAGGATTTGAAATGATACACAAAGGATGGTTGTGTCCATATGAAGATTACACAAGCCCAGTATACACTGTACATTACCTACATTACAATTACATAATTTCAGATATATTGTAACATAAAAATATACTCTTAATGTTCCCTCTTTATATGCAGATTTCAGAAGATACTTCCTAGCTAAAGAATGCAGCATGGGACAACCATGTGGTTGTTATCATAGTTGATAAATGCTCCATTTTATTGCTTATTCAGCCATTTCCAAAGAATATGGTCAGAATCCATAGTGGGCAAATATATAGGCAAAAGGCTTAATACAGATTCAGAAAATAAAATCCAATCCAACCAAACCCTATCCAAATTGAAATAATTTACACTACAGATAAAACACAATCGAATTAAGGCAAATGTTCTGGGGAACTAAGGGAAGCTGTAAACATAGAAAACAAGCAACATGGAGCTGTTTAACACTAGCAGTATTAATTAAAGGGATTTAAATGACATTTAAATGAAAAATCTCCATGAAGAGTCTCAGTAAGATTCTATACGTCTCTGGAACTGTACTGGAGGGACAAACATTGAGGCAATATTAAATATAGGTATATAACATTATGAACCAATTAATCATAAGAATTGTCCCTGTACTTTTTTTTTGGAGCTTGGAACAGGCAGAGTTTTAATAGGGACAATACTTATTTCACACTTTATTATTGTAGTCTTACAGTGAGGTGTAAACCCAGCAGATAGCAGATATCTATTAAATCATGGGCACATTTTCTTTTCGAAAGAACTCACATTCGCCAAAACAAGGGCACAATTCACTAATTCCTAAGCTCAAAAATAGCATAAAGCATAAAAAAGCATAAAAGAGTACACTGCACTTACACATGGCCTCAATTTGTTTCTCATTGTCACATCAATGCACGTTCCAATTTATGAAAAAAAAAAAAAGTCAGTCACTTCTCCTGCAAGTCTCAGCAGCATATACAGTGCTTTAAACACATTCTTTCTGTCACTGTAGGTAGAAAATATTAGGAAAGGGTATTTTTAGCTCATGGTGAGAAAAAAAGAATAGGCTGTATCAAATACTATTTTATCGGCTGTGACTGCAAATTAACCTGACTATCACACATTTTTATGTATCCTGTTCATGACAATAGGACTTTGTATATTAGTCTAATATATATATATATATTTTGGACATGGAGCTGCCAGGCAGGAGGCGAAGAGGAAGGTCAAAGAGGAGGTATATGGAGGTAATAAATGAGGATATGAAGCTAGTGGGTGCAAGTGTTGAGGATNAGGTGGAGAGTGATGATTCGCTGTGGCGACCCCTGAAGGGAAAAGCCGAAAGAAGAAGAAGATATATATATATATATATATATATATATATTTTAATTTGAACCTTTGCCTTCTTCTCATTTGTATATTACCATAATAGTCTAAACTATATTTTTAACCTCTTTTATGCGGCATCATATTTCATTCAAAAACAGGGGCACGGGGTCTTCTTTATCAGTCTGCAAAAAAAAAAAAAATTTTTTTTTTTATGTAATGTGCTTCCTCGACACTGTCCCAAGAGCTCTACACATGAAAAATCTGCCCAGAATTTCAAATTAAGCATCTGTGTAGCATTATAGTTGTACGAATTGTACGAATATATTTACATGCAGTTGGGGCGATTTGGTGATTAGTGTCAAGATCAATTATTCCTGAAAACTCTGCCCAGAAATGCAAATGTAAGCACATGTGTAGCATGACTCTGTAAACAGTGATATAACTTTTGAACTAAAGTTGCTGAATTAAGTTGAATACTATGATCCGCTAATGTACAATTACATTTAAGTACTGTCTTATCCCTGAAAGGTACAATTGAACAAAAGACATTTTTGGATTAAATATGTATTTGGTAAAGATGTTGAGAAAGGTATGTGCCAATTCAGTGTCAATACAGTTTCTTGTTGCAGAGGTAAATGATTATTTTTTTTCTGGGTGGGTTGAAGCTCTTGTTAGTGTTGCATGGCAGGTGGTTGAGAAAGATATAGTGGGATCATTATCCACACTGGTGGAGACATGGACTAGTCTGCGAGAATGGTGCTGACATCAGCAGGAGCCCTATCACCCTGGGAACTACTGGGATAAAAATACATTAAACATGGTCTCCCACTATAATCGTGTAATGTTACAATGATAGACATATCTGTTAAACAAGTATGATCTATTTTTTTAATCTAATATAACCAAATAGGTTTTAATTTTCCCCTCCAGCTCCCCATAGCTTTGCTTTTTGATTTTTTCACAGGTGAAATAGCAGAATATTTCATATTCAGTGCAATTTACTGCATTTATTGTAAAACTACAGGAACTCCTGAATAAAGAAATCCAGATTGAATTTGGCCAAAGGCAAAGTAAAAATGATCAGTGGTGCAATGGATGAGCAACAGTAAGAAGCTAAACCAGCTGTATTTGCACCCCTGCAACCATAGAGGTCTTTTCACATTGTCGGCTATGTGAATCTTGCGGCTGTCAGAGTGGGCGGATGGCAATGCCCGTTTTGTTTTTCTTGAGCGTGACTGTGAGGAACCTAGACAGATTCAGAACAGCACCTGCTGGGCTTCTGTGCCCCTCGCTAACATCTTACCTGCTTTAGCTCTTCCTCTGAGCACATCTGCTGACACATGTTTACATTCTCTCATTATAATCCTACTTAATATTAGAGATGGCACACTTGCTACATTTGAATAAGTGGCATTCTCTCTGGCAAAATGTTCTTATGCTGTTCAGTCAGAGTAAAGTACATTTTAAACTGATTTATTCATTCCACATTCCACTGTGTACTTGACACACAATATATCTTAAATCATCTTTTCTGTGATGCAGTGTCCATTTATGAGTTTGAATATTTATCATCATACATAAATGCTTTCACACCCAATACATCAAGCATTCTCTGAATTATTAATGCATTATATGGACTGCATAGAAATGGTCCATTTTCAAATCTTTCCATTACTGTCTGCCATTGATAACTTTTAGTGAACGAGTGCAGCAGTTGCAAACTGAGAGCTATTCCCCCGATAATTCAAAACCGGATCAGGCCAGAACTGGAGAGCCTCATCAGCGGCTGCCTTTGACAGATGGCTCACACAGGTTTCGTGTATGAAAGAGAGACATTGCGTTACACTTTTCCTGAAATTGTCTGCCTTTTTTAATCAAAGTGTAGCATGGATTGTTATACTCACCAAACATTTTATTAACGGCACCTGTACACCTGCTCATTTACGCAATTATCCAATCATCTAATCATGTGGCAGGAGTAAAATGCATAAAGAGGCCTATCTCCATACCATATTGTTGCTTTGATGCTGAAACAAGATTTGCTAGAATTGATATGAATGTATTCCACTGGACAGAGAGAGAGAGAGAGAGAGAGAGAGAGAGAGAGAGAGAGAGAGAGAACACAGCTGCAAACAACTGCATTTCACTGAATGTGGGGGCGTGCAGACTGTCAACAATACTATATTTCAGCATGTCTCTTCTGGTTTTGCTTTTGTGCCATAATCTTGTTGATTTTTGAAACAAAGAGTGACTTACTTAGGGTAGTCATTCCTGAAGAGCTCCCAAATGCCTGCTTGGCAGTTGGTACGTTAATATTCCTCTGTTCCTGTGGTGCTTTAATATGTATGTGATTTCACAATAAGTTTTACTTTTTTTTTTTTTTTGGGTGGCCCTGAGCTGCCCTGAATAATCTCTTCTCACCAGGGAGCACTCTCCTTTTTTATATGCAGCTAGCAGCCTGCACCATATGTTGGTCTCTTGGAAGGCTTAGATGTGTTCATGAAGGAGCCAGGGAATGATGAAAAGGATGACAGAGAAGAAAAATGACAATGAAAGAGAAAAAAGAGCCAACATGCGAAAGTGAGAGAAATCCATGGTTGGTATGGAGGAGAGGCCGACTCAAATGAGAGAAAAGGAGTGAGATGCATAAAGAGGAGCAGTGACTCACAAATGACGTTGCCAAGACAGAAAAAGTCTTTCCCTTGCCCACATCAGAGGCCTCTCATTTTTCGATAAACTCCTTTATTTGCAACCAAGCTATTAGCAGAAACCCAGATGAACCCAATGTTTGTGTAGTTAGGAGAGTTTATTCTGCAAATGCATGTTTGCCTGCCCTCTGCTCTCCCTGATGAGGCAAAGATATGGCTTATTCTGTGAAGAAACCAACAGATTGCTGAGGAGGAATATGAGTGAAGGCATACACTCAACCTTCATTTGTCAATAATGACATTGTTAAGCTTGGCACCATCATATTTTAGGGGTGAAAAAATACTGAGCTGTTTGTTGTCTTTAAAACTATTTATTTAAAACTTCCTTTTACCTTTGTTTCAATGCGATTTAGAAGCCAAATATATTCAATAAACGATGTTTTACGAAACAAAGTTGTTTTAATTCACATCAATAAGACACTGGATTCAAGCAAATGGGGCAAATATGGATGAACATTTCAGGGTACGCTTTTCTCAGTCTGTGTATTTCTCAGTCAGTCTTGTTTCCAGCTATTGTTTAATGTTATTTGAGTATGTACATCAGTACATCAGCACAGATTCCAGAAGGCTTCTTGAGCACCTCCATCTGTCTTTTTGGTTTTATTGTGGCACTGGATAAGATGTGCTGCAGGTGTATGGTGTTAACAGAGTGGCTCATGGGAATGAGAGATGAGGAGCATGGTCAAGCCTCATCAGCAAGGGAATGATAAAATACACTTTAACCACACAAGCAACAAATGAGTAATGATTGGGTTTGAGACATGCCTGGGTTTGAGTCTCCAATGTTTTAGCAATGAGGCAAGGTCCTTCCATTTTTTTTAGCAACAGCACAGGTTGAGTCAAATTAGAAATTGGTTATTTTAGCTGATAATTTTCCACTAGATACTTCATTAAATAAATACTCCTCTTAAATATTTACACTACTATCACATGGACAACAAAATATGACCAGTTCTGCTTCACACCTGCAAACTTCCCCAGGAGTATCAAGTCCATCTACTTCCCTTTTGGCAGATAGATATATGTGCTTACTCTCCGTAAAGAGTGTTAACGGCATGACCGCTTTTTACAAGAATTTATATTCCCATTCTGCAAGAGAGTAGGAAAACACAAACACTTGGCAGAACAACAATCACAAGGCCTGGACTGAGACAGGTTTTCATGAAGACAACACAAAAGATTGCACTAGATGCTTTGTCCTACTCTATATGACCTGAAATTGAAACACAAAAGTGTACACACAATAGTGCTGAACACACTAACCGTCCCCTTCTACACACATGAGCTTACAGATGCCCATGATTCCCTAGTGTTTCTATGATTGACAGACATGAGAGAGTAATGCCCCCACTTCCATCCAGAGAGAATGGCCAATTTTGCTCCAAAATTTTTCATTTTATTTATTTATGATTAATAATATTATACTAAAAATAAAATTAATACAAAAATTATAAGAATTTGTAATCTCTCTGATAATTATTTTGCAAATCTTTTGCGCACTACAGCTCTGTATATATGTTTTTTAAACATATAAAATTTATGCATATTCATATTCTACATTCCTCTAAAGGCTGCTAAGCTTTTTTACATATAGTCTACTAGATTTTATTTTCTTATATTCTGTTTCTTTTATGTATCATAGTTGCACTGTGAGACGAGGCACTAAGGAAAAACATTTCACTAGTGTATGTAATGTAATATGCATGTGACAAATAAAAGACCTTGAACCTTGATAAGTGATATTTAGACTCAAACCAATGTAAAAGTGAAACTGCTCTTTGAACATTGAGCCGCCTAGATCTGCTTTTTCCAAAAGTTTGTCTTTCCACTGCAAAGCCCTGTATCCTGACAGCACAATGCTGCAATCTTATTCATCATCTGAGTTTCAAACCCATTCATAGAGAACCAATATATGTGCAGTGGCAGCCCTGCAGGTCCAACCCAGGCACTTGTGTGTGAAAAGACAGAAGAAAGGTCAATGATTTGAGGAGCCCTTTCAGAGTGTGTGGTGTCCAGGTTTCAAAGCTGAGAGGAATAGAGGCAATAGGAGAGACACTGCTTATATTCTCCTTTAGGCTGCACTATGGGACCTGATGGATGTTTATATTGGACTGCAATCATTTCACCTTCTCCAACAGAGCTAAATGATTAATTTTTAGGAGCCTGAGAGGATCCTTAGTCAGAGAAATCAATGGAGCTGAACAATCATCTCAGGATTAGGCTCATGCTTAGGGGGAATTCACATGCTTCCATCTACACGTAATAGTTACAGCTTCAAAATGGCTGCTAAATAGTCCTTGAACTTTATATAGACAATTACATAAATCCAGGTTCATATGACAAAAAAGTGGTGAGTCATAGCCCAGACCCAAATTGTTGACTATACATTCAAGACTCTTGTGAATTGAATGTTGAAAAAAAAAATCTGACTCTGCTTATTACCTGTTATAAATAAACTAATTATATCTATATTAGATAAAAAATGGACAAGCTTAAATGTGCAAATAATGCTCTCTGTGATAATCAAAGCATGGCATTCTCATTAAACTACATTCACACTGAACGACATTACACATAGAGCACAAGTATATATTGACTGCCATCATTGCATTAATGCTCTCATTCTTTGAAAATAAGTAAGACTTTTTAAAATGACATTTATATCCATTGGAAAACACAATATTAATAGAACACAGTACAAATGTGAATGCATCAAAAACTATGTCAAGTGAAAATACTGTGAATTACTGTGAATCAGTACTGGAGTACTGCAAGGTTGTGTGCTCTTGCCCCTTCTTTTCAGTCTCTACACCAATGACTGTGTCTCCGAGGAACTGTCTGTGAAGATCCTGAAGTTTGTGGATGACACCACTATGGTTGGCCTCATAACCAATGTTGATGAATCTGCCTACAGGAAAGAAGATGAGTGGCTGATGCCCTGGTGCAATCACAACCACCTGGTACTGAATACCCAAAAGACTGTGGAGATAGTGGTAGATTTCAGATGAAACTCCCCCACCTCCCCTCGACATCAATGCCTCTGTGGTTTCCATTGTGGAGTCGCTCAAATTCTTTGGCTCCACCATATCCAGGGACCTGAAATGGGAGAGGAACATGGTTTCCATAGTCAAGGGAGCGCAGCAGATAATGTTCTTTCTGAGGCAGCTGAATAATTTCAATCTGCCACAGGCACTGAAGATCCAATTCTACAGTACACAGTGATCACCAAGATCATCCTCACTTCTTCTATAACCATCTAGTTTGGATCCTCCACCTTACAAGAGCAAGCCAAACTCCAATGCATAATCAGGACAGCAGAGAAGATCATCGGATGTAGTCTGCCAACACTTCAGGATATTTACAGCAGCAGGGTCATGAAGCACACTGGCAAGATTATAGCTGACCCCTCTCACCCCGAACATCACCTCTACCTGCCACTTCCCTGTGGATAAAGAAGACTCAGGGCCATCAAAGCCAGCACAACAAGATACGCCAACAGCATCCCTGCACTACAGTACAATGTTCATATCATTCTGTAACAATCTGTAAACAATAGTTATTTTATTTCTGCTTCATCAGACCCTACATGTATATTTTCACTTCTTAATCTTTTATTTACTTTCACAAATGCTTCTTAATATCTAATATTTGATTCTGTTATTCTATTTTTAGTTAAAAATTCCCTTAGCTGTCTATTTTCTTGAATATTTATTAATAGTCCACGTACTTGTGTTAATATGTTGCATATCATACGTGTGCACTCGCCAAGACAAAATCCTCGTATGTGTGACATCCTTTTTCAAAATAAAGAGATTCTAATTATTATTCTGACTGAAATTACTTGAAATTACTAATATTACTTTTGTTTTTATCACACCTTTCCATTAAAACATATTTAACTTTAATGAGAAATATTTTGCTTTAGCTACATTCAGCACATTTTCAGTTGATAAGATATTTTTAAATAGATAGTTATATTCACATATACAGACATTTCTGCAGGAGAACTATGCAAAAAACACAGAAATGTTTCCATAACACTTTATTTACAGAATTTAAAGAGTATCATTAAGAGAGAGCATGAGGGAGGCCAAGCTGAGTGCGCAGAGCAATATTAGCAAGCATACTTATTAACAGAGAGTGGGAGGTGTTTTTTGTGGTTTGTGAGCACACTTAGTTATTTGCAAGCGTGGGGCAGTGAGTTGAGTGCACAGACAAGCTTTGCTATACTAGTGTATTTCCATTTTGCATGCAGTCAGCAGTGACCCATGCTCGCACTTTGCTCTGGCTACACTTTGCTCATGAATCAAGAGCAAATTGGGGGGGGGAATAGACCCTTGAATGTGACGCGCCACTCTAATGGTAGCCACGCCCCCTTGTTATAAATGCATAACAGGAGACTATAGTCATTTTTAAGAGCAGAGACAGAATTTGTTTTCTAAAATGGCATGTTTTGTTGATGGGTGTCTGACTTGTTATAGTGTTCATAAACACGTTTGTTTTTACTGCATACTATCAAATCAGCCACCTTTCCATGCCAACAGAAGACGGCTGTCGTCACAGGCAGTTAGGAGGGATACTTGTTCAGAGGAGCTCCGTTTTTGCAGTGCTCATTTCCTCTCAGGTAAATAACTATATCAGTGTAGTTGCCTTGCTAATTAAAAATTTAATAGCCTGCTAGTTAGCTAACATGCATCATTTATATTGCATTAACAGACCTCTGTAGCTCTACATAAAAAAAGGTCTTGTTCTTACTATGGAGCTGCCTATAATGGATGCATTTAGCTAGCTAATTTTGTTAAGTGTACAAATGAGTTTATGGCATGTTTGGGCAGGACTTCAGCTTTCCGTGCTACAACATTCTTGATGCTGTAATCGTAAAAAGCATTATGTCTTAATGTTACTGTTTAAATGCCATACAAGCATTCATCAAGCTCCATGGCACTACCAGAAGCCCTTCCCAACAACTGCGATAGAACAGCATAAATAGTCATAAAGGCCAATTCCAACAACCGTAACAGCCATTGTGACTGCTTTTTATCAATTTTGATTAAATTCACATATCAGTTAAATGTCAGATTTTTGTTGATTTAAGGTTGTCTCATTTTCCCAGATCAATAATGTTAGAATATAATGCCAACTGAAGCTTTGTGAAGAGTTTCACTTGTTATCCCTGTGTTCATGTGGATTTCTTCCAGGTTCTCTGGTTTTGTCACACCTTCCAGAAACATGTTAGTCTATGCTAAACTGGCCCTAGCAGTGAATGGGTGTGCAAATGTGTGTGTGTGTGTGTGTGTGTGTGTGTGTGTGTGTGTGTGTATGTGTGTGGGTGCATGTGCGTGTGTGGGTGTGGGTCTGGTGCCCTGCAATGGATTGGTGTCCCATCCATGGTCTATTCTAGCCTCACAACCAATGTGTTCAATGTATTCACCAGAAGCTTTGATTTTAATCACCAAGTCATCCAGGAAACAGTCACAACACAACCTTAGGTCAATAAAAATGTATGTCTAATATTTGTTGGAAAAAGCCGTTTAATGTTTATGTAGGTTTGTGTAAGATAATAACAAGCTTATGATGTTGCCATGTAGCTCTACCTATGACTTTTGCCATTAAGTGTGACTGATCGTTTTATATTCTTATATATAATATCACTGTCTATATCACAATATTACTGAAGCAATTTCTATAGATTGGTTATTTATAGTGCAGGTCCCTTTTGTCAGTCTGAGCTAATTTAGAAGAAATCAGTAATTTCCCCTGTAAACTTGATCCAAGTATCTGACGTATCACCTAGGGAATGGTCCTACGAAAAGTTAGATGGTAACTTAATTAGTGACTTATCAAATTAGACTTTAAGGCAATTGATATTCTGCCCTGCAGCTAATGCAATTATATTCTACATTTTATTCATTAGTTCAGTCTCTTTATGAATTTCACTCTGACCATGTTCCAATTATTTTCACCTACTGACCATCTCCTTCTGCGGCAGATCAGAGTACTGCTTTATAGATTTTATAACACACTGTTCCTTTTTCCCCTTTCCTTTTCACTTCAGTCTCATAGCAGCAGTCCCAGTCCAATTATTTCCTATCATTCAGTGGCAAGCCACCTTTGCCTAGACAAACTTTTTTGAAGCCTACACGAATTCATTATGTTTATACACTCACAGGAGGATTCCTAATCTATTGTTTCATCCCAATGCATCACTTTGTGGAAGAGAACGCAAGCTTCTCATACTTGCCAGCTTTTATCGATTATGTTAAGGCCATATCAAACACTGATTTTTCTTTCTATTCTTTTTTCGCCCAAACTGACAATGATGGTATTCTGCAGTACTTTCCCCTTGCCTATTAAATAAATTGAGACCTATTTCTTGTGTGTGTTTGTGTTTTATTTTTGAGGGTAGGGGTGTTAAGACATAATGAAATGCTGTTATCTAGACCATTACCATTATGATTAAAAGGAATTTTATAATTACAGAAACCATACAGTGCTTTGAACTGTATAATGAAACATTACTATTGTCTACACTTTCCAAAATTCATTACCAGATTTGATTGAATCAAAATCAAATGTTTTGCAACTTAAAAGTAGTTCAGATCATACAACTTTTCTGATAGAAAAGAAGGTTTTTCAATAAAAAGAAGGTTTTTTGAAAAGTAAAACTTTGCTTCAGTATTTTTAGCTGACCTTACAAGCTGAATAAAGCCCATTTTAAAAGCATCACAATAGCAGGGGCTCATTACTTCAGCTCTCGGTCCAGTGACAGCATGCAAACATGAATGTGTCAAGCCACAATTGAACTACGCTTCCCCCCAAAATATCTGCACCCTTATTTTTTTGATATAAAACACATACCTTTTTTTCATACTTGGAATTTGATGCTATATGAGTGAATTTCAATTTCTTTCCTTCAATGTACTACAGACCATTCAACATTCGAGTCAATTTCTTTTTCTTTTCCTTTTTCATATTGCACTCTAGACTAAGGTGAATGAAATGTCACTCATTTGCCTTCTTGTCCCAACTATAACTGGCATTTGATATTTTGTGCCTGTCATGTTTTTTTCTGCAAAGACAGCTTGTTGTTATGGTGTGGTTCCACCAAGGGGAGGGTTTGGTGTCACTCTCGCTGATAGATTCCTGATATGTTTCTATGCCTGGATGAAACACTAGAGCTCATGTCTGCCACTTTCTGAATCTAACACTTTTTCAGTGTAGCTAAGGAGTTTGGCCTTCATTTGGTCAGGTTATCACGAGTGAGCATGGCAATACAATTTTCACTGCAAATTGTCTGCATTGTGAGAGGTTGAAGATGTCTCACTGATTGGTCAGGAGTTGTAAATTTATTACTCACGGCTCAGACAGTAGTTCTAGCTGTAACATAATCAATAGGTTTCTATTAATGCACTCGTTCTAATGAATTATTATTTCTATAGTAGCAGCTCAAATACAAGGGCTTGTAATGTGGACTTTCCTCAACACAACAGGTTTTTTTAGAAGAAGAAGAAGAAGAAGAAGAAGAAGAAGAAGAAGAAGAAAAGACTTCTGGGATTCTCACACACTATGGACAATTTATAGATACCAATCCTACAACAGATGTCTTTGGACTGGGGGAGGTAACCAGAGTACCCAGAAAAAGCCCTGAAGCATAGGGAGAACATGCAAACTCCACACACACACACACACACACACACACACACACAAACACACACACACAGGAATTCAGCCCCCAACCCTGGAGGCGCGAGGCAAATGGACTAACCATTAAGCCTATACCATGTATAGTATTTAAAAAAAAAATCAGACATTTCACTATTTTCAAAAGCCTGTTTACTTTATAAAAATTCTTTTCATGTGCCTAACACTTTAGCAAAGTACTGTATGAATGAATAATATGATATTACCCACATTTAGAGGTGCCACCCTGATTTCATGAGAAATTCTTATGGATGCAAAGTAGTGAGGGTGACATGGTTAAAGTTTGTTCTGTTTCATATGGATGAAGTTGAAAGATAAGGTACAGTCCTGCACCTAACCCTAACTTTAATAAATTCAAGTAAGACCTTGCCCAACCAGGCAAATACAGAATGTTCACCAACAGTCATTCATTCATCTTCAGTAAGCCCTGTCCAGGTCAGGGTCACAGTGGATCTAAAGCCTATCTCAAGATCACTTGCACACAGGTTTGCACACTCATTCACATCTAGTGGCATTCTAGAGTCACTAAACCACCACTTTGCTCTAATACATCCAGCTGTCATCTTCACAGATTAGAGCAGAGTATATACAGCAATAGACTTCATTCATCCTAAATAAGATAATGTATTTACAAAGACTACAAAAGAAAATGGAGTGAAAATACAATACATATTACACAAATCTGTATTCAGATGCAGCACAAATTTCATTATCTTTAATATCACACAATAGCATATGAATCATGAAGAAACACATTTCAAAAATCATAATGATGTTATCCTTCATAATTGACCTAGATTATAACGAACATTCAGTCTTTACACCTACAGTTCTAAAGGCCTTTTCATGCACTTGTGGTTAGACATGTTGTTGGATTAATCATAGTGATCAGAAGTGTGATATTCTAAAAGTTTTTTTCTGAAAGAGAATAAAGTAAAAATGCAGGGATTTAGTACAATTTGTCTAAACCTTGAGCACAAATGTGGATTAAGCAGAAGTATGCAAAATCTTTTACTTTGTCTGTACTTTGATTACCTATACTCTATGGGGCAACAAAGGTTCATATGGGAAATTTCAAAAGTTAAAGAGGAAAAGTAGGGGAGGTGAAAGTTCTGAGGTCCTTGAGATTGAAAAATGGCATGTTTCTCTCTTCCATACACTCAATCATGCTGCTATTGCAGCTTGACTTCCCAGGCCATCGTGTGTATGCATTGACTCAATGTTTTCTCACCAATATCGCAGCTCACTGAAACTCACAACATTGTTTTTTTCTGTCCCTTGAGGCACAAGTGTGTTCACTCAAGCAATTTCCCAAGATATCTGAAGAAATAACGCTTGGCCGCTTATGAGTATAGAGTAGAGTTTTTGATTGACTGACTGAGGTTTAAATCCATCTTGATGAACATCACTCTGCAACTTAAACTCATTAGGATGCAAGAAGTGGTGGTGGTATGTCAATAAGTCATAACAATCGGATATCCTTCACAAACATTGCACAGGATAGAAAGAAAGGAATTATAAGTGTTGACCTGAAATTTGTATTCTTCACTGGAGGGCTGGTGTAGGCAGGAAGCCAACTCACGACAGATCTTCCTAATTGTTTTAAGAGATTACACTAGTAGACCAAACTGGTGGATAAAATCACCAGTTGCAGACAGTAAGTTCTTGATAACAGAAATGTTGTTGCCACATGAGAAATATGTAAGCATTTCCCCTGAATTAAAGCAAGAAATAATGGCTTTGACCTATATGACTCTTGAGAGCAAGAACATGAGCCCAAGAGTCTGTTAGGTCAAAAAAAAAAAAGAAAAAAAAGCGCTGAATCTACAGCTTCTGTCGAGCAAGACAAACTATGCCAGTGGGCATTTTATCATTTTAGTTCTCACTGCTATTCTGGGGAAAATTTCTCATATCTACTGCCTTCCTCTCTCAAACCACTGTAAAACGAAGGACAACATGAACAATAAGTGCTTTTCGTGTGTTTTTATTTTCACTGTGTTCATATTTGAAACTTTTATTTTCACTGTGTTCATATTATTAGATCATAGTGAGCTTAAAAATGTCAGGACTTCCAAAATGTGCTCTGCAATTTCTCCTGTGTTTGGTAGTATCAGCGTCAACTGTGAAGGTTTTGATACTGAAAATCATTACACCGTAACAACATAGTTATGCATATTATCTCAAACTCTTAATACATTTCACATACTTTCTATGACATATATCTGAC
>CM074945.1:6606442-6630680 GCA_037577455.1 Pangasius macronema | reverse complement strand
TGAAAATGGCTGTAATTCCTAAATGGTAAATGCCATATTTTTGTGGAACCTCTTAAAATAAAGCTGAAATTCTACACTTCGATCACATCGTGGTGGTGTATAAAGGTAAAATCACAAAAACTGTCATTGTCCAAATAGTTCCGGACCTGACTGTATATACATACTATACATATACAGTATGCATATACAGTATATACAAACTGTATATGTCTATGGAATTCCTCTAAAGTAATGTCTATCTTATGTTCTATCTAATATTAGATAATTCTTATTTATACGTTGTGTGGTGTTAAGTATTAAGGTAAAAATTATCAGGTAATAATTCAAAAATAATGACATTATTAAGCACAACATTTTATTTTCATAGCTTGTGGTTATTATTACAAATATGTATTGCATTTAATTGAATAAAGCCTGCCTAACAGAACAATCTTCAAACAAAATAGTGATAATTGATCCAGTAAGGTTAAAGGAATTTAACATCAAGCTATTGGCTACATCAAAATGCAGTATTGATATCATTTAGTTAATTAATGCTGTTATGGATTTCTTTATTACAGATATAAGATCAAGGTGATATTTTTTTAAAAGCTTGAAGAAAAACACCTTTTATATTTTTATTACACCTTATGTAATCTATTTATTACACTCACATCCTACATGAGTAAATTTTATGGAATTTAGTTGTACATATAACTTCCACAGGCCAGAATTTCTATTCCTTGTAGGATTCCTTATTAGCAATTCAGCTTCACTTCAGCCTAATGTTTTGACCCTTCGTACAATCCTCATCATCACCCACTCCTGCTGTATGTTAATGACTCTTTATGGGTTCATATCCATTCACGATATCCCTGAATACCATTAATGCCATGAGATAGACGGGCTAAGAGCAAAAATTCAGATAAAGTGTTAATAAACTTTATGCTAAACAGGCTTACTACAGCAAATAATTGTGAATTTACAATAAAGAATTATGTGCATGCAAAAACAGCATGACAATGGGGTGACATTGTCTTCTCCCACCATTCTAACATTCAATGGTGTGAGAATGAAGTTGAGAATAAAGGATGATGTGACAAAGATTATGGATAATAGTGTAAATATTATAATTTTATAATGTGTATAGCAACAGAGAAAGGGGAAAAACAACTTTAAATGCTCAGAGAATCATCAGTACCTTAAAAGCAGTAAAGGTAGATTGGTCCTAGCAACATTATTAAGTGTTCTTTAGAGTACCACTAAACTTGGGTGTTCACTATGGAAAGAGGAGGTTCAGACAGCAGAGTGCTTATGCAATGCACTTGCACAAATGTACACCGCTTGATTATTATTTTGTAAGTATTCTGAATGTAGCACAGGTTAAGCTCTGACACCATCCTGCATGAATTTGAAAACAGGAGAGTGTCATGTTAGAGAAGACTGAGACAGATGCAATTGCAGTTAAGCATTTTAATGAAAGGCAGGCAGACAAACATAAAGCAAAGTCAAGGTCGAGAAACAGGCTTAGGTCAGGCGATCAGAAAACAGTGTAAACAGGGCTATGTCGAAATACGTAAAGCAGGAACCTAGCAAAGTCACAACCAGAATAGTGATCATGGAAATAACAGGCTTGGTAATGTCAAATGCACAGAACAAAAGTGATCATTACTTTGATCATGATTATTACTTTGAAAATTGACTATGAGTGTGGTGTGAGAATCTCTTTTATGCTGTGAAGTGATATGGAACAGGTGAGTGTAATCAGAAATCAGGTGATTGGGAATGAGCAGTAGTGGGCTCTGGGAGGCATAGCAGGTTGTGATGTGTTCTGGGTAGTTGAGTTTGCTGACTGAGTTGTTGTGACATAGAGGTTTTGATCTGTAGCAATGATTGTGACAGACTTCTTGTAAGCTTAGCTTCATCTGGCTTTAGCAACTGCCACAAACCGAACATACTCAGTCATCTTCAGTGACTTCATTATTTGGGTCAGGGTCATGGTGAATCCAAAGCTTATCCGATGAACCCTCGACTCAAGGTGGGAATTCACCCTGGGGATGATGTCAGTCCATTGCAGATCACCATGCAAACACATCCATACACTTGTTCACACCTTTGGGTAATTTAGTGTAGGCAATCTATCTACCACCTTGTTTTTGGGAGGTTGAAGAAAACTGGAGAACCCAGAGGAAATCCTCAAAGACACTGGGAAAAAATGTAAAACTCTAAGCAGGCAGTAATCTATGTTTCTTGAAAAATTTGCAAAAATATAAATGATATGGTGTAATTTAGTTAGTATCATAAGAAAGAAATAGTAAGAAATCACATGAATGCTTATCTTGCCTCTAACCCCAACATTTGCTGTTTTACCTATGATTTATATATGATTTGATATAAATTGTTACAAACTTTTTAATTGTGACCAAAATGCTTGTGTATCCAATGCAGAATGCCGTGAGCACTGGGAGGTTTAGTTATGCAACTACCTAGGTGATAATAATGTAATGATTAAATTGTTTTAATGAGCATAGATTTGTTCTTCTGTATTCTAGCATTCCCTCATGAAAAACACAATTAGCCAATCAGAACAAAGAATATGTAGCTATGGTGCCATGTCCATTGTCTAAAACATTTATTCATTTATCTATCTATCTTCAGTAACTATTTTTATCCTGGGAATATATCCTGGATGGGACACCAGTTTATCAGGAAGGTATGCATACACTCATTCACACCTAGATGCAAAATATCTTAGCCAATCCACCTACCAGCATGTTTTGAGAGGTGGAACGAAACTAGAGAACCTGGAAAAACTCACACAGACAAAGCATAGATCCCTCTACATAGATAGTAATGTGAGCTCAGGATTGAATTGGGGGCCCTGGAGTTGTGAGGCAGCAATGCTCCCACTGAACCACCATGCTGCCACATTATCCATTAACAGCAACAACAGCCAGCACAAAATAATCTCAAGAAAATAGCTGACTAACAATTTGTAGTCCAACACCAGATTTCCTAGTTTAGCATGATGGGACAAATAAAACAAAATTAGTCACATTAATTTGGTGTAGGTCAGCCTATTCAGTCCATACTGATAGGGAAAGTGGAAAATCAGAGATGTTTGCAGTATGAACAATGGCCTATTAGATTTAGTGTCCTTATATTAGAAGCCGGTGAAGCTGAACAGTTACTGATTAGCCACGTATAGGCTTAATTTCTTGGACCCTAATCATTTGTGCCTGTGGCTGAAGATGTATATTCTTCCATTTAAGCTCTTAATAACATCTCCAAAACAATTGCTATGTATTCTGCAGTTTGTAATATCATCTTCATTTTCATTGCAAGATGCTCAGATTTTGGGTAGATGGAACTGTTTTGTAACAGCAAATAATTTACTAATTATTAGGTTTTGCACTGACCTAAGAAGTCATAATAGACTCTGACTGTGTTTGTTGTTGGTTATTACCACTAGGATTAAAGCTCAGAATACACAGCATGTTGGCAGTAGCTTGTTTGCTGTCTAGTTGTTATTCTTTCTTCGCTTGATTTGCTGAATGTAGGTCACAGAAGAAACACAGCTCTCCATTTCTTCAGTGTCTCTTATAGAAGAGCTCATTAAAGGTGGTGAGGTTTTTCAACCTAGCCTCAGCAAGTAGGATCATGCTCATATCTACATATGCAAAATCTGTGTTTTTAATTAAAATTCAGCATGGCAGAAATTTGATGGTTGGTTTTGGACACAGTGGGGTTGTTAGCTTGTTGTTTGCTTCTTCTGTAGCATGCATTATTTATACTTGGATAGGTGGGCAAACAAACAGGACAGCAAAATGAAGAAGAAAACTAGATGGGACCTTAATTACTAAAAGGGCACAATGAAAACCCACCATGAATAACTTTTGTTGAAAATGTTGAAGAGTGCCTTATATGACACTAGATTAGCAGTTCCACTATGTGAGCATAATTTCAGTGATGTACTTCTTTTACCACTTTAGACCGGTGTTGGTTAGTACTTACCCATCTCATATAATGTAGACAAAACAGAATATGGACATGCAGCTGCTGCCTTTAAATTAGTGGTATCCCATTATTGACTCAACTATCAGATCTTTCAGAAAACAGGAAGGAAATACTTCTATAGTTTCAGCAATTCCCAATAGAATGAGAATTAATTATTTGACATGCTTTTATCATCTCAAATTTTGCACCAGAGCTTGGTGAGGAAACTGAAACATTCCTATTCAGAGAAGATCCACAATCTTTCAAGCAACATGACTTTTGTATCACTTATGTTGTTCAACTTTATTATATTTTACTAATCATTTTAAACATTAAACATTAAACTTAATCTTCCAATTCTTTTAGCAGAATGCTCTTACCAAATGAAAATTATACAAATGCCACCTCACAGCTCCAGGGTCCCAGTTCGATCTGGAACTCAGGCTACTGTCTGTGTGGAGTTTCACATGTTTCCCCTTGTCCATGTGGGTTTCCTCCCACCTCCTAAAAACATACTGGTAGGTGGATTGGCTTCACTAAACTGCTCCCATGTATGAGTGAGTGTATGAATGTGTGTGTGCATCCATGGTGTTTTTGCACCTCATGCAACACAACTGGATTATTAGTGGCTGTGATAACAACAGCACACAAACTTCCCCTGTCTTTATCAGCTAACTACTTTAAGAATGAAAGTCTGCCCAGTCCAGATTATGTTAATGTTCAAAGCTGCTTTGTCATTATTATGCTAATATTCATAGCTGCTGTCATTCACATCATAAAATTATACGTAATCAACACAACCAGGGGGACAGAAGAGAACTGGTAATGAACCTTTTACCCCAGGGTCTCCTTTGTTCAATAAAATATGACACATGGGCAGAGTAGCAGGAGGAACAAACTAAAGATTCATGATGTTAAGACCTTGTCTTATTCATCACACACTCCAGTCGGCTCCAGCTCCACTTAATTTCTTTTAACCTTGAAGAAGGTAGCTCACTGAAAATGTCCCACAGCCATCTTGCAATAACATTCAGGTTTTCTAAGAAATATTTCACTTGCAAGGGAAGAGACATTAGATTTTCAGTGGTTCCATTTGTATGCAATCCAGCCTTGCCCTTTCATAATGTCATAGGCTTCAAGACCAAAGAGCAGCTGAACAAAGGTTCCACTGCTGTCTTATATTTCAATGGAGGTCAGGCATGTTGTGGCTTATGTAATCTTTGATCATAACCAGAACGTCTTGGTTAGCAAGTTATCTCCAAATTTAAGTCAATGTAATCCTGGTTTTTCTGGAACAGTAATCACCAGGTATTATTCTGAGAATTACAGAATTACAAATTGTAAAGATTAACCAAATCAGATGTTAAAAGATAATTATGTTTAATTGCCTGATGTACAAAATTCAACTTCCATTCACTCTATAAATTGCCTTAACATTCTTTAAAAATACATTGGATTTAGAAGCAAATGTTAGACACTTTGCAGTTCGAGGGTATATTAGATAATCACAAAATCCCTTGGATTTGCACTCCCATTTCAAACATGCTAGACTCTGATAGACTCAGTGTTCAGTTATTGCAACTCAATTATCTATTGATTTAACTGATCTGTATGTTACATGTAGAATTATTAGAGTCAGAAAAAAAGACTTGCAGCCTTTAATTAAAACCATTGAAATGTCATAGAAAACAGTAGTAGCAATGTTTAAATCCACAGCATTCTATACATTATTGCTACCTATAAGAACAGATTATTTAAATCCATTTTTGTATACCAAAACATCTGAAACTGACCTAAAAACACTTTGCAAAGGACTCACAGGATCACAAGCTTGGCTGCTAGTTGGCTTGTCTCAGTGCATGACTCTAGAATCTTTTAGGACTCTGTCTGACAAGAAAAGTGTAACAGTTGTAGGCAACATTTCTGTAAGTTGCCTCTTTTCTGATTGACTCAAGTCTCTGAAGGCTTGTTGTCAGCAGTTTTTGAAAACCCCTATCAAGACACTGAGAGAAGGCCTAAAAATCTTTTTAAGGCAGCCTACAGCAGGTGATTGATAAAGACAGAGAAGACTTCCGTGATTGTCAAGATTTAATTGCCTTTGTGTCTTGAGAGTACGGCTAGATCAGGCTTCACAAAACAACTACTCTGACAATCCAGCTGACAAAAGCCATGAGAGATAAGATAGGAACTAATATACTGGATAGAAAAAAAAAAGTTTAACAAAAGTTGTGAGACAAAAACATGTTTGTGGGCTGCAGAGGAAAACAATTTCTCTTTGTGTGTCCAGCAGTAGCTCCTTTACTCACAAGACAGCAGTACATATTTGGTTAGACTGTAGATGAAAGGCATAGTGGGTGTAAAAAAAAAAAGAGGAATATTCTTCCTGAAGATGTCTTCTAGTAACAAACTATGAATAAACCAAGTACTTTAGCATTAATAAATCATAAGTAACCTTAACAAAGTGATTTACAGCTAAAATAACAGATTTAAAAAACATAAATAAGCCAAATAGTTAACATCTGCACTGAGCAGTGTTCATACCATCTCTAGGGTAGGCGATGCGGGTAAATTATTACTACTAAATTGAATATTAGAAACTATTTTAAATAATAAATATATTAAATGAAGCACCAGCCCAATGAACAAAACAATCTCAAAATGAGATACAGTGTGACTTGATGATATTTGCATTAACAAGATAAGCAATTCTAATAGTTTGCCTAATATCTGAATGATATTACATTTAGATCTATTAAGTGAGTTTGTTAATAGTTTGTAGAACTCATTTGTGACAAGAAACACAAATAAAACAAAGTTCAATAATAAGAAGAAAGGTTTGCATCAATATAGTAAAAATATATGAGAATGGAGAATATATATATAGTATAACCAATAGATAATAAGGTTTGATAACAAGCAAAATGAAGTTAAATGGCAAACATATGCCTAGGGTGTAAGACAGGTGTTTGGATTAATATTATATGAAGTGGGCAAAAGAGTGGCTCAAAGTAACAATACTTTGGCTCAAACTAATTATAGCTAAACTTCCATGCCAACATTGAAGAAGGTACATAAAGAAGCTTTCTAGTTACCTTGTGGTGGTATCTCCTTGCTGGTCCAGTGTCTTCAGTCTAGTCAGCTATTGCATCAATAGAGAATCAGTTGCATCAATAGAGAATCACAGAGAAAGAGCCCTATGATTCAGTTTGGCAGAGATCATGCTGAGCACCTAGAAGTGGCATCAAGTCTTCTTGTTTGGAGATTGTGAAAGTCTTCTTCCTTTGTCTGGACAAATTTCAGTGAGAATTATGCCAAAGGTCCAGCCATATCCTTAGCTGAATCAGCTTATCTAAAGATTGTTTTTGTCAAAATCACCCCTAAGAACTGTGTCTTGGAGACAACCTTACGCATTTTCATAAGATGACTATATCATGAAACAGGAGTGTTCTGTGGCTGTGGAACTATAGTTCTAAACATCTTAGCTTACAATTGACACCAAACATGACCTGGTTGTTGAGATCTCTGTGCAATTCAACACATCCATTAAGCATAATTATCACACAAACAACACAGTACATGAAAAGGGAGTTCATGAGTGTCCTGAGCAATTTTATGATTTTATGTATTTGAAAAGAACGTGTCTTTGGTGATATAATACTGGAGAATTGGATAAACTTCTCTTCCGTTGTTCAACTGTTCTTGGAGGGATAGTCTTATCTTTTATGGCTCTGCCCCCCTGGGGATGGAGTGGCCTGGTGGTGGTGTAACTCACTGGCCATCTTGACGTTAACAGGGAATCTCAAGGGTTTACTTTAAGGCTCTAAGCAGACTGGGTGAGCAGTCTTCTGAGGTATGTGTCAGATGTCTTCACGTAAGCTTCAAAGGTGAAGGTACTTACTTCAGGGTAGTTTGTGAATATATGGAAGGCAGAAAGTGGAGTTTATACTTCTCTAATGTTAGGGTGGTTTTAACCCTAAGTCCTGCTTTCTTGGTATTATTTTTGGCTGGATTGGAAAAAACATATCTTTGGGGCAATATCATTTTCAAATTCCTACACGTGGATGAATAAAATAAAGCCCACAATGACCAATATGAGCTGGCACCTTAATGGACATGCTTGCGGTTGTTAAGAGGCAAGCAAAAAAAAAAAACAACACCAAAAAATAAATAAATAAATAAATAAATAAATAGAACTGCAGCTGAAGCAAGTTTCAATATTTACTCATGGAGACCAGAATTCAGTAAGTTATAAACATTTGAAATCAGTCAAATAATACATATATTAAGGTTTGTTACTTTGTTCAGAATACATATGATTTAGTAATACTGAATTTGATGTTATAAATGCTAACTATGGCAGTAAATAATGCTAGTTAAGAGAACCTCAGTGCAAAATGTTACCAAACATTGTTACCAACCAGCAAATAAGAACCAGAGATATTGCTCCAAAATGTAATTAAGCATTTATCAGCACTATTTTGTTACTTAGCCAAAAAAATAGTCTGATTATAACATTATGTTATTATAATTATAAGATTATTTAAAAAAAAATAGCTATGTGGGTCACACTACTGCCTCATTATGATGATAGGTAGCAAGGCTAACCACTATGACTCAATCAGTTTTTGTACTGTGCTAATTTTGTCACCATATCAACTTTCTGCATTTAAAGTTTTGTGTGTGAGTTGCACATGGGAGCAGGTTGCAATAACTATTGACATTGTCAATAATTCTCGTTACCCTGGGGATCCGCTGAAGCGGCTATTACTGCCCCTGTCCTACAAGGTGCCAGGTGATGCCTCTTGAATAAGATGGCTACAGGAGATGACCCAGAGGAATTAATTGATTTCTAAAAGACCTGTGACCTATGCTTGGTTTGGGGATAACCATCCACTTCGATTACTTCCCCTTGTGTCAGGGGGTGGCCCGAATGGCTGTATAGAATTTGCTAGCCATGGCACAAAGAGTATTTCTCTCAGTGGGAAGCCACCATGGAAAGAGTGGGATTCACATTGAATCACAACAAAGCTGCTTCAAGGACCTCTGGATCAAAATGTTACTCACCCAATTGCCATTGCACAGCAACTGCTTGATGTCTATAGACTGTGCTTTTTATGGGACAAGAATCAGACCAATGGGTGGCACAGTAGTACAGTGGGTAGTGTTGCATCTTCTCAGCTCCAGGCGCTTTGGTTTGATCCTGACCTTGGCTTAATATCTGCAGAATTTCAGTCTGTAGCCCTGCTCATACCTGGTACTAACATCCATCTCATGTGATCTGAACATTCAGTACAAATAGCCTTTCACACCTGGCATTATAATTGCGTCTCCTGTAACAACTTGCATTCAGATTCCATACATTATTTCTGTAGGGGAAGGGTGTTGCAGACATTTATTATGGCAGCCTTCTGCTGCATTTTTTTTAGGCAGAAATTTCCTGCGAATCCTATTTTATGTACTGTACAGTCTGTTTCAAATGCTTCACTCTTCTGGTCTGATAACAAAATGAATGGCAGATAAGATGATGAAAGAAGCTCTAAAAATCACCTGCTTTTGTTTCGGCTGTTTTAGCCAGAAGACCCCATAGAATGCTATGGGTACATATTAGAAAGGCAGTGGAGAGTTATTATAAATGGATAGTGGAGAGATATTATCAGTTTATCATAATTACCAAATAGTCTCGCAATAACTACATAGTCTCCGTCTAAGGTAATGACATAGTTAATTAGGCGGTACTTTATTGCTATCCATGATGCATCAAAAAGCATTTGTGTTTACACTACAAATCTGATGTGGCCATATGCATTCCAGGTGACCTCCAAATGTAGTTTGAATAACTGAATCACAATGCATCTTCAAGATGCATTTGACTGCATTCACACCTGTTCTTAGAACTGAACACCTACAATCAGCTGTGAATGGAGCCTTTGTGAGTTTTCTCCTGGTTATCTGGTTTCCTTTCCCTCCCAAAAACTTGACAGTTGGTGATGTGGCTATTCAAAATTACCCAGGTGTGAATTAGTGTGTGAATGTGTGTATGCATTCATGGTGTCATGTGATGGCCTGTTGATCCCAACCAGGGTGTACGCTATTCCTACCTTATGCCCAGTGATCCTGGGATAAGCTCCCGATCCACCATAACCCAGATAAAACAGTTACTGAAGATGAATGAAAGAATGAATGAATTAATGAAAGAACCAGCCCAGGGAGATCATGAAGTTGCAATGACTAGCTGGGGTCAATGCCATCAACCCTCATCCCTTATAGTTTTGGTACAGCTGGCCAGAATTCATTTGGCAGTATGCCCAGACTTCACGAAACCTACATGGCACCTGCCCCCAGACTTTGAGAAACCTGTGTTATCATCTATCATCTTTGAGAAACCAGATATCATCTCTGTCTTCCCCAGCCCTCCCTTGGTAAAGTTAACAGTGCAGAGGTTTGTCACCTCAGAGTTTATAAAGCACTGTGTTATGTGCCCATTTTATTTGGCTGGGCATTTACAAGGGTGTTTGTTATGTTTGCTACCCCAATTGCCCCTTTGTGCTCCCTTCCACTGATAAACACATCAATAAACCAGTGGATTGGCAGGGTACTGCTCAAGGGCTAGTGCCAGATTCCCATTTCACCATAGCCCAAGGAAGTTTTCAGCAATATTTCAGCATTCTGTTTGAAATACACCAATTTGTTACCTTTCAGTTCAGTTTGTCCTGTGTCCTGTGGTGTTTTGTCAATTAGTGGATAAAATGCCAAGACTTATATGCATATGACACCACATATCTGGGTGATATAAAGTATAACAATTTTCAGTCATGATTAGAAGTGGCATGTGGAACATTTGCATTCTGAAATTGCTGAGACAGGCAGAGCTCACTGCCAAACCAATGAAGCGTGCAATTGGGTGGAGGGATATATGGTATATTAGGCTTGTCTGGGAGAATGGGTATGTGTGACCCCAGATAGAAAAAAACTGCAGGAACTGGAGCCTGTCTGGTCCACAAGTTAAAAACACAGATGAGTCAGTTCGTGAGGTTAACAGGACATTACATGAAGGAGAGCAAATGTAGTACCATCAGGAAGAAGTGTCTGGGAAGTGTCAATTCTCACACTCTGCTAATATGGAATAATTTGTACTAGTTGACCAGTAATTCAAAAAAAGTAGTTGAATAGACTAGTTAAAGCAAAAACAATTCAAGACATTGTAATTTTAGGATGTTTTATTGTTAAGAATGGAAAAAAATAAGTCAATGCATTAAATATGCAAAATAAAAAAATCTGTGAATTATATTAAACTATTTAAGGACACAGCAGTTTTTATAATACGCTTGTGTGGATGACCTGGTGGCTCAGCTAAAACTGCTGAAACTAATTTATTTGAAATCCATGATTTCATGATTGACAGGTTCATTCCCTTCCTGCATTGTAGACATACATGCCCCTCAAGTGGCGAGGCACCAGTAAAAGGCACATAGGGAGATATAAGCGCTGCGCACAGTGGACACATAGCATCTTGTTTTGGTCTGTTGTTACTAAGAAGAGCCTACTTTAGGAGAGCTAAATTAGTGACAGATTGCCATGAGGGTCACCTGTGTAAAGCTGTGGACATAGTCTGCTCAATTCAATTACATGAAAACCAAACTAGAGTGCATATGAAATTAAATTATGTGTAAAATGTGCATACTTGAATTTCTATTTAATTAGGCAATTATGTTAGGTAATTATGAGAATTCAAAGCTTTTACTGAAAACACTTTACTAAAAAACAAAGAAAATTATATTCCAGAATTTGTAATCCCTAACTCTGCTTAATTTTCAATGTTTATCAAAGTGAAGCTTGGGTTCCTCTGTGATGAAAAGTGAACCTTGTGCACTTTTATGCAACACATTTGAGTGTTGAATCTTGTTAGATAATATACACTTTATATGATAAAATTTGATCAAGCCAATAGATAAATAGACTTGGAATAGGCTTGTCCTTCATTGTGGAGATCATGGTATCAACGTAAATTATTAATGTGTGATATCCACTACATCTATCACATGGAGTACTTAAATGGGATGATGAGAGGTTCCCACCCCACCATTACTCCCTGGAGCCTGCTGACAGGTGTGTACTGGGCATTGTTGGAATAAAGTCTGTTAAATCCACTCCAATCTTGTCCCTTGAGCTGTGTGCACTGATTAGCTCATTGTAACATCTATTGCAAAGGATAAACTGGATGCCATATAATATTTTACCTGTACCAGTCTTGTCTATAGATTTCTGGTTTAAGTGTCAATGTGTGAAATAATAAAAGAAAGAAATATACAATGTAGTATTTTAATTGTGGCACTAATGCTTATTTTCAGAATGATGTCACAAACATTCTTGCCTAATCCTACACTGGCTGAGAACATATAGAAAAGAGTCAGTGGCTTATGTGACATAAATTGTGTTGAATGGAGAAAAGTGGAGGAAAACTGGAGGAAAATGGATCAAAAGGGAAAAAAGGATAATGTTTACTAGGATGAACACACTTAAACACAGACAGTATTTAAGTCTGCAATGGAATATTAATACATAGAAATTCGGTTCAATTCTATTCTATTTATATATCACTTTTAACAATGGTTATTGTCACAAAGCAGATTGATAACATCCTGATATAAAATTAAAATTAAAATTAAAATTTTAAATTTATCCTTAAAGAGCAAGCCAGGGGCAACCGTGGCAAGAAAAAAACTCCCTGAGACAACATAAGGAAAAAACCTTAACAGAACATGCACATGGAAACAAGAGGTTTTTTTTTTTAAGCAGGTAGAAAACCAGCAACAAATCTAATAAAAGCTTCAATAGCTTTCACATCAAGTTTCTGGATAAGTGTGTGTGTGTGTGTGTGTGTGTGTGTGTGTTATAATAAAGTATTTTCAGTGTTTAGCTGTGCTCTCTCCTAATGTCATACAAAAAGAAAATCTGTGAATTGTGTAATGATATCATTAAAAGCAAATTAGCAAATAAAAGCATAATGACTGTTTTATTTTCCTAGATGTGACAAATGAATCCTTAAATATTAAACTCTGCTGTTTTATTCCCATTGGTGACCAGTGGTTTGGGGTTATTGAGGCATTAATATGAACTGCCAGAAATACTGGTTCCTTTATAAAGGACTGGTAGGTTAATTGAAGAATATTCCTCATTACAGTGGTGAAAATGCCACAACTTAATAAGCTTGTGGACTTTTAGTATTGTTGGGTACGATTTGGACCCCAGTGTATGTCATTGCAGTGCAATTGCTATGGAAAATTCTTGGAGAATGATTTTCACCAGATTGAGGTATCCCAGTGGAAAGGTTTTGGTGTGGTAGTATGTGGGGTGTCATTTGAATGTTCTAGGCAACTCTCTCACTGTAACCCACAACCATGTAGGGTCTGGGGACCCCCAGTGGTATGTAAAGCATAGCCAATGGGTCTGTGGTAGCTATGAGGATAATCTCATTATAGTAGACTTGCTAAAAGCATGCTTGTCTGTTACTGATTCTGTTAGCTACTTTTGTCGACCACTACACTATATACTATTCTGTAGTTAGATATTATTGCTTAATTAGAATATATCATACATACTGTTTTCATCTTTGATCCTTCAACACAACACATACAGTACTGCATGGCAACAACAACAATATAAATATACACTCACTGTCCACTTTAATAGGCACACCTGTATACCTGCTCATTCATGCAGTTATCCAAACAGCCAATCATGTGGCAGCAGCACAATGTATAAAATAAAGTCAGGAGCTTCAGTTAATGTTCACATCAAACAATCAGGATGGGGAATAGTGTGATCTCTGTTACCTTAACCGTGGCATGGATGTTGGTACAAGATGGGCTGGTTTGAGTATTTCAGAAACTGTTGATCTCCTGGGATTTTCACACACAACAGTCTCTAGACTTTAAAAGCATGGTGCGAAAAACAAAAAAGAGTGAGTAGGTTCTGCAGGCTGTAGCACCTTGTTGATGAGTGAGATCAGAGGAGAATGACCAGACTGGTTTGAGCTGACAGGAGGTAATTCAAATAAGCACTCTTTACAACCATGGTGAACCGAAAAGTATCTCGGAACACACAACACATCAAACCTTGAGGTGGAAGGGCTACAACAGCAGAAGACCACATCAGGTTTCAGTCCTATCAGCCAAGACTCACCGAAACTGGACAGTTGAAGGCTGGAATAAGACCAGGTGTTGTTTTTTTTTTTTTTTTTTGAAACTGTCCAGTTTCAGTAAACCTTTGCCCATGATAGCATCAGATTCTTGTTATTGGCTGACAGAAGTGGAACCTGATGTGCTCTTCTGCTGTTGTAGTGTACCCACCAAGGTTTGATGTGTTGTGCATTCTGGTATAATTTTCTGTCTGAGATGCTTTTCTTCTCTTTCTATAAAGAGGGATTATATGGGTTAATATATCCTTCCTGGCAGCTTGAACCTATCTGGCCATTTTCCTCTGGCCTCCCTTATCAACAAGGTGTTTCCACCCACATAACTATCACTCACTCAATGTTTTTTGTTTTTCGCACCATGCTGGGTAAACTCTACAGACTCTAGAGACACTTTTCCCTATTCTCATGATTGATGCGAACATTAACTGAAGCTCTTGACTTGTATCTGCAGGGTTTTATGAATTGTGCTGCTGCCACATGATTGGCTGATTAGATAACTGCATAAATGAGCATGTGTACAGATGTTCCTATTAAAGTGGACAGTGAGTACATGATGATATAGTATATAGTACATGATGATAGCAAAATGTTACTGCAGTGTGAATCTATGTGAATGCACAACAATGACCATAATGTTAGCCTATATCATCATTACAGATCACAATGGTTGTTTCAATTTATATGGGTAGTGATAGTAATTGCGAATAAGCCACCATACAGTAAATTAATTAGAAACTGTAGTCTCTTTGAGGCACTGCACCGTTATTAAGAGGCAATCATTATCCAGGTCTGACATTGAAAAATGCAAAACGCTGTCCTGATTCTCAAGTTAAGCTTCAAAATCTCCAACAGCTCCAATAAGAAAATATGTGAAGAGCAGAGGAACGGTTGTTTGAAGGGTGAATACGGACACGTGGTACAATTGGTATTCATGATGAGAACAGGGATTCAAGAAGGACATAATGATTTAGTACAATGTACAAGGATATTTGTGAGTGTTGAAATTGAAATCCAATTAAGTCTAATTAAGTCATACTTTATATATGTGTTCCACTAATGAGAAGCATGCTATGGCTGCATGTGTACTTTGTATTGTAGTGGTGACTAATTATTTTTTATCAGAATAAGTAAATCATCATTAAACAAAATCATACAGTTATATTGTCATATGAAATAAATTAAAAGAATAAGATATTATGCAGATTCTTATTTAAAGCTACAGGAGTTTTGTATTGCATGATTCAGCGAAGAAAAAATACTGTATAACATGAGGTTTCTGAGCTGCTGTGAGTCGCCCTGTGAATGCTGTAAGAGTAATTCACAGTCAGACCTGTGTTAAGGGTGTTGGGTCAGAATTAGCAGGAAGCCTGTTTGTATACGTCATACATCAGCTCAGATACTGTATGTCTAGTTTTATCATAACTTCAGACACAAAACAAGGCCAACTACATGGTGACTGTCAGTGAGAGTGAGTGAGTTAGCATGTAGGCAAAGCAAACAGAAGTGAGAGAATGAAGGAGAGCGTATCTGATACTACACTATAAAAAAAAATGATTCAGGATTGATAGAGGTCTAGCTTTATTCTTACTGTCACAATTTCCCCTATTAATGCAACATATGCCATGTGCTACTGTTTCTTTTGGTTTTTGTTCCAGTCCTGTCTCTGACCCTGTCCTGTCCCATTGGTCTTTTGCCTAGTTGTGCTTACCTGTTGTATGTTAGTCCTTTATTAGTTTGTCTATGCATAGCCTATTGTGTCATTGTTTGTTGTAAAATCTTATTGTGATTTCATATAATGCATTTGTGTAGTCTAAATCTTAGATATGTTTCATTTTCAATTTTCTGGTTCCACGTTTAGTGTTTCCTGGTTTGATCTTTGTCTGTTTGCCATACTTATGATTATGGATTCATATGTGATAACCCTGACTACCCTAACCCCTGTACTGTATAATAATAAATATCTTGCCAAGCACCTGCACATGCATCCTGCTTCTGGATGATACACTTGCTAAACAGGTAAGACACTTATTTGTTCTCTAATTTGGTGTGTAGCTAGTGAATGATAGATTATAGAGAGAAGACAGGTGGTTATCCTTGTTGTGAGTTTGTATCATTACCCAGTTGAGAAGTTGGTGAGCTAGAGAACTCATGAGCAACTAGTGTCTAATGGTGGTTGGTAAGTAATGGTATGTGGTGGTGAGTTTCTTTGATTTTTTTTTTTTTTTCAAACTTGGCTATATTGGTGAGTGTCTGGTGAGTGTCTGACTCACGCCCCCAGTGCATGATCTGTGTTTTTCTAAGCTCTGGTGAGGGTTATAGCTAGTGTGCTAACATTATCTTTGTGCTTTTTTCACAGAATGGAGAACAATTTATTAGATAATAAAATACATAGAGAACAGTGATTGTGTAATGAATGAATCAATATATAGGAATTATAGTTTTGTTTCTATACTATATTTCACCTAACCAACTATAGTTAGTAGGCTAGCTGTGTCTGACAGACCCAGAGATGTGTAGAACCTTGGGGAAAGTGCACTGTGAGGTTGCTGCAGAGCAACCTATTTCCTTTCAGCCAGACCTTATATTTTAGATGGATAACTAGTGGTAGGTAAGTAGTTAAAATAATTTGTGCAGTGAAGGAAGAACACAGCACAGCCCATTTTACAAAATGGTTGATAGACATGCAGTGAAAAATAATCCAATTTCTTTGCTATGAAGAAATAATGTTGGAAGAGCAAAATCAGTCTGTTTGCATTCAAAATGCATGATGTCTGATAAAATTAGCATTTTGATTAAGCTTTATGATTCCCTTAGTCTCATGTAGGACTAGGGTGACCAGATCATTTCTGTCTGGTCACAGGACTGCAGAGATGCTTTTGTGGGCCAACCAGATAACAAATGAGTAATGGCCCAGTACCGGCCCACATTACTGCTTTCATTTGGCCAACATACCTCCATTAGAAGATAACATGTGAAGCACATTTTGTTTAACATGCTGTAAACCAGTAGCAACATGAGTAAAGTATAATTACAGCAGGCTATAGTGCTTATAAAAAGTAGTGAAAGGCTGTAAACCAGCTGCAAGCAGTTTAATAGAGAATAAGATGCTTACTGTAGTATAGTATATTTAATTACATTTATGGAGAGAACGTTTGGACCTTGAGCCACCAGACTGATATAAACCATGCTGCACATTATGGGATATCACACTTCAGCCAGTTAAGTTTGTAAAGTTTGCAGTATTCTGATTACAAGAAAAAGCTTGTTCTAATAGCATTTGCTTTTCTGCCTCTTTATATCAAAAGTGCTCACTTGGCAGTCCCCTGTGTCTCAACCAAAATAAGACTTTCTCATGGTTTGTTATAGCCTACAAGCCATGATATAAATAATGGTTTATTTATATTCTTGACTTGTACTACAGATCCATCAATGCTTAGCATTAGCTCACCCTCCTCCTTTTCCTTTTTTTATTTAAGAGAATGTGTATGGACATTGGAGCGAAGCAGTACCCTATAGAAAGTACACATTTTAAACAATATCTTAACAGAAAATAATTTTATACTAATATGCCACCATGATCAGTTATAGGTTAGTCTGTTTTCTTTTGTGGGATCTTTTAAGAGATTGTCCTGATGGATACTGACTCTGGTGTTGGACTCAGTGGTCAAGTGTTTGGTTCACTGCTGCTTGATTTGGGCTCTCTTTTTGGGCTTTCTTTTTTCTAAGATTGTATTCCTCTTTAATAAAGAAAGACATCTACAGTATATTCCCTGATTCCTAATAGATAATTTGTAACCTTGAGAAAAATGAACTTGCTTTTGTGCTCAAAACTGCAACTGCAAAGAGAAAAAAGCATGGCTGAACCAAGCTACGCAAAGGTGATAATAAAGATCAAGGTTGTGGCAACAGTGATACTGAAACAAGAAGTGAGGAAAAGTAGTAACCAGGAACATTCTATTACAGACTCTTGACTGGGTTGAATCAAGCAGTAATTCATTATATACTGTGTTTTAACCCAAGACCATATTAATAGAATCACTGAAACATTTCCTTAAGTAATGAATTGATTCTCATTTTTATATGTACAAAAGTGAAGCACTCAACCTGTGTGTTGTCAATAAATGTTAAAAATGATAGAAAGAGAGAGAGGGAAAAACATCCCTAACTCCCTATTTTGAGCACTTTTTAGTTTGGCATGATTCAGCCTTTTTGTTATTTGGCTCTGTTCCTGATTGGCATCAGCTTTTCGAAGAAATTTAATGAAATAGCTGTTTTAACATTTTCTATTACATAAGGGCAACTTCAAAAAACAAGCAAACCAAGCAGAATGTGGGAATCTGAAGATAGATGAGTAAAGCAGATGATCAATTCAGCAGTCTAGTGCAGAATGATCAAAATCAAGTGCAGGTTTGGAAATGAATGAAACCTTCCTAGCAAGTTTCAGAGAATTTTGTGTAAAGTTAAGCTTTCCTTTTCGCTCTTTCAAATAATTTCATCTGCTTATTGAGAATAAATTCTCAAATGATTGAGATACTGATTAGCATACAGACATTTTTGAAAAGTCTGTCATAATTTTCACTCACGCAATGTTTGAAATGTTTTGTAATTTCAAATTTAGCTTTCTTTTGTCTTCCCTCTCTTGCACATCCATACTAAGGAGCGTATATCCAATGGAATTCATAATGGAATCTATAAATGTAGAAATCAGTAGATCTATGAAAGGAATGAGGGAATGCTGAAATTTCAAACTTGCCCAAATTTGATTAAAGGTTGCATCAGTGTTCCTCATCCTTCTGGGTCTCATTCTTATTCTGCTGTCTTTCTAGCTGCATAAAAAAACAGCTTCTGTTTGCAGTAGGATGTAAATGAATGTGGAAATTCTGTTTAAATTATATTTCAAAAACACTTTATCCATAAGGATGCTTATATAGAAGAGAGAGAGAGAGAGAGAGAGAGAGAGAGAGAGGGAGCATACTGTAAAGGTCTATGTATTGTGTACACAAATAAAAAAAATGTTGACACACCTTTCATCAAAAACAGCATTTGACCAATTTACAGAAGTGCTTTGAAAATGGGAGATAATAACTAATGGGAGACATAACTCTCATTTGATGGAGGGTTGCTGTGTGACTCCCTTGTCCTCAGTTCTCTTTCAAACGGAGGAATAAGATGAATGTGAGAACAACAATGGTAATGCCCTTATACTCTCCTTTCTGGAGTCTCCTATCATTGAGGGCAGGTATTGGTGGTGTATGTGTGCCACCTGTCCTATCTCCAGTGGTATAGTTTGCTGCCTGGTGGTTTGTGATATTTCATTATTCAGTAATGTACTGTTTGGAGACTGGGTCACCAGCTTTGGATCTTCTACGGAGGAAATTTCTTCAACCCACTTTCAGTCTGATTAGTCAAGTCACTGTCACATTAGTCATGGATATTAAGAGAGCAGGACATACTACAGTAACTTGCAATAAGTATTCATATCCCTGGAACTTTCCCCACATTTTGTAATGTTGTGAATGCATATGCGTTCACTCCTGTTGGTGTAAAACCCCTGAATTAATTCTGGTTTCATCAGAAGTCACATAATTTGTTGAATAGAGTCCACCAGTGTGCAATTGTCACATGATCTCAATATATGTAAATACACCTGTTTCTGGAAGACCCCAGATTTTGTTAGAGAATATACATATACAAAAACAGAATGAAGACCAGGAAGCTATCAAAACAAAGTTCAAGAAAAGTATCAATCATGCATCCAACAGAGCACCATTAAATCTATTATTTAAAAAATGGAAAGAACATCGCACAACAGCAAATTACCAGATTACCAGAGAAACATGTTAGGCTTTTGAACAAGGTGCTCAGCTCTGCATGACTGGACCTTACCTCACCTTTAACTGTATGTATTAAAAAAAGAGTCAAAATGCATGTAATGATGTTGTGACACCTTGGTGGGAATGGAGGGAAATGTGGATGCAGGAGGCAGGATTTAGAGAGCATGACTTTTCTTTTATTTCTTTTCATCAAGGTGCTTTTCAGTGCTTTGCTCTCCAACTCATGGTAAAAAGGGCAACACAAGCACAAGGTTCTGCTCCGCAACAGCAGTTCAGTGTAGACATGCTCAACGCCACCTTCCTTCACTAAAAGACATATAAATAGACTCACATTAATCACACACACGTGTAAGCTCATTCGTAGAATTACTTGCTCCTCATCCCTGACTCTGCCATCCAGTTACAAACAGTGTTCAACCACCGCCACAGATTAATTTTACATTCCACAAAGCATAAAGGGGTTCAGAGGATTTCTTCAGCTATGTTCTTAATGGTTACTTCTCTGTCAGACACAGAGGTTTGGTTTCTGATTTTATGCTGACCAGCTGTGAAAGTGCAAAAAGAAGTGCTTTCAACCCCAACAGTTCTTGTAGTCAGAAAGAAGCAAATGTTAGGTTCCTCTGGCAAACATTTTCCCTAGATGCTGCATTTTTCCTGTGTTCTGGTCAGCGAGCAGTGAGCTACATAGATTTAAATGATTTTTTTCAGAGCATTTATATGCCAGAAATTTATATGTATGTTTAATCTTATTATAGGAATATTTTATCTTTATATATATTTATATATTATAGGAAATACTTCACTAGATTGTCAAGGTTATACAGTATGTTTGATCTTGGTTCTGCATTAATCGAGACGACTAATGTTGCCCAAGCATGCTATAGAGAAGAATCCTCTATCAACTCGGGGCAATTTAATCTCCTGACAATGTTGACACTTATATAACACCAAAGCATATAGCAATCTGTCAACAAAATTACCAAACTATGCAAACAGCATTTGTGAACGTACTGCTACATCATTCATTAGTAGAGAAATGTCAGTGATCGCTGTCTATGAAGGCTTATAATGGAATAACAATTGATTGTTAAAAATAAATTGCAATAAAGATGCTTTTATGAAAGGTGGTTTTAGACAAGGGCCATAGCATCACCACAAGGATTTTAGGAAGATTGCTAAGACAAGGCAAGGCAAGGTAATTAACATCTGTTAATACACATGGTTTTCAGAGAGCCGATTATGTATGTCACATTCAATCCATCTGAGATGCTAGGGTCTTGTGATAGAGATATTCAGGAGACAGAACATCTGCCACCTTCTGGGAGGTCTCTTTCCCTCCCTCTCTTTCCCTCCCTCTCTCCTAATCCTTCATATCTTATCACATCATCATCAAATAATCAGCATGCCACATCAGTTTGACCATCACTTCTCCTAAGGAGACTTTGATAATATCTCTCTAGGCTGGAGAATGCTCATGATTGACACAATGTATCATTCCAGGGGAGTCACATTGGGTGACAATAATTTATTGACTGGGGTGAGTTTTAACTATCTAATACATGTATAATGGGTAACAGCTGCTATTGTAAAAGTCTAATTGCTTCGCCTGTCAGATCAGACCCATGAGCGTGCTAAATAAACTCATGGTAACAAACCATTTAAGAAGAATATGGAATGCTTCTAAACTGAACCTTCATCATTAAGATAATTTGTGAAGAAACTGTCAGTGAGCAATAAGACCTAGTTAGCAGAAACAAAAGCAACAAAAATGCTAAGTTGCTGGAAACCTCTGTCACCAGTGCTACATTTCTTCTGGGTTTTGGTTTTGGTTTAAGCCTTGTCACTTCTTCTTATGTTTTTGTTGCAAAATTAAAAGACCTTGCAAATAAAGTAACAAAAGAAATTAATAAACTGTCATTATAAATACACTGGAAAAAAAGGGAATATGTAGTTCGTCAGATTCATGAGAATATATTACATATAGTTTACATAAAAATATTAATTTTCTCAAAAAGTGATTTCATTGCTTATACTAAACTTAATTTAAACAAGATTCCAATTACTAGATTGAATTATGTAGAGTGAGAATGAACAATTCACGTAGTATTAATGTAAACCAATTACATTATGAAATCTTGCAAGCAGGTTGGCACTGACAGGGACTAGAGCTATAGTATTAAATTAACGTGACTAACGTGCGGTAGAACAGTGCAGCAATGATAAGGCTGTTGCAGAACATCAGTGGCCTGGATTTCTCAGTTCAGATGAGAACACTGATTTAAATTTTATTCAGAGTTTTGTAAGTACACGATCAGATGATGTTGGATGTATACAAACAAAATTGTATTAATGTAACTCATTTTAATCACATGGAACCAATGTACACATTTGAATTTAATAAAGTCAAATTAAATTTAATTAAGTCAAAACTTCTAAATTAGCTTTTACTGAATAATAAAATAAAAAACACTCCCTACTTACAAATATCTAAAACCATGACATGAAAATGTCAGCAAAGTTGGCTAATGAGCTTACTACCTAAAGTTAGCTAGCTAGATAGGTTACTCGAATAAACAATTTAGTTATACTGCCTCTATGACACAAGAAATAATGGCCTCATATTGTACGTGTTAAAAGTAGAATAACGCTATGAATGTGTCTCATCTGTAGTTTTACCTATATACTTTTGTGCACACAGGTCAATTCTTAAAGCTGATGTGTTTCAGATGTGTGTAACAGCTGGCATAATTATGTTTAACATAATTATGTTTCACCAAAATTAGTTAAATAAGGTAATTTTTTTATTAAGTAAGGTGATATTTTATTCTGCAGTGTCTGAAGTGCAACAAAAAACAGTATCATGCATTAGCCTCTCAGTTAGGGAAAAGGGGCAGATCTAAACAGAGGTCTATCATTTTTATCTAACTGCAATGTATGATGCACAGGTAAACCTCAGGTACATGTTGAGGATGAACTACTTAGTCATTTTCTGGTTACATACTCATTAGCTTACAGACAACGATGTGCTTTTGTTACAGATACAGACTGTCATGTGCTTCCAGCAAAGATCCTCACAACTTCTAGTCAGAAACAGAGAAGCAACCCACATATTGGACCTATGACATTTTTCCTGTTATGTTGTATTGGCATATAGCCTATGCACAGTGCTTTCTTAAGAATAAGCACTTTTAAACGAGTGCAGACACACACATACCATATTCTCAGTTGCCACACTGTCCTTGTATAAGCATTGCCATGTTAATCTGCTCTGCTACTATCCATAATGTATAAGTCTATCCATCTGCTTCTATACGTAATGCTAGCCTCAGTAAACACCTGCTAATTCCAATCAAGCCTAAAGAAAGATAATAGAAGGTCAAAGATGGAAGATGAATGCAGGGGACTGGATAGAAGAAGAACAGTGGGAACTTATAAGTGCGATAGAATGCAATTAGATCATGTGAAAGCACTTTAATGGAAAGGCAGTTTTATAATATAGCAGGTGGCTGGTTGCAAAGACAAGTTAGACAGGTGGCTAGAGATTGAAAGTGATGTGGTGTTTCATATATTTATATATATGCTTACAAACATGTACCTACTTTGACTTGTCCCAAACATTGTACATTTCCTGCTTTGAATCAATCAATGCATCATGTTCACGAGCAGCCAAGACTATGGCATAATCAGTATGACGTGCCATCTGCCCAAACGTCATAGCCATCTGCACTGCAATCAGTCCCTGCCATTCTCTTTCCCTGCTCTTCAATCCCATAATATTGTGTTTCTAATATGAACTGTGATGAGAATTAATGGAATTGTGTGAGGTGAATAATTAACAGATGGTGCCATGGGATAAACACAAATAAATACAATTAAGTTACATCAAGTGACAGATTCCATCACTCTGAGTGATACATAAGGGGGTTTGTTGATCAAACAGGGTTTATAAGGCACTGTAATACTGATTTAGTCATGTATAATACAGGCTGTTGTAGCAAGGAGGTGGTGTGGATATATTAACTCATTAATTTATTTATTGGAACTAAGAACAATAGCACCACCAGCCATCATTTAAAAAATTGCTTCTGCCATGTTACATATTCTTTTAATTTTTTTATAAAAATGCTGAGTGCTATATGTTCAAACTTTTACACACACACACACACACACACACACACACACAGTCACACACTCTCTCACTCTGCCTCTCTCTGACTCTGACACTTTTCTTTTT
>CM074945.1:6588162-6603718 GCA_037577455.1 Pangasius macronema | reverse complement strand
CAGTCCATATCAGTATAGATATCCAGCATGATATTTTTTCCCATTGAGATCTGATGTGTTTTCAAAGTGTTCCTTTAATTTTTTTGAGCAGTGTATATATATAATATTTCTTATAATATATAATTTTATATAATAATATAATTTTCTTGACTTTAATTCAATTATTCCAGTCCAGATTTATGTTTGTAGTGCGATGTTATTGACTCTACAATATTCTCTTATTGAGCTTAAGATTCAGTTGAGCTCTATTCACTCAGCATGTTGATATATAATGAGCAGGTTCTATCACATTGACCATGTGAATCACGAGACATTCCAGGAAAAAAAAAAGTACTGTACATCTAGCTTCAGATTTATGAGTGAGACTTATGCCTTTACACTGCATGCCTGGTGACACCAACTCATTAAAAACTCCTGCAATTCATAGTACATTTTGAAGCAAACACACAAGGCATATGAGTATGGGTGGTATTTCATCATTAATCATAACTTTCTGTGTCTATTATTCAAATGACATTAATTAACAGGAATTAATTGATGCAGAGAGTATTTATTTTGGCACACTTAATGATTTAAATGACCCTTAAAAGTCTTACAAAGTCCTTGTCCTGTTTTTCTATGTCATGGACAACAAAAGGTTAATAGAATTAAAATTAGAATTAGACTGAACATTATACCAAATGGATACTGACATCTAATTTAATTTGACAATGCAACCGAATACAGTTAAGATAGAAGATGTTAATTTTGTTTAATCATAGACTTGTACAATTCTGCATAATGTGGTCTCAAGTACCATGTCGGAAACTCACAAGCTCTCCTTGATTTGTGGCAGCCTGAAACCTTAGAACAATTGATTTTCTCGAGTTTTCTCAGAGTGTTAAGAACAAGATCTCTTATCACATGAGTGTTAGCTGTGAGAGTGAGAGCTAACAGCCTGCCTACATGACACAGCCCTGGCTTGCATCATTTTGTTTTGTTAGGGAGAGCCACAGTCAAAAAAGCTTTAGACACACATAGAGAACATGCCCATCAATTCTTACTTAGACTCTGATTCAAGCACAGCAGTGTCAGTCCAACTCAGCAAATCCTCATAATATAATATAATACAATACAGAGAGTCTAAAACTATTCATTAAAAAACACAACTGTAACTTAGTATAAATATATCTATAGCATATACTCTCAGCTAAAAGTTTTCGGACAGGGTGGCTCAGTGGTTAGCACTGTTGCCTTGTACCACCAGGGTTGGGGGTTTGAGTCCTGCTTCTGCCCTGTGTGGGTGGAGTTTGCATGTTCTCCTTTTGCTTTGGGTAGTTTTCTCTGGGTACTCAGGTTCCTCCCCCAGTCCAAAGGCATGTGTTGTAGGTGTCCCCTGCCTCGTGTCCCAAGTTCCCTGGGATAGGCTTCAGTCTACCCCACGACTCTGTGTAGGATAAGCAGTATAGAAAATTAATGGATGGATGGATTTCTCAGTCCACATAAACCTATTCCAGGGATGGATTTTCAGACTTTAGAGTATTGCCAATGAGGTCTATTAAACAAAAATGCTAAAATATAGGTTGTTTAAAAAACTTAGTCTGGCAGACGAGCAAGACCTTAGCACAGAAAGGAACACAGCAAAGAGAGTTAGGGGAATGTGTTCTTTTATTTACAGTAATACATTGTGGCGTCACAGTGCCCCACCCGAGCTCCGAGCCTACTGTTGGTGAGCATTGGGCCCAGAGTGAGTAGCGCCTGGAGTGCCCAGCTGCACTACCATGCTGTGCCCCCAAATGGTGTTCCAGTGAGAAGTCAAACTCCTGGAGACAGATGAAGCAGTGAGTGACTCTGGCGTTGGTGTCCGTGGCCTTGGACATCAATTGAAGAGGTGCGTGGTCTGTGACAAAGGTGATATGTTGTCCAGCTAGGTAATAGCTTAACTCCTCAATGGCCCACTTGATGGACAAGGCCTCTCTCCATGGCGGCGTATTTACGCTCTGCGGGGGACAGCTTTTGGCTAGCAAAGAGGACTGGGTGCTCCTCCCCATCGAAGACCTGAGACAGGACCTCCCCTAGCCCTGTCTCAGACACGTCAGTATGCCCAATGAAGGGGAGGGTGAAGTCAGGGTTCCTTAGGATGGGTGAGCTCATCAATGCTTCTTTCAGTCTCCTGAAGGCTTCCTCTGCCTTCCTACCCCACTGCACCCGGTCCAGCTGGCCTTTTCTGGTGAGATCAGAGAGGGGAGAGGCATTGGAGGAAAAGTTAGGGACAAAATGGTGGTAATAACCAGCCAAATCCTGGTTTTGGAGGTGGGTTTTGGGCACTCAGGCATCTCCTCCATCTTCTTCTCTTGAGGCATGAGAAGTCCCCGGCTGATGCGGTACCCCAGGTACTGTGTCTCCGTTAACCCCAGGTGACACTTCTTTGGGTTGGCAGTTAGCTGAGACTTCTGGAGTTCCTCCAACACAGCTCTAAAGTGGTCATTCCTCAGACCAGATGGAGGAATGGAGTACCACCTCTTCCACCTCATATAGGCTGCTGCATAGTGCCTATGTGGTCTCAGGACAATGTTCATGAGGCACTGGAACATTGCGGGCACTGCATGCAGCCCAAAGGGGAGAACATGGTACTGCCAGTGTCTCCAGGAGGTAGTAAAGGCTGTCTTTGGCTTGGCCTCCTTGCTCAGGACCACCTACCAGTATCCATTGGTAAGGTCGAGCATGGTAAGGTCCTCCACTCTCAGTAGGGGCTACACGTCAAAGTCTGATACCTGGTTTAGCCTCCTGAAGTTGCTACACAGCGGAATGCTCCCTTTGGGCTTGGGCACCACAATGATGTGGCTGGACCATGGACTCATAGAATCTTCAATAATTACATCTCTGAGCATCCAGCTGACCTCTTCCTCAATTGCATGACAGCGAGTTTCTGGAATGTGGTAGGGCTGCTGTCTAACCATGACTCCCGGCAGAGTTTTGATGTCATAGTGGACAAGATGCCTTCTGCTGGGGACAGAGGAGAAGTCATCAGGGAACTGGTCCACCAACTCTGTCAGCTCCTGGGACTGAGCTGGGGTTAGCTCCTTTCCTTGGTAGACCAAGGCATGCTCAAAAGGATCTGTGTTAGGTAGCGCGAAAGCAGACACATGGGGGTTAGGGTCTGTCCACTTTTTCAGCAGGTTGACATGGTAAATCTGTTTGTCTTTTTGATTACCTGGTTGCTGCAGTCTAAAGTGTACAGGACTCACCCTCTCAAGGACCATGTACAGGCCTTGCCATCATGTTAGGAAATTACAGGAGGCACCTGGAAGAAGGAGAAGGACCCTGCCCCCTTGGTGGAACTCTCGGGGTTGAGCAGGATGATAATAGACCCTCCTATGCTCTCTTTGTGCAGCCTCCATATGTTCTCTCACAATTAGTCTGACACAATCTATCTGCTCCTGCATCTCCTGGACATGACTGATGAGGGAGCGGAAGGGGGAAGGCTGCTCTTCCCATGACTTCTGGGCCACATCCAGCAGAGGTTGAGGTTGCCGTCCAGAGAGGAGCTTGAACGGGGTAAAGCCAGTGGACACCTGGGGAGCCTCCCAGACAGTGAAGAAGTTGTAGGGGAGAAGCAGGTCCCAGTTTCTGCCCTCCTCCTCAACTGACACAGATCCATCATTAATTTAGACATAAATGGCATACTTTGTTCAGTTTGCGATGCCCACATGGCTGAAGAGGAGCAGGTGCTCATGGGCGATGTTACGGGAGGTGGCTATTCTGAGAGGAACTGCCTTGGGTAATTTGGTGGTGTAATCCACAATGACTAGTATACTGTATATTCATGACTTCAGGCAGATTTTGGCAGCAGCCCTATGAGGTCCATGGCAATCCTTACGAAGGGGGTGCCGATGATGGGGAGAGGGATAAGTGGTGCAGGAGCAGGCTTCTGGGGGCTTGTTCACTGGTGCTGGGGGCACTGTTGGTAGAAGGCCCTGACTTCAGCATCCATATCAGGCCAGATGAAGTGGTCCTTTAGTTTTTTCAATGAATTTCGAGCCCCCAGGTGACCTCCGAGGGGATGTGAATGGGCCAGGTGACCTCTGTGTATCAGGAAGTGGGTGTCGGGGAGGCTCTGCTATGGCCGCTGTCATACGCCTTCAATGACTTGCTCCTGGCTCCAGCAGTTCTTTAGCTGGGGTTTGTCCTTCTGCTCCTGGCTGAAACTTCCCTCTCGAGTGACCTGGGTAAACACAATGGAGATAGGGTTAGCAGGGGGATTTGACACACCTCCCAATGTTGCTCCAGCGATGCCCTCGTCCTACACCAAGCAGAATGGCCAGATAGGTGGCCGCGTTGTCCCAGTTTGCCTCTTCCTCGTCACCCGCTTTGCCCTGGCTATCTGGAACCCTGGCCAATCTCGGCACAATAGTAGAGGAACAGAGAGTTCATGGAAGAGGCAGACGGTGAGGGGGTGCTTAGAATTTTGGTGTTCCACTATGACTTGGACCATTTGGATGTTTCTGTGGATGAAGGTTACCTTTAGGAGGCTGGAGGGCCGCAGTGTGGGCAGAACAGAGGGCCGGGCTAGAGGTATGGTACTTCCTGAATCCAGCAGTGTCGTTACTGGGTGGCCCTCATTCTTCATGCTGATAGTGGGTAGGTTGGGAGTTGTTGCATTATGGAGTGCACAGCCAGCCATATCTAGCTTATCTAGGTGTCATGGGATGACAGAATGCAGCTCTGTGGACATGGACACGTCCAGCAGATCAAATTGGTCTGGGTCTCCCCTCTCCAGGGGTTAGGTGTTCCAGGCATCGAGCTAGTGGAGGGTGGGGGAGCTCTCGCCTTTCACCCCTGCCAATTTCCAACATAGCAACCACTCACTCCAGTGTTTCTACCATCTCTCTGGGGTGTTGGGCTCCTCTCATCCCCACAGCTTTCCGCTCCTCAGGCGGCAGAGCCCTCAGAAAATGGTCCATAGCCCCCCTCTTGGCTACCTTGGCTACCTCCAACTAGAGTCACCGTTTTGGCTGTCCAGTTGGCTCCTTGGCATGGCTTTGGGGTTGTATGTCCACTTATGGAGCTCTGCCACTGCGCTGGTGGGTGAGAAGTGGAGTGAGGGCTGGGGCCCAGTCTTCCCTGGGCCAGTCTATCCACTGGGTGACCCACTCGAACATCAGGAGGAAGGCTTCTGTGTTTTTGTCGGGTGTCAGCTTAGACAAAAGGTTCTGGGCCTCATGGTAGGGGTCAGGGAGGGGGTACGCTGTAGCAACACCGACCATCTTCTTCAATTCTAGGAGCTCTCCGGTGGTGTTTTGAAGTCAATAGGCCAGCCCTCTGTATGCTGTGATGCCCTCATCCTCCAGCACTTGTGATGAGCGAGGCCTTAGCACACAAAGGAACACAGCTGTTATGTTCCCTAAGGCCATAAGGCCTAGGGGTATGAGAGAACGTACAAAAAAAAATAAAAAATAAAAAAATAAATATATAAATATATAAATATATATATATATATATATATATAAAGGAAAAATCTCAAAATCACAACTCAAGACAACAGGTTATTCATTTGGGCTTTTGGTAATGCTGATTTAATCTAGTTAGATTAATTTGTTTTAATAATAATAAAAAAAAAAAAACTCAACAAAAATAGCTAATTAAATAACAATACAATTACCTCAGGAATAGGACCCAAAGAAAAAACAACAAAGATTCACCAACTTTTTACCAAAACTAACTTACCTCACAAAGAAAAGATGCATTAAGCAAAAATAACAACAGGTGGCTGCCCTGTCTGCCACAAAACATAAAAAAAAAATTCACAAAAAAAAGGAATCCCGTTCCATACAAATACCGGGACATTTTATTTATCAGCTTAACAAACACCCCGCAATGTTACCACAGCACCATTACAAAAGAGTAACTTTTACACTAACGTTTAAACCAAACCAGTCTCTGTGTTTAAACTCAACAGTTTTTATACCACACAAATTATCACGTCTCTCTCTCGTTGCTGCCAGCGTGGTGTCGATCTTATATGCCATCACCGGCAGAACCAAGTAATCAGAAAGCAGGTGCCGGTGATTATCACCTAATTAAGGGGAGAGAGAGTGGCAGAAAGAACACACAGAGAGAGAGAGAGAGAGAGAGAGAGAAACACGCAGCAACCCCTCCAACAACAACAACAATATAAAATGACATTCAATGTACAAATGTAATTAAAAAACATACGTCAGGGATGTAACACAGCACAGGGTTCAGGTGAGGTCGCCTCTGTGGTTGGTGTGGCAATCTCCTTGTAGCAGTACAGGGAGGAGATGAAGTGTTAGTGACAGCAGCTTTTAGAGATCCCCAGCGTAGCAGAAGGAGAAAGGCGGCCGTCTTCCCCACTGACATTGACTTCTGAAAGTAGAGAGAAAGAAACAACCATTAGTGGTGTTGAATACTTCTCCTACCTCTCCTGCTGCACTGCCCCGGACTCCTTTTATATCCCTCTGGCTCTTCTAGGAGGGTAGACTGCTGATGCGGAGGTGATTATCTGCCAGCCATGAAGAATTAACTCGCTCCGCCTCACGGCCACGCGCACTCTGTCTGTCCAAAGCAATAGGGGTGCTGAAGTGGCGCTGTCCTTTCGGCACCCTGCTGGCAGTTGTGCGATGAGCGATGTGTGCCTTTTGTGCGTAGGCTTCCTGCCTGCTGTCACACAGAGTATATTTTCTATATTTGTCTATGGCACAAAAAGTGACCATTAGTTCCTCGGCAAATTAAAAATTAGGATTTTGTTTCAGATGCGTTATATTTTTACAGACAACTGTATGTATTAGCTTTAGGGTTTTCTTTTGCTGCAAAATATTATATCTTAGCAAGTGAAGATATGTTGAATAAAGGAAAAGTTATCTAATATTTCTCATTATGAGTTTATTATATTACAAATATAAGACAATCAAACCTATTTCTATACATATTTGCTAATTTCAATCTCTATAAAACATGTAGAGGCAAATATGCTATGCTATCATGCTTTAATTACTCTTATACCTGTAGGAAACGATATGTGCAAAAGTCTTAGGCACATGCAAAGAAATGCTGTAAAGCAAAGATGCCTTCAAAAATAATGAAAAAAACCCCCCACAAACACACACACACACATATACATCACTATATGTACAGTCGTGTGAAAAAATTAGGACATCTGATTAAATATTCAGTTCTTTATTAAGAAATGTCAACATGTCAATTTCTGATCTTGTTTTAATTTGTACAGGTAGATGAATTTAATTGCATGTAAACAACAAAAAAATCACTTTGTTTTCACATATTAGACAAAAGAAATCAACAACAATGAGTATTTCAACTGAGGAAAAAGTTAGGACACCCTATGCCCTAATAGCTAGTGTTTCCCCCTTTGGCTGAAATAACCTCAATGAGATGTTTCTTGTAGCCATCTACCAGTCCCCCACTCCTTAATGCACACCTCCCATGATAATTAAAGTTGTGCAGTCTCTTTCTGATTGTAGATTCATACACTTGACATCAACTGTACCAAGAGATGTAGGTCCCATGATGATATTTTAGGGTTTTTGGAGACTTCTTTAAGCATCTTGCGGACTGCTCTTGGGGTGAATTTGCTTGGACAGCCTGACCTGGCCATGTTGGCAGTTGTTTTAAGTGTTCTCAACTTGTAAATGATTTTCCAGACAATCTGATTACAAATTCTTTTGAGATCTTTTTGTATCCCTTACCAGACTCATAAGCATCAACAATCATCCAAACTAAATGTCTGAGGTTTAAGTAAGGCAAGCCTCCTTCAAAATGCTCTGTAACGATGTTCTAATAATTTGCACCTGATGTGATACACCTGCACCTACACATGTAATTCTACCCATTTTAAATACAAATAAATGTGGGGGTGTCCTGACTTTTTCCTCATAAGAAATTGGATTGTTTTTAAATTACATTTTATAGATCATTTTAAAAAGACTTTTCTTTGGTTTTATTTGTTTAGTTATATTACTTGAATCTCCCAATATTGTTAAAATGTAGATCAAATGTCCATATATTTAACTATGTTAAAAAAACATTTTTTTTAAGTAAAACACATTTATGGCATTTAGCAGGTGCCCTTATCCAGAGCTACATACAGAAGTGCTATGAAGTCTCTATCAATAAATAAATTCTGATACTGGTTCGCTAGGTCACAGACTAAGAATACCATCAGTCCAAAAACTGTGCTGGAGAGCTAATATAGTAACAAACACTCAGGTGATTTTTTTTTTTCTTTTTTTTGCCAAATGCAGTTTTTAAGTGCTACTTTAAGTACTTTAGGAAGAGGTAAGTCTTTAGACATAATTTGAATGCTGCAAGTGACTCAGGTGTTCGGACATGGACAATCAACTGTCCTGTTCCTCATATTCCTCAGATTAGCAATGTGAGAGGAACAGGACAGTTGATTGTCCATGGTTACCCCAAGGTTTTATGCACTAACAGATCAGAAAGTTGTCCAGGGAGATCGCAAGATCCTGACATGGAGATGAATCACCTGGGATGAACAGCAGTTCAGCTGGGTTTAATTTTCAGCTGATGAGCTGTCATCCATGATGAGATGTCTGCCAGATATACTGAGATCTGAGCAGAAACATGAGTGTCTGAGGGAGGGAAGGAGAGGATGAGTTGAGTGTCATCCGCATAGCAGTGGCATGAAAACCAAGATATGACTGCACCAAGAGAATGAGTATAGAGGGAGAACAGAAGAAGACCAAGTACTGAGCCTTGTGGGACACCAGTGGAGAGTTTGCGGGGAGCAGATGTGGATACCCTCCATGTCACCTGATATGACAGACCTTCTAAGTAGAAAGCAAACCATTGCTATATTGCACCACAAATTCCAAGAATCCTGAGGGTGGACACGAGAATCCTGTAGTTCACTGTGTCAAACGCTGCTGAAAGGTCAATGAGGATGAGGACTGATTACAGATTGGCTGATCTGATAGAAAGGGCAGTCTCTGTGGAATGTGCCACTTTGAAGCCAGACTGGTTAGGATCTTGGAGGTTGTTCTGTGAGAGATAGAGAGACAGTTGATTGTAGACAGTTCATTTGACAATTTTAGAAAGAAAAGTGATACCAGTCAGTAGTTGCTGATGTCAGAGGGATCCAGAGTGGGTTTCTTCAGGGGGGAATAACTTGCTCTCTTGAATGCAGTTGGTACATGAGTAGTGAAGAAAAGATGTTGTGGAGCTTGCGAGGATTTTGTGCAGAACTTTCCAGTTTTTACTTGTAGAAGTTTTAGCAGAAGCCACTTCAAATGAGAATTTGGACAGGAGAGCATGGTAAGCGGGAAGATCTGCGTCGAGTTGTGATTTCTTGCACTTTCTCTCTGCTGTTCTTAATTCTCTCTGATTCATGCGTAACACATCTGATAACCAAGGAACAGGGCAGGCAGGAAATCTTCCTGGGTTTAGAAGATAGAGGGCAGAGGAGGTCCATGGATGAGGAAAGTGAGGAAAGGAAAGTATCTGTAGCTAACTCCAGTGGTAGAGAGGAAAAGGATTCAGGCTCTGGAAGGGACGACAGGGTGCAGGAAGCTATAGAGGAAGGGGAGATAGAGAGGATTTTTCGGGTTTTGCGGTGTGTATATATATATATATATATATATATATATATATATATATATATATATACAGTCAGGTCCAGATGTATTTGGACAATTGTAAATGTAAACTTTCAGCTTTATTTTCAGAGGTTCCACAAAAATATGACATTTACCATTTAGGAATTACAGCCATTTTTAAAAAAGTACCTCCATTTTCAGGGGCTCAAGGGTATTTGGACAAAGTGACATAATTGTAAATATAACCATAATTTTAATACTTGGATGAAAATCCTTTGCAGTCAATGACTGCCTGAAGTCAGGAGCCCATGTTCTCAAAACTCTCTAAAGCCTTCTGTTATGAGCAGTCTATTTTTCAATTGATGGTTCATCCTGTATGGTGTACAGTTCCTGAAAAACTCCTGTTGTGTTGGGTTGTGATCTAAGCCCAGGCACCACATCATCTCAACACTTTAAAAATACCATCATGGTCCTTATGTGCCATGGTCAGAAAACTCTTTCTGAGATTCGACCCTTTTATCACATGCAACAAAGCATTCCCCCAGCATGTCAGTTCATGGTTTACGATGAAAGAATGGTTCCATTTCTGGTGCCATTTCTGGAGATTGCCACCTGTGTATAATGTGTCTGGGTGTGGTAAATGAAGGCTCAGCTACTGATGCATCCTACAGTTCTCACAACAGTTCAGGGGAAATTAGAAATGATACACTAATGGTTCCTCACTCTGTGTCACCATCGGTGGCCTGTGTGGAATGGTGGAGTGAGACAGGATGTCTGCTACAACACTATGTCTGTATGGGGTGACTGTTGATGAAAATTTCCCTGCTGTAGCTTGTTTGGCCACTTGTGGACAGGCCTGTATCCTCTGACCAATGTTAGCAAAAGGCTAGCCAGGGCTTGATGGCTTGTTTTGAAGATGAAACAGTGGTTGTAAAGATGCCATGTCTCACCCAGTCAAATGGATGCAAGTACCGCTCAATCTACTACAAAATACTTTTGTTCAGTTGTACTGAGGGCAAAAGCAACAGGCTTTTCAACTCCATTCTATAGCCGGGAGAAGACCACTACCACTGCAATTGCAGATGCATCACTGGTGATAAACCTTTGGCTGTCTTGATAGCAGTAGGCCAGTATTGGTAAGGAGTATTTTAAGAGTGTCAAACACAGACTGACAAGTGGAAGTCCAATCTCATGCTGTGTCCTGTTTAAGGAGCTGCTGCAGTGGCTCTGTCATGGAGGAATACTCAGAGAGGAATTGGATGTAATAGGCCATCATGATTAGAAACATTCAGAATGGCATGCACCATTGACTGGAATGGGGATATACCTGTTGAAGACATGGAAAACCACAAATGATACTGATGCTGAGAAATTCAGTGTAAGATTGTATTGTTCCAGGGCAGCAAACCATTGTTTTATGGGTGGTATGATACCACCCATGAGTCATTTTTCCAGTTTGACATAATAAGAGGAAATTGTAAATATCCTTGTTTAGATCAAGGTTGGATCACATGATTCCTATGAAAATGGCTATTGAGCTTCTACATAGTCATAAGAGGGTAGTGGTTGGGTACCAATGCTTTGTTGGCTGTTCTGAGATTAATACACCTCAGACCCCACTCAAGCCTCTAGAATTTTTATGTGCAATTACTAGATTAGGCAAGTTGTCACACTGAAAACCCTAACAAGTTGACTGTACTTAGTTGAGTAAACTTATTCCCACAATTTAACTGAGTACTGGGGTCTCCCAAAACTTGTATAATTTAAGTTCACTTAACTTGATGCTCATGTAGACTGTACATAAATAATTTCATTATTGGTGTTCATATAGAATAATTTATCATTTACCCGGGCTGTGTTGATGAGAGCACTAATTAAGTTCACTCAAATTGGTATTAATTTCAAGTGTACTAAAATACAGTGTGTCCAAAAAATCTCCATAAATAGGATAAGTTAACATTTTTAGGAAAATGTAACTTTATTTACAAAACATCCTCTACATGATTGCCATTTCTTTGTGAACACATACGGGGTTCTCTTTCCTACTCATGGTGAACTCTTGAACTTCACTACACTGGTACTAGCTACAGATGTGACGAAGAGAACCACCTTTTGCAATTATCTACCAAACAGTGCCTTAGTTCTCTTGTTGTCAGGTTGTCAACTCCTTGCATGGCCAATCATATCAAAGAAAGACCAGAGTGAGCTATTTTAATGAATCATGATTTTGAGTTCATAACACTTGAAATCTTAGGTTTATGTATTTTGTATGTAAGTAAGATTTGATTTATGGATACAAAATGCAACATTTGAAGTAATGTTTAGTCATGATTACTTGATTGTTTAAGTAAAGACAACGTTAGGCTTTACAGACGCCTCACTGGGTTTAAAGAAGCTGTTTATGTGGACATTCTGTACGACACTCAATTCCACTGAACAGAGCTGGCCATTGTTTCTACTATAGTGAAGACACATTTAATTGTCTTGCACAGGGAATCCCAGACTGTGGAAAATGTCCAACCCAATTATGTTGATCATTTTAGATATAGTGGAATAGGAAAGATGCTATAGACATGCAAGAATCCAGTGTGGTTGTTGGATGATACAATGGTATAGGTGTAAAGAAGAATTTGTATGTACTTACATTCATTATCAAGCAGCAGGGGCACACAGCATTTGAGTGGAAAACTGCTGGTGTGAGGCTGCCCTGTATTAATAACAGTGTGTGGTGCAAGACTTAAAGCGCACTATTTGGCTAAGTGATTAAATCATTTTTTGACATCATCTGCATTATCGGCAGTCTGGAGGACATGTGACATGCATGATGGACCCACAATTCCTATTCCACAATGCTATCACAATATCTGTGGCTATATATCAGCAACCTATTCTAACATCTCATCAGGGCAGCATAGGTTGCTCTTTTTGGAAAACAGTAGTTGTAAGTTTGGTTACTGCTGCACATTCTTTGTCAGATTTAATTTTAAGAGTGAGTGTTAGTGCATCAGCTATCATTAGATAGCACTAGAGTCCTGAGTTCTTGCACTTCATGATTGTTTTCTATAACTGTTCTTACAGTATACAGATGTATAGGTCTGAAATTGTATGCTTACCTTAGCTTTTAAATCATTCAATGGCAAGATTGTTCAGAATTCGTTCAGGACCAGGTAGGAGTAGGATGAAAATCATCCCAGGCACCCTTCTATTCCAAAGCCTTGATGGTGTCTTTGTATGCATCTACTCTGAGTATTTTTTTTTTTTTTGAAAATCTGACGCCCTTCTCCCACTGAGCAGGGTAGGATATTTCCATGCACCAGCAACTTTGTCAAGTCCGACTACTAGCAGATATGTTTCAAACGAAAGTTGTCATAGTTCACACAGGATTGGTCTCTGGATTGTAGTACAAATGGCTCTGGAGGTGACACTAAAATAACATCAACCATCCTCATGTTGCCAAATGTTGTCTCTGTGAACAAAAAGAGAAGCTTTTTGGCTTTTATCTACCAAACTGTTACAGTAACATTTAACATAGATTGTCACATCACATCAATGCAAATGTATCGTCAAATCTGTTTGTGGCTTTTTGCTTTTGCATAATACAGCAAAAAGTTTACCTTACAGTGAAGGTTTCTGCCTACTCCTTGAAATGTCTTTATGTCTGTGCTTTTTGAATTTCCTGGAAAAGACACAACAAGAAATAAAGGAGACATAAGGGAAACTATTGGACGTCATATCCCTCTCTTCAAAATTATAGAGTTCAATACAACAAACTTTACTAGTTCTCAAACACAGGACCAAAGATAAGCAAGACAATTTTAGGAGATTTGAATAGTATATCATGAATAAGATGTGTCTGATTTTAAGTGAAATCACAGAGGAAACCATATCTAAGGAGTATCAAAAACTTTGATAACATGCAGTTTTTGGGGAATGGTTTTCTGCCCATATGATCGATTAAATGTAAATGAAATCAATATTATATATTTGCAAGATACTCACAAGGAGTTTTTGAGCACATCTTTTTTCGTTTGAGCACACAAAGAAAAAAGTAATTTAAACTGAAATTTAAATGTTTTAACAATATAAAAATTAACATAATTAATATATACATGTTTTTACAACTATACCAAAGCAAAGAAAACTAGGAGCTATTTGACCATTTAGCAAACTGACACTGGGAATGAGAGACACAGTGCATCTCATTAGACCCATTAGAGACCCACTGACTTATTACACATTACTAAACAATAAAAAGCTTATTTTAGATAAAATATTTTAAATTAAATTTGGCTAGTGTCATATACATTATGTAAAACACGAGCTGTGAGAGCCAGTTCACTGCTTTAATGGATACAGTCAGTGCTGCAATAGATTTCAAATGATTGCTCACTCAGTACACTCATTTATTTTTGATTTTCATGCCATATTGATTTCATGCTTACATGGGCATCTTCACTGAATAACATTTGAACTCTTCCAAATTAATTATCCTGTTTGGGTTTTGAATGACTGGTGACATTTTTGTTCATCTTAAATGCAAACATGGTGATTTTAAATGCACTTGTATTCAAATTAAAAAGAGAAGCAAGCCATTTCAGTCACAAGCCATTTGTGACTGCAAGGACAGCACACAGATTTGTGCAAGCCTACGTCTAATAATTATTTTTGACATACAATTTCATAAGTGGCGTGGAACTAATTGCTGGTGACAGTATTCCATATTAAAATTCAAAGACAAAAAGTAATAAAAGCAATACCAATGAAAAGCTCAGTAAAATGCTATTATAGCGCATGCTTTGGATCAATGTACATATTGCAGAATCAAAGTTATTATACTGAGCTTTGTTTTTCCAGTTTTTCCTACTGTCTAGAACCTGGAACAATGGCAGAATCTAGAACAATGGTTTTAAATACATTTTTCCATGATAGGTATAAATGGAACAATGCCTTTCATTTTGACATGAGGAAGAGCATTTTCGGTGTACCTTTAATCTTTCATATGCTCGACAGTGCAGAGGCCCTCCATTTGACTTGAATGATAATATAACACACCTATAGGTAAGTACACAAATGCTATGTTCGTAAGACAATGCAACACAAATGAATAGACAAGTTCATGGTAAACAAGTTTGTGTTCAGTGAAACTAGTGAACAAGGAACGTCTGTACAGAGTTACAAAGGAATTAATCCGGTATACAATAACAAAAATAAAACACTCTTTAATGTGTGTCAATATGAGTCTTTTTATCTTCTGGATGCAATGGTAGGTTCTGTTCAAACTGGGTGATGCCATCTATTTCAGTGTTCAATGCTTTGTGCCAACAAATGGAATGCTCTTAAAAGACTTGACTTGCATTTACAAAATAGAATACAACAGTAAAGCATTTATTTGAAAATTATTTACATTATTATTAGGCCTAAGGATCATAATTTTCATGAAAATAACACCAATATGTCACACATATTGGATACTATATATAATCTTCAAATGATAGACAAACCTTTCACAATTTCAACCACATGTCTCTCACACCTGCCCACCAGCAAAAAAAATGTGCTCTCTTTAGTGCAATCTGTGTAGTTTCACACAATCTCTTGGCCACTGAGCTGACTCAACCTATCAACATCAGGACAATGTGCTTTAGTGCATTTTGACTGGCTTGAGAGTGAGAGTAACATAAATCCTCTTTATAATTCTAGATTTTTAAATTTATTTACTAAACTTTTATATTTTGTAACTGGGTTACACCCACCGTCTCTAAATTAAAGAGTCCCTTCATGTTGCCCTCAGAAATATTAGTGCTTCCAACATCAATCAACACTTTGTTTAAATCCTCCACTAATGTTTGAGATAAGGTGGTTACTGTGTATTGGGTAAGTAAATTTACTAGGAGCCTTTCTAGATTGTCCAGACTTGTGAACATTTTCGAAAGTCTCTTCAACATCAGGATCGTCTCCAGGTTAAGTATGTAACCATGGTTCCC
>CM074945.1:6530171-6579070 GCA_037577455.1 Pangasius macronema | reverse complement strand
TTCATCCAAGTATTAAAATTATGGTTATATTTACAATTATGTCACTTTGTCCAAATACATTTGAGCCCCTGAAAATGTTAGTACTTTGCTTAAAATGGCTGTAATTCCTAAATGGTATATGCCATATTTTTGTGGAACCTCTGGAAAAGCTGAAAGTCTACATTTTGAGCACATCTTGATTGTTTTATTTCAAATGCATTATGGTGTGTATAAAGGCAAAATCACAAAAACTCTGTCTACTTCCAGACCTAACATCTAATCTTGATTCACCTTTATTAAGACTTCTAAATGGATTATTTTTACCTGAAACAGAAACGCTAAGTATGAAATATAGTAACCTTCTCAGATTTTTTTTTACAATATGTCAACTTGTTGGAATGTCAATGATTTTGCACAAAAACCTAGACAATGTTTGAGATAGACTGATGCAACTGGATTCTAGAGGAGGCAAGTATTGAATAATTGTTCTTTTTGAAGAAGTCAGAAAGAAGGAGAGAATAATCTGTACACTTTCAAAGGCTGTTCTGGCATGAAATGCAGAGGGCATTGTAAGGGAGAAAGCTGTCCTGACAAAGGATAAAGGAAATTACTGTTGGGCCGACACATTGGGGCCACAGGTGTCAAGAGATACAACTAGGGACAAGGTATGTCACTCTTGATCATTTTCTAAGACTGATGGGGAAATGATGTAATGTGACCTTACCTTTGCAGAGGCATTGCAAATCCTGGGTTACATAAGCTTCGTTACATAAACTACAAGAAGAATTTATACACAGGTAAGGGTGATATTTTTTGTCATAAAATGGTTTCTTTTATGTTCTGTTTAATGTAAGACTCCAACAACAGTGATTTTTTTTGTCCCGTTTCTGCCTTTTGCGACCATCTACTAATCAATGCTTAGTTAGTTAGGTCTGTCAGTTATGCTGCTTGGTAAGTATAAAGATTTTTGTGCCAACAGCCACCCTTTTGGTTCATATTGACAATGTAATGCATTTAATAGGTTGGATTGCACTGATGAGATATCATTTTACAAATATCTGAGAAGAAGTGCCACACCAAGACTGCTATTTGATTTTCCTCCCTGTGGTTTTCTTTGATCTTCATATCCTACTCCTCCCATAGATGACCAATATTAATGTTATGAGAGGGCAGAAGACTTGGGAATTCTTCTGCTGGATAATTGCAATGAGAGCAGACAGGGTGCTAGTCAATCTCACACACAGGCACCCTGTCCAATTACTAAATGCCATGTAGAGGCTTATTAGAGTCTCACAATCAGAAATACCTAAAAGCTGTTTAAAATGAGCATGTAATGTTTTTTTTGGGGAAAAAAAGATGTATGTGGTACTATATGTCTGTAATAATAATACTATATGACTGTAATAATAGTTATACCATAATATAAGCTTTTATTGGTAAATAGTTGTGAATATAATGACTCTTCCTTTCTTCAGTGCCATAATGAGAAGTAAAAATTCACATATCCCTACAGAACAGCACAATGTGCTTGAACGGTTTTAGCCATCTGTTGACAACATTTAGTCAGTGAATAATTTATCACTTGTACACAATAAGGCAGGGGAGTTGGTAAAATCAAATGTAAAAAAAAAAAAAAAAAATCTACAATAATTTTACATACCGTATCACGTCATTTACATATACACACCAGGGATGTAAACAAATACATATTGTCAGGTCCATAAGTATTTGGACAGTGACACAATTTTTGTAATTTTACCTCAGTACACCACCACAGTGTATTTGAAATGAAGCAGGCAATTTGTGATTGAAGCGTAGACTTTCTGCTTTAATTTGAGGGGTTTAAAAAAATATTTCATTAACCGTTTAGGAATTACAGCCATTTATTACATTGTTCCACCATTCACAGGCTTAAAATTAATTGGACAATAAGCTCAGCAACATCAAAAGGCCTGGAAGACAACCAAAGTGGATGAGCACAGAATTCTTGGTGAAAAAACTTTCACAACATCTACCCAAGTCAAGAACACCCTTGAGGAGGTAGGTGTATCATTGTCAAAGTCTACAATCAAGAGACACCTTCATGAATGTAAATACAGATGGTTTATTGGTAACATTCAAGTACAGAAAAGCAAGGACAGATGGAACCAAGATTATCTTGCACCAGAATCATGGGAAAAGAAAAGTATGGAGAAGGAAAGGAAGGGCTCATGATCCAAAGTATACCACATCATCTATTAAACATGTTGGAGGAAGTGTTATGGCATGGGCATGTATGGCTGCCAACTGGTTGCTATTAGGTAACAGATAACGGATCATGTTTAGATATTTTTTTCCCGAGGGTAACAAGGTTAAAAAAAAAAAAAAAAGTGAAAATGAGTAGATAGAGTGGTACATTGAAACAAAGCTACTAATGGGGGTTCCCAAACATGTAACATTTCAATCAATAACCAGTCCCTGGTTAATCCTGAGCTTGAATTACTGTCCGTGTTTATAGCTTCTGTGTTTTCCTCCTGTTCATATGGGTTCACTTCAGGTTCCCTGGTTTCCTACCACTGTTCAAAAACATGCAGCTAGGCAGTTTGGCAAGGCTAAATATGAATGAATGTTTGAACTGGCTTCTCATCCAGGGTGCATTCTCCCAGAAAGTGGTCAGTATTAACTGGATTGGCTCCATAGCCAACGCAGTCCGCACCAGGATAAAACGGTACTATAGATCAATGAATTAATATTTGTAATGTGTAATGTCAATTTTGAAAATGACTTCTACATTTATATTGCTGTCAAATCAGAATGGATGACATGGAACACTCTCAAACGAGTAATATCTAAGTCTCTTGAAGGTTCTTCAGTTATCCCTCAGGTTTTCTGTATAGATTAATACATGTACAACATAGTTTTCCTATCAAAGGACTACAAAAATAAATTCCTAAGAAATCTAAGAGGTGTTAAATATATAAAGAACCCCTTAAGGAATGCTTGAATAACCATTTTTCTAAGAGTATGATGAATAGAACAGGTTAAACTTCCAGAATACTTCCAGTTGCACAAGGTTGTTGTGCAAATAATTGATATCAACTACTAAAATATTATATACATATAATAGAAATATTAATGGAATTAACACTCTGTCCCTTTTTCCCAAACATTCTGTGGTTCTACACCCAGTACATAGCACAAAACTCTGTGCAGCTTTGCCATTCCCTGGTACTATTTATTTCTTCTTTTTTTTTCTTCCTCTATGATTGAGCAACTGCTGTAGGTTTTTTCCCCTCAATGCTGGCCACATTATGTTGTTATATTATTACTATTATTTTTTTGCAAATGGCCTTGGGGTTCTCCTTTATAATGCACCATGTAATGACTGCTGTAAATCTAGCACAATACAGTGGTGCCAGAGCTTGGAAAAATAGCACTGATTTTTATCTACAACTCACCCTCAGACAGAGTGCACATAAACATGTATAATTTGACTTAAGTTTCAAGATTAAGGATCTTTAACTAAGCTGTATGTTAGTAGCTGCTTTATCCTGGTCAGGGCCACTGTTTTAGGCCATCTACAGCCTATCCAAAAGCACAAGGAAGAAATACACAGTGAATGGGATGCTAGTCCCGTGCATGAGACCATACATACACTCACATTTTCATGAGAGGTGGGATTAATAATGCAATAATAATGCCCTACAATATTACTGTGATTTATTGTAAATTTGAAATAATGTCTATTTATTGTTTTGACACAAAATCTACTGACAAGAATATCACATAATACTAGATTCAAGATGCATATATTATGTAAATGTAAATGTGATTTCATTTGATTTGCTTTGATTTTAACTATAGTGTATATAAGTGATTTGTTCCATTTGAATAACATTAAACTTTGCAGCCAGTTCTCTGGAAGAGCATTAACTCTAGACTATAGTTTTCATTACAGAATCCCCATCCTCAGTGTGATATAGACACTTTGTGATCAAAGTATTTTAGGGCAGACTACCTCTATCACAGACGGAGGAAAAAGGCCCTTTTAGGAAACTGAATACAGCTAGGCAACTCACAACATTAAACCATAATGACTGCAATGTCTCCAGGGGTGCAAAGTCCTGGCATAAGTGATATTCATATTTGTATCTCTAAATGATACATTACAAAAACACATGGCTGATGAATATCTTATTATACTAGAGAACTTCCATCTGGTTTTTGAATAGGAAGGATTAGTACAAGTGCCGGAGGATTGAAATGCACATATGTGATTTTTTAAAAGCGCTTGAATAAAAATAGCTCAGGGCTCATAAAACATATGCAGGGTTTATAGACAGATATTCTAGCTATAATGTATCCAAATTGTTGATTAATATTTAAACCTATTATATAAATTACAATTGTATGTAATAATCTTATTATAAAATAAAATGATATACTATACTATATATATATATATATATATATATATATATATATATATATATATATAGTATCAATGATGTATCACTGATGATGGATCATGAAGTCCAATTATTCTTGTATATTCAGGTCTATTAAAAAAATGGTTATACTGTACAGTACACCATCCATGTGGTATAATTTCCTTTAAATCCTTCTTTCCTTCTTGGAAAAAAATCAATAAACATAAAGTTAGAGCAGTAGGCCTGTATAAAATAACAAGAGCTAAACATAGGAAATCAAAGCAAGTGTGTCTTTATAAAGATATACACAGGGAGAAAAAAAATGCACATATTCACAAATCACTTCCTACAAGTGGCACACTTAGGATAATAATAATAATAATAATAATAATAATAATAATGTCATTCTCTCAGGCAATCAGTTGGGAGTTCTACTGAGTAAATAAACTTTAGTCATTAAAGCTGTAAATAGATTTGTGGTGACGGCCATTAGAATGCATCCAAAAAAAACAAAACAAGAATAAATAACATGTGGAAAAAATTGTCACATTATTGCACAGTTAACATATGGATGAATTGTACAATCTGATAGCAGTGGGTATGAAGGACAATATGGCCAAACTATGTGGACACCTGACCATCACACCTATATGTGCTTGTTGAACATCCCATTCCAGATTAAGTTGCCACTTTGCTGTTATAATTACTTCCACTCTTCTGGGAAGGTTTTCCACTAGATTTTGGAATATGACTGTGGGGAATTTTTATTTGGTCAAAAGAGCATTAGTGATGTGGTGCAATGATATCAGTCGAGGAGGCCTGTTGCTCAGTTGGCATTCCAGTTCATCCCAGAGATTCACAGTGGGGTTGAGGTCAGGGCCTTGTGCCGGTCACTTGTGTTTTTCCACTACAACTTTGGTGAACCATGTCTTCACTTTGTGCATGGGGCATGGTCATGCTGGAACAGGTTTGCATTTCTTAGTTCCAGTGAGAATAAATTTTAATGCTACAGCACACAAAGACAAGGCCCACATGTTGGTGTGATGGTCAGGTGTCCACATACTTTTGGCCATATAATGTATACAGTATATTATATTTTGTGAAATATAAAAATTCATACAGATTTATACTCACAAGGTAGATGTGTTAAGTTTTCATAAGAAATCTTATGAAAGAGGGCCAAACTGTCCCGGGCCATCAGAGAGGCACAACGCACACATGCTCAGAGAATCCACAGCCACCTCAAGGCCAGCAGAGACACTTGGTGCATGTAGCAGGTCATCTGGGCCATCACCAAATACAGGACAACATCACCCTCATGTGACAGTGATGCTTCCCTCCCAGATGCTCTAAAAAACTTCTACACTCGGTTTGAGGCACAGAATGGTGTGACGGCGAGGAAGACCACCCCTCCTCCCAATGACCAGGTGATGTGCCTAACCACGGCTGATGTGAGGAAGACTCTACACAGGGTCAACCCGCGGAAGACTGCTGGAACAGACAACAGTCCTGGCAGGGTGCTCAGAGGATGTGCAGACCAGCTGGCAGATGTTTTCACGGACATCTTCAACACCTCTCTGAGTAGCACCCTCACTGGACACCCTGCAATTCACTTACCACCCCAACTGCTCAACAGATGATGCCATCACCACCATCCTCCATCTGGCCCTCACCCACCTGGAGAATAAAGACACATATGTTCGAATGCTGTTCATAGACTTCAGTTCAGCATTCAACACATTTCTCAGCACCTGATTGGAAAGCTGAACCTGCTGGGCCTGAACACCTCCCTCTGTAAATGGATCCTGGACTTCCTGACTGGGAGACCACAGTCAGTCTAGATCACACTGATCACTGGGGCCCCAGAGGGCTGTGTGCTCAGTTCATTGCTGTTCACTCGGCTGACTCATGACTGTGTAGCAATGCACAGCTCGAATAACATAATCAAGTTTGCCAATGACACGACCGTGGTGGGTCTCATCAGCAAGAATGACGAGTCAGCATACAGAGGTGCAGCGGCTAACGGACTGGTGCAGAGCCAACAACCTGTCTCTAAATGTGGACAAAATAAAGAGATGGTTGTTGACTTCAGAAGAGCACTCTCCGCTGAACATTGGCAGCTCCTCCGTGGAGATCATCAACAGCACCAAATTTCTTGCTGTTCATCTGGCGGAGAACCTCATCTGGTCGGTCAACACCAGTTCCATAACTAAGAATGCCCAGCAGCACCTGTAGTTTCTGAGAAGACTGAGGAAAGTACATCTCCCACCCCCCATCGTCACCATGTTCTACAGAAGGACTATTGAGAGCATCCTGTGCAGCTGCATCACTGCCTGGTTTGGGAATTGCACCGTCTTGGATCGCACGACCCTTCAGCGGATAATGAGGACAGCTGAGAAGATCATCGGGGTCTCTCTTCCCTCCATCACGGACATTTATACCTCAGGCTGCATACGCAAAGCCACCAGCATTGTAGATGACCCCACACACCCCTCTCACACACTCTTCACCCTTCTGCTGTCTGGCAAATGGTACCGAAGCATTAGGGCCCTCACGACCAGACTGTGCAACAGTTTCTTTCCCCAAGCCATCAGACTCCTAAACACTCAGAAACTGGACTGAAAGAACACACACACATTCACACACACAACTGCACACACACACACACACACACACACACACACACACACACACACACACACACACACACACAAAACTGTGCATCCTCCATCTTTGCAATTTTTTTTGCAAGTTTTTGCACATTACATTATGCTGCTACAATTTATTATACTGTACATAGGCTGCTACTCTTATGTTTACACTATTTCAGCTACTTATATTGTACTCTTGTACTCTTTGTACTATTGTCAGTTGGCGCTGCACTGGGACTTACTGTGCCCATTGTCTGTCCCAGTAGTCATTGCACTGTCTTGTGCTGTCTGTTCATGTTTGCAGTTGTGCCCTTTATGTATAAATTTATGTAGTCCCTTGTAGTTCTGTATTGTTCTGTGTTTGTCTTATGCAGCACCTTGCTCCTGGAGAAACATTGTTTCGTTTCACTATGTACTAACTGGCTGTATATGGCTAAAATGACAATAAACTCCACTTGACTTGACCTGACTTGAAAAGGCTGGGTAATGCTGTACATTAACACATTAACGTCCATTATGCTTTAGTTGACCCGAACAAAACATAAACTTCAACACTAATACACCATACGTAAGATTAACACAGTAACCTATACTTGTATTAACTGATGTATTTTAATGTCTTTTTTAAAGGTCAAATACCACATATCAAGCAGAGAACAAGCAACTTCTCAAAAAGCGGCAAACCAGAGAGCAAAAACCAAAAGGTGTGACTGACTGTAAGCAGACAATAATGCAAAAAGGCTTAGTAATGAAAGGTGATGTAGTGCAAACCAGACTTAGCAATAAACTATGGGAACTAAAATGTGTGTAAGGGGTGAATAAGTAGCAGATGAGGGTATTAGAATCCTGATGCACTTGAGAGATTGTAGTTTGAGGACAGTGGTGATGTGGGTGAGGATATGGACTGTGTATTCTGGGAGCTCCTAGTGATCAGGGAACTGTTGCAATCTGTTGTTGTTCATTTTGCATTACCTCTTCCATATTAAACCAAAAGAAGAATACTAAAACAAGCTGCAGGGATTCTGACAATTTTCTGAAAGTGACTATTGATGTCAGCATACTGAAAGTCATTACATTTAGGCTGCTAGTTTTTGTTTTCTAAACATTAAAGAGAAAACACACACACACACACTCACACGCGCAGAACAGAACTACGGAGTAGACAAATCAGTGATCGGAAACTGCACTTTGGAGCAGCGCTTTAAAAACAGTGAGGTTAATCTGCTCATGTCAGCCAACCTGCCTGATGCATCACACCAGCCTAATGATCTTAAGTGTTCTAAGACACTATTTGCTGTGTCTATTCTCAAGAAGCAATTTACTGATCTCGCTAAAAGTGAAGATCCTCTGGTGTAAACCAGCTGTCAGGTATATTACCTCTAGAGAATAATAGGTAAACAACAGCGACTGAAGAAAAGGTAGTTGAAATGCCAGTGCACTCCTAGGAATAATATTCAATGTGAGTTGAGGACAAATTCCAGTGGATCCTCTTTTTACATTAAAAGGCCTCCATAAAAGGGGTCTCAGTTGTGGCTGTGGCTTTACAGTTTGTTCACTACCTGAATACAATATTCTCTGAGCATCTTTTTTCAAATATGCTTTTTGAAAAGAAGCATACATACAAAGCCCTGCAGTGCTCGAAGTGTGCAATAAATTTGCATTGTTTTGAATATAGTTCGGATTTGAATTACAAAGAATATGTATTGCAGTCTGCTCTGGTGAAATGAAATCTTAACTGTAAATTAGCAGATTGAAAATGCTAGATTGCAGTAAAAAGCAAAAGCCAATATTAAAACAATAGTAAGGTGCTACATACATACTTTATCTTGTCTCATCTTATTTTCTCATCTTGTCTTTTTATTCCAAAGAATAGATAGCAGAAGAAAGAAAGAAAGAAAGAAAGAAAGAAAGAAAGAAAGAAAGAAAGAAAGTCCATCAATCCCTCTGTCCATCCATCCTTTTCTCCATTTGAAACAGTGTCTATTCCTAAAGACCTGCTTCAGTCATATACTTGTATTCCTAAAAGTAAGATAGGTGTATCTCAAAAGTAAATGAAGTTACGTATGTTTAAAGAATTATCCGTAATTTTGGCATCGAAGCAAAAGGTGTAAAAAAAATCATAATCATACCAACAAGATATATGTTGAAATGGCTTGCATGTTTAATAAAACATATCAAATAAAACAAAAAAACGAACAAACAAAGAAAATAAATTAACATTACCATTTAATTCTTTTGTGTTTGATTGTCATAGAGTTATTGTGACTACTAAATTTAAGAAAGATTATTTAATGTATGCAGATCATTTAATGCTATTTTAGATTTATTATTATTATTATTATTATTATTATTATTATTATTATTATTATTATTATTATTATTAACAACAACAACAACAACAATAATAATAATAATAATAATAATAATAATAATAATAATAATAATAATAATTAGAAGAAGAAGTAGAAGATGACAAAGAAGACAAAGAAGTAGAGAAGCCACAGTTTTGTTATTTGAGATGGAGCAGGCAGTTCCCACTGAAACCAGTGAAAGCACATGAAATCATCTTAATTCACTAACTGCAATAACTTATTGATTAATAACAGTATGTGTAATTGTGGGCCTAGTGTCAGGTGCTGAAATTTTAAAGGATTTAAAGCAATATAATCTTCTGTATGTAATTTTGTGACAGCAGGCAGTAATGGGACAATTAATTTATCTCTTCACATTATTGCAGCTGCCAGTTGTTTGTGTTTGCCCTTGACACTACAGATAGTGTGACTCATTCAAATTACCTTAAGATCTAATTCAAGAACTGTAAGTTTACATTTGCATTTGACTTTATTATGCACAATCTTTCAAATTCACAGGGAATTTTATGGCAACTAATAAAAAAATGATTTAAAATGTATTTAAAGAGAAATGCATAATCAATAATTTTTTTTAAGTTATTTGTAAGAAGACACGTATTTAACATGGAAGGAGTCTCATGTGTCAGCTTTTATTCTTCAGGACAAAGACTTTGTGCTTCTCAGGTTCTCAGTAACAAAAAAAAAAGCTGCATTATTATTATTATTATTATTATTATTATTATTATTATTATTATTATTATTTGTTTTTGACTTATTAACTTCAAGTGAGAAAAAGAGAAACATTCTTTTGTGGACATTCCACAACATTAAATGTAGGTATTAATGGATACAAAAATTATATAATTACTATAAAAAATAATTAACTTTTGGGGCGGTAACAGTAACTCTGCTTTGTGTCAGGCCACATCACACCCTGTTCTTGATAATTTTTCCATAACAGCACGCTGCCATGTTTTATTCCTTATTTAATTGATTCATTAAAGTTCTATTAATGTTGAAATTGTTGCCATTGCTGAAATCAGATTAAGGAATGCAATAATAGAACAAATTTTCCAACTACATGCTTCACTATAATGGAAATTTCAGCGTTAAGCTTTGGCTCAATACAGGGCTTCGTTAGATCACTGATTCATGACATTTATTTATGAAGATAGACTTTCCTGTAGACACTGTGCATAGATGATCTTCAGTGAGCTGGTTGAATGGCCATTTTATTGAGCAAACTCTCTCAAGGCTCCAGTAATTCTTGGCAGAGTTATGATGGCTTAGATGTGCCACATGGTGCAGGAGACCCAGCAGTAGGCGGAAATAATTAGAGTGTTAAAGCAAATCTACTTTATCAGACACACGACAGTACAGTGTTTGTGTGAAGGACAGTGCAGAGAATATTCAACTGATGTCACTTCCACTGTCACATATTGCTGCCATATGCACAAATTAATTGAGAGTTAAAAAAACTGAAGTGTTTTTCAAATCTTTTGTAATAGAAAAATTTAAGGATAGATAAATTGGTAACATTTTCTAGAAATTCTCTATATCTAATGCATTTATAAGGTGCAATGCACAATACCTAAGTAATTACAAGTATTATAAGTATTTATATTTATATTATAAGTGTTTATAGTTATATATAAAACAGAAAATGTATAAAGGCAGGTTGAATGAGATATGCAAAGCTTCTCTCCTGTTGGTTTGTATGAACAGCAAAAAAGAGCTAAACACTGGTCATATAATTTGATGCCGAGATCTATTTAACTATTCACTGTGATAAACCAGGCTGACAGGCAATCCTTAAGTAAACTGATTAAGTAAACATATAATTCACATTAAATGTTAAAATGTTCCATCTATCAGCTTTTTTCCCCCATGCTTCATGTTTATATGGTTCTATGAAGTGGCACATCCTCCTCCTCTCATTCTCTGGTTTTCTCAGTCATGCAAATGCATTTTTTTTTATGCATCCTGCTGTTTGGTTTGCTTCATTTACATCAGCCGTTAATTGGCCCAGATTATTGTGGTTATGATTTTCATGCTGTAGCGTTACAGACGGAGTAATTCCAAACCATTCTCTCTCACCGGCAAAAACATTTAAATGAAATCCCTTTTCATTGAAATCATTTTTATTAAACTTGATAATCAACTTCATTAATTGTGATAGTTTCAGTTGTTTACTAATTATGATGGTTACTATGTGCTCTCAAAAGAACACTAAGACCTACCTAGCAAACCATTTTTGTAAATTAATCTTTATCAGTGATGAAAAAGCCGTAGTACATAAATTGAACAATATTGTCTGCACAGAAATGGCAACCATGAAAGAAGAAAGATCTCCACCGCCTCTTAAATTACAAGCTAACCCCTGATTATAATATATGATGTAAGAATTTAGGTGAATGATTCTTCTCTAAGCATGTGGTAAATAAGCACAAATTTAAAAAAAAAGAATCAAATAAAATAAACCAAAGCTTTGAGGTGTACTGTTTTCACTGCAGTACTAACTCATTGTACAATGAGTATGATGATATATTCTCTGTCATGCTGGATAGGGTTGTCTCTCAAATGTTTTAGATGTAAATGTAAAATGTAAGCCTAAAATGTAATCACAAATTTATTAGACAAGATCCTATTCAAATTTATTGGCTTTAAAGCATTGCAGAGTTCCATATTTTGTCACCCTTCAAGGAAATTTGATACACAAAATATGAAGATGAACTACTAACAGCTTGATAGTCCTCAAACTGGCCAGTATTCTTGAGCTTCCTCTACCCCACTCTACCTGCTGCACTCAGCTGTTCCACACAGCAGCCATTGTCTTTCATACGCTATTTATTGTGCACATAGATTGCACTTTAATATTATCTGCTTCTGATAAAGGTTGTACAAAGTTAACATTACCGCAACAAGACGGCCATTGCGGTAAAGTCTTTTTTTAAAGCCCATATACATAAATCATTATAACTACGCTTATAATTCTTTGTAGGTAATGACTTCTTGTAAGCATTTTAAAATATCTAATAATGTGTCATAAAGCCCTAATAATGTTTTATAAATTATCCATGAAAATCCTAAACTCAACCGTCACAATTCATCAAAACTTTATAATTATATAAATGACCTGTGGATAATTATAGAGCAACTGTAATATTTATGAATGAGGATTAAAAAACATTATAAACAAATTATTTCTCATTATATGTTAAAAAATTAACTTTATTTTTGGAATGTGATTATGGTAACATTTAATTCCAGATTAAGTACAAAAACATACAAAGATGTATACTTACATCAAAAAGGCATACAGTGATGACATTTTAAATGTTTATAATGACACACTGTGGTAAGTTAAGTTCTAAGTTATCAAGGAATAACAAAAGAACATTATTAGAGCTTTATGAGGCATTTTTACAGTTAATAAAAAGTGCTTACAAGGAATAATTACTAACATATCATGTACAATGAATACAAAGAAAGCATTATAATAGCATTATAATAATAATAACATTTTTCATTATGACTTATGAACATGGGCTCATAGAAAGTGATACTGTCTTTGCTATTAGAAATTGTTGTGTTATACTGTGTACTATATTGTCCATTTGTTCCGTCCTAATTTGTACTATGCTGTTGTTCTGTTCTTGACATTGGCAGAGTTTATTGTATAGTGTACCAAATACCTTTATTCATTCCTGCCACTTGAAATTAATGAATGTCGAATGAACGCACGTGTTTATTGTATTTATTATATTTTGCTACTGTCTCCTCTTCTCTGCTGCAGTCCTGTGTAAAATGTAGCTCCAGATAAACTGTATTTCATTCCTGAGTGTCTGTGATGAGAAGGAATGACAGAAAAGCTCGACTTGTCTTGAATATAACTGATGAAGCCCCATCGGATCAGTGAAAAATGCCTTTGAGATTCAAAAATCCAGATGTCTATGCTTACTATAGCGAGAAATAGAAAATTACATGTCTTTTTGATTCAGCAGTTACATATGCCAGTCTGACAATCAGCCTAAAGAGAATTTACAGCTACCATGAATGCCTTACCTGTAAAGCACTTTTTACATTTAAATGACTTCACTTGATTTTGCTGTGAAAGATTTCTTTACAAACTAAAGGAACAATTAATTATAATACAGTATATGCCCACATTCATGCCACTACTAGGGCCTTATATGGTAAAAAACTAAAAATGTATACAATATAAATGCATTAATTTGCATTATGCATTATGTATACACGATTAAAAAAAATACCAAATGAGGCCTAAACAGACGAAGGATGGAAATGTGGTAATGGGTTATTATCAAACATTACTCAAAAAATATTATTTACTGTACAGAGTATAGCTTTCTTGTGTGTGTGTGTGTGTGTGTGTGTGTGTGTGTGTGTGTGTGTGTGTGTGTGTGTGTGTTTAATTTTCAATCTGATCATTTTCAAATTGTTTTTTTCATTGCAGTCTGGTAAATTAGCTAATTATATTAAACATTACTTGCTAGCATACTATATTGAAGTTTTGCAACTATCTATACAAATTCGTCTAATAGGAGGGATTGATCTGTTTGTTTGCTCCAAAGTTGTTTATTATCTCCTCATTCTTTCTTTTTGATATAGTAAAAACGTATTATATTAAAAGTGAATTATCAGAAAACATATATAGTATATGATTGTCAGTGATTCATCCCATACACACACTCACACATTGCACGGTCAAGTATAAACCTAATTTGGATGAAATGATATTACCAGTCATAGAAAGTATACAGAAAGTATGTGACTCTAATTAGCAGTGTTGCTGCTGTTCTTTGTGAATGCTGAATAATTCATTTCCTCTGCTTCTTATTTTCCACCTCCTAATGTAGTTCTCTCTGTTCACTGTGTTCTGTGCCACATTTGAAATTTGACAATAAAAAAAAAGCATGCTGCATTTGCAGGCGTTGTTCTCTTTCCAAAACCGTCTTTTTATGTTGACATATCTGGGCATCCTAAAATACCATGTGTGCTGCAGGTCTTTCTTTAACAAGTTCGGTAACAAGATGTTCCGGTCTTAACAACGGTGCTTCAAGTCACCCTCTCAGCTGGAGCACAACAAAATCAGGTGTTAAATTAATGCCTCCAGTGTACAATGAAGAGGCATTGTTTTCAAAGGAACGCTTTAGGTGTTAATTTAACACTGGTAAATTTGTTGTTTGAGGTTGTTGTTAATGGTGTTGGTGAAGTGTGCACAAGCCCACTCAAGTGCCTAATACCGTCCATCCACACCTCGTAAATGAGCAGCTATGACTCCTTATGAGACTTTAGCACTCAGAGGTACTTTATTTTGCATCCCTGATCAATAGAGAAAACTTCCACTGAGTACCATTTATAGATTCCTCGAGAATGTTTGCAAAGCTAATAATTGCACCAGCAACTATCATTTTCAGCAATCTGTAATCACTGGGGACTCTACTTTGCTTACGTTGCTAAAGTAAAAGATAAATAATTACAATTATACCATGCACAAAAGTGTGCATTTCTGAAATTTGATTGGTCAAAAAGTGTTTATTATTATTATTATTATTATTATTATTATTATTATTATTATTATTATTATTATTATATTTTATATAATTTTTACAGCTCAGTTGAGTTCTCAAATTTGAGATTTGAGAATTGGTCAGAAGTTGGGAATTAATTTTATGTAACAGCACAGCTCGGAGAGTAGTTCTGGTTGAAAAATGAATGATAAGTTTATATTAGTCTAATTCTTTATTGTTACTATAGTAACAGATCAGCTACACTCTATGGCCAACTGTTTGTGGACACCTGACCATCACACCCATATGTGCTTATTAAACATCCTATTCCAGATTTAGTCCCCCTTTGCTGTTATAATAATCTCCACTCTTCTGGGAAGGCTTTCCACTAGATTTTGGAGCGTGGCTGTGGGGATTTGTGCTCATTCAGCCACAAGAGCATTAGTGAGGTCAGGCACTGATGTTGGATGAGGAGGCCTGGGGTGTGTTCAGCGTTCCAGTTCATCCCACAGGTGTTCAGCTGGGTTGAGGTCAGGAATCTGTGCAGGCCACTCGAGGTCTTCCACTCCAACCTTGGCAAACCATATCTTCATGGACAAAAAAATCAAAAAGACATCCTATACAATTGTGTGCCACATGTGGATGTGGTCAGATGTCCACAAACTTTTGGCCATATAGTATACTTGTATGGCAGATGCTCCACATAATCTAATCCTAATAATAAATGGATTTACAAAAAATATGTTGCTATTTAACAAAAAAAAAAGTATAATCACTAGTATTACAAGTCACTAGTGTTACAAGTCACTAGTGTCAGTGCTTTGTAACAGAAATACAGTTTTCTGCTACAGAAATAAATTTATAACTTGTTTTGATAAGCCTCTAAGACACTATAGGATATCTGTGTGCAGTCCTCCGTTAAATTATTCTTTGTCTCGACATTATCCTGACTATTATCTTGCTTATAGTTGTGGACAGTAATTACCTTGTTCTGTGTTGTGTATAACATTGTTCTATGTGACCTTTATGTGTTTATAAATTAATACAATAAATATAAACAAAAAGGTTTTCTGACACAGGAAAGTCTGTGGACAGGGGACTTTGCACTTTGTTTCTCTGCAACAAGATGCCTTCTTTCTGCCTTATTAATTTAGGGACTTAGAGTGACAGTTAATAGCTAACTTGTTGAACTATCTTGATTAGCAGACATTCTACAATATCGAATGTAATTATACATGAATAAGAATTATGGTGTAGCAATCTTTAATAAATTGAAAATTGTAATCATTGACAAATTGCTATAGTCAAAAACAAAAACAGTTTAAGACTACATTACCCCACCCTGTCATTGATTATTTTTACTATAATATATCTCATTGTGTTTTATTTAGGATGTATGGTACCTTGTATTTCAAAGCAACCATGTCCATCTCTTCAGCCACTTTTTAACATATAATTTTCTTACAGTTCCTTAAAAATGACCCAAGAATACACTGCAGATTTTAATTAATCCCCAACTGAAAATTGCATAAATTATGCAGATTTTGGCAAAATGTAGTCCACTCTGATTCATTTTTCTGGTTGCCATGGTAAGTGGGCCATCTTGTAGATTAAGTAAAAAAAATATTCAAAATGGAAATGTTTTGAGTTTTTGCAAGCACTCATCTGCAGTTGCAAGTCTGTTTCTCAGTTTGGAAAAAGACCACCGTATATTGTAATAGGGTGTGTGATGACATTTATCTCTTTGTATGTTTTTTTCCGTCTTTTTCTTAATAATCACTTTGTAGGCCAGTTGAGTAGGGAGAACACTGCATTAATTAATCTGTTTGAGTAGAGGCTCGGAGAATGGCCAAGAGTTAGCAATATTTTGTGTTAATTAAAATGTTAATCAGACAGGTTCCCTGAAGCCAGAATCGGAGTCAGAGACCTTTTTTTAGGTCAAAATGAGCTTGTCTTCTGGCTTGGACACCGCTCACACTAATAAACCACCAGAATCAAAACGTTAAAAGTCGTGGCATGCTAATTTCTTTTTCCTCAGGAATTCTTAGGCATTTACAGTTATCAATATAAACAAATTGTAAAGCTTAATTAATGGTTAAAAACTACCTGCTCCATGCAATTTGTAACATGTGCATGCTTTTGTAACATTTCTAACAGTGGCAGTAATTAATCTGTCAACACAAACAAACAAATATGTAATTTCCCAATTAAATTTATTATAACACCCTCAAATGAATCATTCGGAATAAAATGCGGCTAAATGACATAATACCAGAAAGTATTCAAGAAAATGCAGGAAAATTTTGATTCATTGATTCAGTTACTTACTTCCTAAGCATTATGCTTAACAGCACCTGCTCATTTATCATTTTACTCTAGTAATATAGCCATTAATTATCTTCCACTTACAGAGTTATCACCATTAACTGACAATCACTGACAGCACTCGCATCAATAAATATCAATCATGTAATGACCAGTCATTTCATTTTATTAATATGCAGAGTTGAGCTCTTTATGAGCAGCACTTTAATGCTTAACTCATCCTAAAAGTTAACTAAGAGGAAGGGCTTGCTCCAAATTGCTTCATAATGCCTCAGATAAGTCACACTCTGAGAGAGACATGAATGAAGAGATGACAATATATTATGTTCCTTCCTCATCCTTTCATCTTGAATGGCCTGGACCACCTCTGCTTGGCTCCATGGCTGACTCATGACATCTATAATAAAGCTGTTGGATGGAGCTCTGAAGAATAAAAGAGAAAGTTCTTAACGTCAGCAGTGATTGCTTTTGAATGACTAGAGGAAATGTAAAGAGATATGGGCAGCAGTTCAGGGAATGTATTTTATATACAAGATATCCCTGAGTAGTGCAGACAGCACATTTACAGAGCTGAGTTTAAATCCCAGTTGCATCATGTGCTATCCACAACCAGTATTCTCCAAAATTCTGTGAAGGTGTGATAACCCAAAAATCCAATAAAACACTGCATGTACAGCAAAAAAGACACCAGGAATTCAATACTTTTTAATGATATTAAGTGTTCATAAAGTTCATTGTGTTTTGTATCATTGGCTGTATTTGTGGTGGTGGGGAGGCATGTTTATACATCTTAGTCGGGACCAAATGTCCCCTAAAGGATAGGAATATCCAACAGGTTTATCTTATGGGTACATTTGGCTGGTCCCCATGAAGAAAAGCTCCAAAAAATATTCTAAAGTGATGGAAGGCAGTGTTGGAGTTAGAGCCATATTTGTAGTAAGTGGAGATGAGATGCCTCACACAGTACATACACAGTATATGTTTAAAATGATTGACATCAGTAGAGCTTATTCATTTCGCAAATAAATCCAATGTTATTATATTTCGTGATGAATCACTGACATTATAGTTCAGCTCTCTGCATGCATTTTCGAATGGTAGTTTTCACTGTACTGTCATTTCCATTGTAGTGTCAGTGCTAGCTTTAATGAGTAGAGGACCAGGCCTTTAATTCACTATCAATCATGTGTCATGTTAATCCTCTCTACACTCACTGCCTCTCTTCTATTTTCCCTCTAAAGGCGCAAATATGTTTGGATGCATTATCCCTGCATTGTTGAGTGCTTTTCCCATTTCCCAAAGCCTCCATATATCTCTTGATTCTTCTCTCTCTCTCTCTCTCTCTCTCTCATAACTAACACCCACTCATGACTTGCAGCTGTTCCAATTCTCTATTCTCCCTGCCACTGCATCAGACTCACAGGGACAAAACCTGGCCTACTTGTTCTTCTATGTTGCTTTTGTTTAACATAGCAAGGTCATTTCTTTATTGCTCAAACAATTTGAAAACACTGTATCACTCTTTATTAAGATGCCAAGGGAGAAATGAAAATAGTTGCTTTTTGTCAGTTTTCATCACCTTCACCTTGTTTCTCTCCTTCTGGCTTTGTTTTATGGCGAAGAGAACCATTACATCAGTGGTGACAGATAGAGCCACAGTTCATTAATGTTAAGGGTTCTGAGGTGCCATTAAGGGACCTTACATCAATGTCAGCTGCAAATGATTGCAATTACAGATAACAAATAAATAATTCAAGCCTTTTTTTGTAAGTCTGTGAGAATGTAACAATGTAGGTAGTTGAGGATCTTCATTTTGTTGAGAGATATTGCTTTTTGCATTGTACTCCTTTATGAGCACAGTTCACATCTCTAAACAGTCATCAGTGTGAGTGACTGTGCATAATTATTTTTAATCTGTGACCTGTGGAATGATATTATAAAATATTATCATTGAATTTTATTTAATGGAACATCAGCATGGTGTGTTGACAGTATCATGTTGATGCACTGTCTATCCCTTATAGGGTTATTGAAGGTTTTATGTTGAACCCTACAACAGAACAGGTTTCAAGGAGAACCCTGTAATGAAGCTAAGAAGCTGTAGCTCTCCAAGAAACCCTTGAAGAGAGGATCCTTTTTCCCCCAAGGTTGTGGATTATGGCTCAATTTTCTGTGCAGAAACTTAATTTAGTGGTAGAATACTGGCATATTGCTAATTTGCTTGGGCATTTACCCTGAAGGCTAATATATGCTTCCTCCAAGACACATGAGGCATCTTTTAAAAACTGCTGCTCGTACTGCATCACAAAATAGCATAACACACTCAGAAGAAAGTGCTGTTGGCCCTTTTCTGCATACATGGGCAAACAGGCACCCATGATTGACTAGTGTCACTGTGATTTACATGAGAGAATATACCATCTCACCCATCCAGAGTCCATGGGTGGCTCTGGCATCACTGGATTTCAAACTCACTTGTCTGTTTTGTGCCACTTGGGAGCCCAATGGTATTTTCAAACCTACTTTGGTCCACAATTGTGCTCACTTTTATGGCCACCTGGGACCATTGCACAGACAAAATGCCAAAATGGTATTTTCCTGACACCAGCTGTGCCATTTCTGAGAATGCTTTTATGTCACTCCACTTCAGCAAATATTTTACTTTACCCAGGTACTAACTAAATACAACTGACCTAATTATATTATCTGAAAAAAAACCAACAAACAAAAACACTGGTCAGTTTTAATATAATCAATAAAATATCTAAAAAATAATTAAATACCAGACTCAACAAATATATTGTCCTCATAAAAATGAGTAATTAGGCAGTATAAACATTATGTCCTTGAGGCTCTCACAAGTGAGAGATCCTGGCACAAAATAAGACAAAAAACATTTTTATAAATTCTGTCAGACAGTGGGTTATATCTAGCAGTAAAATATCAATGGGAAATATGCAGTAAAATCAATTGTATATCATTATAAAAATGTCACTGTGTTTCACAGATAGCCTAAAGGCACCATGTTACAATGATCACAAAAATACCAAAAAGAAAAGTGCCACACCCATTCCCATCGACACAGTGCTATTATGTTATTGTGACATTATTATGAATGTAGGAGCATTTTTCTTAGGAACATTACTTGTACTTTAGGTTGTCTAATATAAATAAACAGAATGGCTCTGAATGTGGGGGGGGGGGTACATTTAAAAAAGTATCAAATCAACTTGGAACAGAGGGATCTAGATGGGATATCTAATCTCGGCTGTAGATGATAAAGGCTGCATTATGGTTGCATAGCCATGAATTGGCAGTCCACAATATCATTTCAGATATATAGAAAAGCTAATATCTGGGGGTTTAAGCTGCAGAAATACCATAAAACCCTACTACAGATTAAAAAGCTTTTTTTAAGGGAAAAAAGTCATGCATACTGTGCTGATTTATTCATGCTGCAATATCCCACCAGCTCATATCAGCACTGAGCTGAAGGGGAGCCAGAACCCCAGTGAAAGTGCCAGGGGAAAGGGGCTGCTCATTTCCACACAAATAACCATGCGATGTTGACCAAATTAACAAACAGAGACCCTGGAAATCACTCGGCACTTCCCCCCCCGGGTCCCGTTTCACACTCTGCCAATCTCCCTTCGCCCTCGTTTTCCCAGTCCCACTGATTACACAAACCCAATGACGCTGGTGCTTGCAAATATCAAATGTGAATTTCAAGTGGCTTTTTATCTCTTTCCCCTCCACAAAATAAAGATCGGATAAAAAGTGACAGGCTCATTTCTTCAGGACTTCCACTGAATAACAAGATCTCTGTCAAAATGAAAAAGTCTGCATAATTGGTTGAGATGTTGGACAAGAGAAGACTGCCTCTCCCATTATTTAAAAAAAGTATTGTTAGTTCTTGTCACAAAATGTTTGATTTCTTTGGCAGAGACAAGCTCAATAAACAATGTGTGGGGTCAACTGAGTTTCTTTTTTATACAGATTATTATTTTTTTTACTTAAGGGTCATGTGTACATCCGTTAGTAAGGCTTTGCTGTGCAAGTGTTTGAGAGTGGATAAGTGTGGAATAGTTCAGGTCAGTACACAAGGGATGTGAAATTGGTAATATGGAAACTTTTAGCAGGAGACAGTCATAGCAGGTTTCACTTAAAATGGCTAAGAAAGGTCTGGAGACAGCTTTTAATGTCCAAGTAGTCAATATTTCAACTGAATATAGATCACTTACATTTTATACAACAGCTAATATTTTTAGCAGTCAGAGTATTCTGGTAATTGTTACTTTTTTAGTGTTTGTGTGTGGGGAGTGTGCTTCACCTATTCATGACTGCATTTTGTAATGTGATAATATCCCAAAGTCAAGTGAAGCCCTAATGGACAAGATAAGAGTGATATCTGATCATCTGACTTAAATGCCTGTTTATACAATGATTTGAAACCTAAACACTGACTGCTTCCTGACACACTTGTAGCATTTGTTAAATGGTCTTGCATCTTGAAATATTTGTGCAATATATCTTCTCTTTAGCTCACACAGATTCAACATCACTTTTTGAGTTAATTGTGTCTCCTTCTTATGAAATGTACATTTAATTACACATAGTTCTGAATTCACAGTTTTGTACAGAACTATTTAACACAGCTGCTCAAACACTCGCTAACCAAAATTGGCACGGCCATATTTGTAAAGACTTCAAATCATGCAACTCCTATTCTGTATCAGAGATAAAAACTTTGATAAATGTCAAATGAATCTGTCAACTGGCAATGATTAATTACATATTACATCTTTATTGACACTGCAGTACAAACTGCTGCACTGCTTTTCAGAGTGTCAATAAAAAAATCATAATATCTCCATGCTCTGGCAAATGGACCATTATGATTCACGAGAAAGAACCAAATCAATATAAAAATGGAAGATAAAGCTAAAAATATCTCAATTTTCTCCACTACAACAGGTTTTTTTTTTTTTTCAATTTTCCAGTGCACCACTCCTTTTGGGCATATATAAAAAAGAAAATAGTATGAGACAGGTGTAGGCAAAATCTGAAAACCAAGAAGTTATGGAGATGTCAAGCCTTTGCAGGAACCACCTTTATAAATCATGGACAGCATTGTAGAGAACACACTTTAATGTTGCTGAAATAAATGAAGACAATCATGCTGTTTACGTAATTTACTGTGGCTTTTACAAAGACACTAAACAGACGTAGATGCCAGTTGTACAAGTCTGAATCTCATTCAAAATACCTTCTCATAGGCATTTACAAAAGATTTGATTTGTTTTTGTAAGCTACACAGGAGGCTTTGCTTCATAAACTGAACACAAACTGAACTCAAGTGTTCCCAAGGACAGTGATGTGGCATTTATTGTATGAACTGAGCGCAGAATGTACACAGGGGGTACACTGCATAATGATGACAGTTGGAAAGGTCATGTCCAGATGTGTTTATGAATTTTTTTTCAGAGGTATCATCTTGTCTTAATGATTTGTTTACAAATCTTAACTACCTCATGACCCCAATCTTAAATATTTTAATATGCCAGGAGCTTAGTAAAAGGTGTATTAGTTTAAGTTAGTGCTTGATTGAAAAACATATATGAATTTTAACGATCTTACTAATGATTAGCATGTTACGTGAAGTAGCATACTGAGCTTCAAAGAAAGTACCCATATATTTTGGTACATTGATAGGGGAAAATAGATGATATAATGTGTGATTAACGGATAGGCTAAATATCATAAAGAAAGTGGCATTCTTGATATACCATGGCTTTTCTGTTTTCCCTTCCAATGGTTCAGTATGATTTAAACATTTTTTTTCTGGTATATTATGCTACAATGATAAAGCCATCGTAAATGTTAAGAAATCAAATCCAATTGGGGGGGCGGGGGGGGATCTAATATCAACTGGCTAGTCATGGTGGAAATTCAATGATCTAGTGTAATGGAGTTTGAAGCAAGAAGGCAGATGGTCAAGACTTTGTGGAAATGAAGGTATGCTTAGAATATCAACAAGAATATCACCATATCATACTCCAGTTGGTGGAAGTAGGATGAAATACCAAAACACACATGCACTTAAGCATCTTTAGTCAACAAGACAATAAGAAATTCATAGGTCCACAGACGCTGACTTGAGTATTTCCTGTCACATATTTTCTCCTTCCTGAAAATAAAGAAAACTTTCATGCAATATAGAAAGTGGTCAGCATTTTCTGACTTAATTATCAGCTAATTAGTACATGTCCTGGCATATTTTTTAAGACATGCACAAGATGTGTAAAAAGAGTTTTGTTGTCCTTGAAGACAAACCATGACTAACAGGTTGATAACAGAAATAAGCTCACATTTATTATGCAAAATAAAAAAGAACAGAAAAAAAGAAAAGAAAACAAACAAAAAAAAAACCCTACAACAACAAAGGAAGAACATGTGCATTTGAGTACGAACAATCTGCATAAAACAAAATCAGGAAACTTCAAAGCAGATTAAACAGCGCAGAACATCACATAGTTAAGCAGAACTCCTATCCAGCCACAATATTTATTTAAATGTCAGTGCTGTTAAATTCACATTTACTTCAGTGTCCTTGAACACATAATATTTCAGGATGGATGCAGGCTGTACAAAGTCCAAGAAGGTTCAAAATCATATCATTATATATGTATCTGTATTTATATTTATATAATACACAAATATAAATTCTTTCCAGGCTTTAGAGCATCTTATATTAAATTCACAGCTGGATATGAACAGAAAGAAAATACAACCAAATTATTAACAATATCTGGATGAGATATAAGTCCATAATTAGTTCATGTCCATCCAATGTTAATATCGGGGTCACCAAATAAATGTCCAAGAATACAGTTTTATGCTCTAGGCCTTATATTTTTGACCAAAAGTGATTCTGGTATAGATAATTAGAACATTGGGTGCAAAAACTGGGGCAACGGTGGTGTCCGTGGTATGGAAATAGCAGATGATATTTCTCTTGGCTTTAAAAGAACAGTGAAAGGGGGAAAAAATAGTCCCAGACTATAGCAAAGCTCCCCTCACACAAATGCTAGCAAAAAGCAGGAGAGTGAGTCCATAGCTCGTATCTATCCTGGTACCTGGAAGAAGAAATTACAGGGACATTTGTTATCCTAAAGCTGACAGAGAAAACAGTAAACAGTGAATCATGGGTATCAATTACATCCAAGTCAGCATTCACAATGTATCATGAAGCACATGCATTTTGCCATTTATGGATCTTGTTATAGCTAGAAACCAGTAAATTTACTGCAAATAAACATGTTGCGGAATCCTGGAAAGGCCTGAATTCTGATACCTATTTCCACAGCTAGTTATACAAAGAGAAGATGGTGTTATGGGTTGGGATCTATCTGAACATCTAGCAATGCTGCAATTCTGGTAGTGCTTTAGTGCAGAGGCTTTATCTAAAAGTCTAATCTAACATGTGTCACTCTGGAGTCTGTATTTTTTTTCCCCCTCAGAGAACTGAAAATTGTGTCAGCAGGTTAGGAAATGTGACCATATTTTACTTCAAGTTAGCAAGGTCAACAACAGAGAATTATAGTTCTTCAGCTATGCATTTAAAAAAATCTCAGTGGCTCAGTTTCTCATTGTCAGCTTTGAGCCTGCGTGTCTTTCCACTTTCCAAGGGCAGTAGATGAAAGTGAAAGACACCCCCACACACACTCCCCTTACTTGTTTGTTTGTTTGTTTATTTTATCCCATATACTATATACCACATCCCTGTAAGGGCTTTAATGTCTGAATTAGGGGAATATATCAGGATTCATCAAATACATAACTGTTCTCCTAAAGTATGTTTGCAGATCTATTAACATATTATGTAACAAGATGATTTATGAATTATCATTTTGCATAAGAGGGAGTGAATTAATGGATATTGTAATGGGACTCATAAACTGGAGCATCCATTCATGAATTTCCATCAGAAGAATCATAACATGAAGTACGGGCAATTAAAATGTGTGCATTTATTAAAAGAGAAGCTTGTTGACTGAGAATAAGGAACTAGTCATTGATTTATTGACTTATCGATATATTGATTTATTGATTCCTCAAAATTATGGTAAAAATATCAGAGGTGTACTACATACAACTACAAAAGAGAAGGCGAAAGTTAGAAAGAAAAAGAGAGAGAGAGAGAGAGAGAGAGAGAGAGAGAGAGAGAGAGAGAGAGAGAGAGATGTATATGTGGCCATAAAACCCCTAATAAAAAGGCAACATTGAGGAAATGGAAAATGAAATTTTCGGTAAATCACTGTGACATTTACGGGATTCTTCCTTTACACCAAGCACTTGTTTGAGAGGAGGAGTGTCTAGGGAGTCTCTCTCAGGAAGGAGCAGAGAATAGAAAGAAGAGAAGAGAGAGATACAAGCTTGTGACCTCATGCTCCTCTCTGCCAGACTTCATTTGGCCCATGGTGATCAACTGAGCAGGAGTTTTGCTGTGAAGAAGCAATCTCAGTTGGCTGAAGCATCCTGTGGTTTCCTCCTCCTCTTTATAGGGAATAATTAATCATTTGTCTCTAAATTGCCGCCCTAGGATACTCTATGACAAGAATAATGTAACCTAATGTTGCATCATTCCTGCTGGCTGTTTTTGCTCTCTGAGTCTGTCCATTATACACTGCATCTGCACTTTTATAACCAGTTCTGTCCAATTAGCTAAAACTAGAGTCAAGAGGCATGTCAGAATATCACGGCCTGTAATTTAAGCTTGCTGATCTTCTAGGTGCCTTACTGTGGAGGTGTAGTTAAGCAAATGTGCCTGAGGCATTCCAGCTCTGCATTGGAGTTAGCAGTAATTATCAATATGAGCTAAACTTGAGCTAATGATTTCAGGCCTTAATTTTTCTTATTCTATTGGCAGATGATTTCGTCTTCTTTCAAGATTGTAAATGTTAAAAATTAGCAAAATTATCTTATTATCATCGAACATTTCAGTCTTGAAATTAGTAAAAGTGTATAGTAATATGCCTAATCATTTTATTTATGGTCTGTTATCTTATAAAAACAAATGTTAATTAAATTTGACTACAGTCCAGGTATTTCCGCTTGCTAAGAATATATTTTTTTTTTATTTTACAGGTATGTCTAAATGTTGTATTATACAGCAATTTTCTTCTCTCTCTTGCTCTGTAGATGAGGCTCGGTGTGTGTGTGTGTGTGTGTGTGTGTGTGTGTGTGTGTGTGTGTGTGCGTGTATGAGAGACAGTGTGCGAAGCTTGTCTGCCATCCCCATGCGAGATTGAGGTGAATATCAGATATTCTGTTAGAGCACAGTTGTTCACCATGTTGAAATGCCCTTCCAACCTTTCAGCCATCTCTGACAACACACACAACAGGCCTTTCACCCTGGCTTGTCAGGGTGTAGGATCCTTACTAACATACCGCTGAAACACATGCTGTAAGGTTTTAATCTAAAATATTGTCAGTTTAATTTTGGATCAATATAAAAAGCACTTAAAAGTTCATTTTTATTAAAAGATAAATGTTGTCTAATAAAACAGGCCTATAACAACCTACTTTTACTTTTACAGTCTTGTGTGAAGCAACCGTTTCAAAAAGATTCAAATAAATTTTCTATTAGGATCAGCACTATTCCCCTTATGCAATATCTACTTTATCAAATTGATGAGGAGAGGTATGGCTTTTACTGGCAGGTGAAATGGCCTATAAAGTTCTTTACAGGAACTCCAATAAATTCCATTATAAGTTGCTGCAGTTCGTATGAAGCAAATTACAAAACCTATTAAGTTTTCAAAGTTACTTTTAGAATTTGAATTTATGAATGAATCTAATATTTAATGTTTTTCTAGCAGCTCCAGATGAGAGCTTACATACCTGCTACATTCAGGAAGATGTGTATCAAACTTAATTAGCAAACTTAATTGAGAGATTTGACATTTATCACTACACAAGGCAAAGTCCCAGCTCTACTTGATCATCCCTCAAGATAAATTGAAGTCATGCATCATGACTTTTCTCTGGCCTGGCACCCAGGTGGTGGAATGCATGTCCTTTTGCTGTCTGAATAGCTGAGTAACTGTCTTCAAACAAAGACTGAAGACCTCTTCAGTAAGCACTTAAACAAGCACTAAATTAAAATGATTAACTCCTTGTACTAACTTCTTTCCAACACAGTTTTAGCTGACAGTATTATTTATATGTCAGAAATCTGACCTATTTGCACTAGCATGCTTTTTTAATGGAGATAATAAAGGACTTCTGTAATATTCTGTGGATAAGGATGGCTGCCAAATCCTATAAATGTTACTGTAATAAAATAACAGCTAATACCTGAATATTCAGAGTTGGACAATAGTGAAATGGCTGTATTTTAGCTGTAAGGCTAAAGTGAGGAGTCTGGTATAGTTTTATTGAACAGTGCTACATTTCCAGGTGAAGATTGTTGGTATTCTTGAATGTGATACAGGTGACTCTGCATAGCATTATTTTTAATGCTAATGTCAAGTTATGATTTCTTGGGGTTTTAAGAAGCCAAAAGAAATAAAATTTTCCTTTATACTTGCCTCTATAACCCTTCAGTAGTAACAAAATAAAATCTTGTGAATGCAAAAGCTGTGCCGGAGCCACTCTTACCTGATCCAGCGCTGTGTTTGACTGTTTTAGACTGTGATGCCTGCGAGGTAGAGGAGGACTGGGAGTGCTGGTCTGAGTTCATACCGTCGCTGTCTTGACCTAAAGCCGAGCTGCTCTTACGAGGCTTCTTATTGGTCAGGTGCAGAGGTGATGTCTTCTTGATGAGTCCTCTACGGACTGTTGCATTGACCTTTAGGTAAGCCTGGGCCTTGTACTCCTTCAGTTCTCCATAGTTGGCATCGGTGACTCGGCACTCATACAGGCCCTCATCACTCATGCTCACCCGTGCAATTTGAAGCTTGTGGGAAATGTCATTGCCTTGGACCTTGACTGTCTGTGAGAGGAACAGGCAGCAAGGTTTAAAGCATCCAATCTTTCAATCATTCATTTTGATTGCCAATTTGATTTGCATTTTGCAATCAGTACCCATGAAAAACATCTACTTACACTTATTTTAGTTCCTTCATCATCTGGATCAGGCTCTGGTATCAGTTCCATCTAGAATTCAACGGAACAGTCAAAAACATGAAAGGCTGCCTGCAGGTTTTCATAATTTTAATCCACCTTAACAGTAATTCATAGAGATCTTACATCAACACCCTTCACCTTCACAAGTTCAGACCACTTCATCTCTTAATAATCATGCTCTGAAATTTGCAAGTCATAGTACCAATACAGCCTGTAAATTTTTCAAAGACTCTGTAGCTTTTTCTGTTCAAAGGAGAGGAAAAGACATCATGCTGTTTCTACAAGGCATGTCTTTCTTGACAGCTGAAGGGAACGATGGTTCATTAGAACAGTCACAGCGACAGACGGCAGCTAAAAAAACTTTTTTTCTGCTATTTAGTAAGTTAAAAATATTCAAAGTACTACATCAAGGAAACAACATCAGGAAAAAAAAGCCTGTCACACAGAAGTGGTACAAAGGACAGTGGAGCTGAAGGGTTCCTGGTTTTATCCCTGCATGGGCACTATGGATGCAGAGCTTGTGCTGGAGGGTTTTAGGTTTAAGTGTTCTTCCTTTGACTACTGCCACCAGGTTCTTGAGGAAATCCCCTAACCCGTTGCTGCTCGAGGGATGCTGTAGCAATACATCCATATTGCCTTTACCCCTCACCCCATGTTTCCCTACGATAAATTCCTGATCCTGTGATACTGACCAACATAAAGTGGTTACTGAAAATGAAGAAATGAATGAACAGTGAAAAAGGGTTCTTGTAAAAGGACTGGCATCAAGCTTGATGCCATGGTTGGCTTTTGTGAAGGCTAGACACTGAAAGAGAATTGAAAATATGGTAAAACCTACAAAGCCACGTTGAAGAAAATAATTTCATAATCTCTCCCACTTCTTAAATGTTGTACTTTATCACAATTAGCATACAATTTACTGTGTACCATAAATTGGGCCTCCAATAGAAATCCATTCGTACAAATACAACAAACACAAGCTAATTGTGATCTAATGGATTTCTAATTACAACCCTGATTCCTAACATTCAATTGGGAGTACAACAACTTGATTTAAGCCTGTTAATTTACCTCCAAGTTGAATCACTAGCTTCTGTCCCTGCAGGGCTGAAATTGATGACCTCCGTTCTACCAAATACAATTTTTTGTAGATATGTACAAAATGATCTTCAAGCCTATTTAGGTAAAACAAATTTCTGACCACTCAAATACAATACAATAGTTTTGGTAAATTGAAGCCAACCTTTTATGCATACCCCTATACGCAACAACAAAATATTTTTACCATTCAAATGTAAATGCGTCACCGTCTATAGAGCCACCAGTCTCAGAATGTTCTTGATGGACCACTTCTGATTGTTGGCCCTTTACAATAGGCTGCTTCATTCAGAAGACCCTGTCTTGCCTTGTGTTCAGCTAGATTAGCTTCTTTTAAAAAGGTGCCCCATGATCATTTTGCATAATGCATGAGGCTCTGAAGTCTGAGTGCTAAATTAATGTCAGAAAAGGAGAATGGCATCAATTCTGGAAAAAAAAAAAAAAAAAAGGTGTAGCGCATATGAATGGCTGTGGTTGTGTCACATTTGTACTTCATTACAATGAAATTTAGCCTTCTGGTCTCCTCATTCTCTGCTATATTTATGAATCTTCGCCCCTCTTTTAGCAAGGATATAAAGCAATCTCAAAGACTGTTAAATGGCATAGATGAAAAAATGAATACCAAAAAAACGTTACATAGCCTTTATTGCTGCGTTTGCCCTGCATATGCAAAATGGAGCACCGATACATTATAATGGCAGCACCAGTGCTTTAGCAACCCCTGGACCAGATGAACCACAGCTGAGTAGACATATGCTAAACATACTCTCGTTCACACATAATGACCTCGGGGCTCCGTGGAATAAAACAAATGTGTGTGCATCTGCAAATTTCACAGCGCGGCCTCGACTAATTCGAGGCGAACAACCTCTGGACTTGCACTTTTAAGAGCAGAGAGATAAGAGCTAATTACGCTCTTGCATGCACTTAAGCAGTTTTCTTAATAATCGCACATCAGGATGTACATTTAATGGCATTTAACTGAGCAGATTCTGATATAATTATCTCTCATCATCAGGAGTGGCCTGCTAGTCTGATAATGTCAATTTGTTATGTTTTAGATTTTGTTGCCCTAATGGAGAATATCAATGCAAATGGTTTACTAAATTATATGTTAAGTACATTATTGTCGTTGCAATGAGGAATTACAACCCGTGGTACGCTTTGGAATAGCCATGTTATTCCTTCATCCTTTTTCACTGCATGATACCGCACAAAATATTCACTGGAAAATGTCGAATGTCATCCCAAATGATCCATAAATCAGAAGCTTCGCTCAAAGAACAGGTATAGCCCTCAACTTTTCTACCCTTGTCAATAGTTTCTGTCTCTTTTCACCACTGGAAATCTCCTCAGTAGCCTACTTCCAGGGTTCAGTGTGTCTTCAAGCTATCAAAGGTATGATGGGTTTTTTTTCACTGACAGTCCTTCATAACACTGGCAACACATCCCCAGAAATCTCAAAGACATATAATGTACTCCTTGGTGGCTCCTGACAACTATGAACTTAATGAATTTTGCTAGCTTGCAGACGTGTTTGTGTGTGCACACATTTCACTTGCACTTTGGTGTGCTGATGTTCTGTTGATTCAAGTAATAAATCTCTAAACTGCAGAGAATTATTATACATATGTAGACATCTTGAAGGAAATGACTTGTTAACTCCAGTGAGTCTGAGAAGAGACAGATGTTGGTGATTGATTTTATCTCAGGTATAGAACAAGGGAATACTTGTCACATTTGTTCATGACTTCAGGGTATAACATGACTTACAAATATTGCATGCTTGGTTCAAACCTTGCTTTGTGAATACAGGGAGAACTTGTAGCTTTAATAAAACATCTAGCAGAATATCATCCTTTAAATATAGTTTGGGGTGCATATTACACTGTTTAGATACATAGACTCAGTGGGAAGTGGAACTGCAGTTAAGGTTCTCTGCTAAAACAAGTTGCAAGAGAGCCTGCAAGAAAACCACAGTTAGGCTCTTGAGGAACCCTGACCTCAAAAAACTCCACCCTGACACACAGTAAACATGCTTATATTGAAATATTTGTGATTTGTTTAATGACTCTGGTGCTATTTAGGTGGTTGGTGTTGTGTTTTCATTATTCCTGAGAGAGGTTAGTGGTTGTCTGATGCATAGATGTTACCAGGAGACATTGCTAGCAAAGACACTATGATCATCAAAATCAAACATAAGTGATAATGGTCAGGTTTCATTGTTAGCTCCTAAAACCAAAGGAGCAAAAGGCTAATTCGCACTAGCGCTACTATCGGCAGACAGTCCAACGGCATTGTGGGTCATGCAGGAAACCATTAGTGAAAACAAACAAACATCAATGAAGACATTTTAACTGAAATAAAAAATCAACACAGAAATTCATTACAAAATAAATTTTGGATGCCATTGAAGATCACTTGTTAAATATAATATTAATAGCCAAGATGTTCAGGGTGGACTTTTTTTTAATTTAACCCTTAACTACTCAGATATAAATGTGAATTCTGTCAAAGTAATAAACGTAATAAAACATTAAACACTTAGCTGAATTTAGCACTTATATTTAACATGCATTTTTACATTGGGAATTCACAGGAAGCTCAAACTAAGTCCAGCTAAATACTAGAAAGTCCACAGGCTTTATGATTGCACAAATAAATCAAATACCACACTGAAGCATTTCCTTTTGCATTTCCACAATGCTGACAGACAGTGCAAAGGAACAAAGAAAAGGTGCTTTTTTCTTTGCTCGTTTAACTTGATATTCTAAGAAAGTGCATGTGTTGCATTATTTAAAAGCTAGGCTTCACTTTATGGTTTGAGTCTAAATATAATCGATTTTTCATAGGTTATTAAGAGTTCACATATAAGAAGAAAGCCAAGATTGCCCTCTCTCAGAATTTTAGGGAGACTCTAATAAGTTGCAGAGGAAGGTTTCAGTGGATTTTTAATTGAGTGGTACACTCACCCACTCTCATTTTGTGTTTAGAGCTACAGCAAGAAAATAAGTTTAAATATATACCTAATTCCACACGCAATCATATTTCAGTGTACCTCTAGCCAGTCTACGTCTACAGTCAGATCCATAAGTATTTAGACAGTGACACAATTTTCATAATTCTGCCTCTATACACTACCACAAAGGATTTGAAATGAAGCAATCAAGATGTGATTGAAGTGTAGACTTTCAGCATTAATTCAACAACAATACTGCATTAACTTTTTTAGGAATTACAGCCTACAATGGAGTCCCTCCATTTTCACAGGCTCAAAAGTAACTGGACAGACTAACATAATCATAAATATTAGGATTATTTTTAATACTGGGATGCAAATCCTTTGTAGTCGATTACTGAATCAATTGGCTAACTAAATCATCTGGCAAACCAAATGCTTTGCCAGAGATGAGATTTTGAGCCTGTGAAAATGGAGGGATGCAATATTTTTGTTAAACCCCTTGAATTAAAGCTGAAAGTCTAAATTTCAATCACATCTTGATATAATATTATTTGGTGGTAGGTAGATCAAACATATCAGGAAATACTGTTGTAATGCAATTGTATTCACAAGGAATAATCAAGATACTTTGTTCTCAAAGCATCTTATGTGTTCTTTAACATTTTTAAATGCCCTAAATGCAATAGCCATTTCTAAGTAAATCATGCATTTATCAAACTAATATCCATGTTCAATTAAAGTTCAGAGTGTGCTCTGAGAGAAGGTATGTGGGCAAAAGAATATATTCTGTTATGTTTTTCATGCAGATCAGAGGTTGCAAAAGCATGGTCTGCAGGTTGGCTCAGAGTAGATAAACACAAAATATAATTAGTAATAAATAAATAAAATCACTATCCTGTAAATCTAACCCAGTACCTGACAACTTAGTTGTCAAAATTATGATGGGAGTGATGGGAGTGGTCTCTTCCAGGATGACCCTTTCATTCCAAAATTACAGTCATTGTTATGCTTATATTATATTGAGACCATATAATCATTTGGTACTTAAATAAGAAATGAGGTTAGTCAGTGGAACTCAGATGAAATAAACTGGCTTGTCAATCTGTTGGGGGGAAAAACTACAGAAACCACACTGTCTACAAGGATATTTCTCAGGCCATGGCAGAGCAAAGATACAGTCAGTCCACTCTTCTGGGAAGGCTTTCCACTAGAATTTGGAACATGGCTAAGGGAGTTTACCCATTCAGCCACAAGAGCATTAGTGAGGTCAGGCACTGATTTTGTGTGAGGAGGCCTGGGGTGCAATCAGCATTTCAATTCATCCAGAACCTTTTCAGTGGGGCTGAGGTCAGGGCTCTGTGCAGGCTACTCAAGTTCTTCCACACCAACCTTGGCAAACCGTGTCTTCATGGAGCCTTGACGGTTCCAGTGAAGGGAAATTCTAATGGTACAGCATACAAAGACATTCTAGAGAATCTTTGCTTTAAACTTTGTGGCAACAGTTTAGTGAAAGCCCACATATGGGTGTGATGGTCAGGTGTCCACATACAATTGTCCATATAGTCTATCATGACAAGATTCTATTTAGCATTTTGGTCTAAAATGAGTTAAGGATGCACTGAGCTGACTAATCAGTGGGAGAGAGTGATAGGAGCGACTGGAAGTTCCTGAGAGAGAGAGATAGAGAGAGAGAGAGAGAGAGAGAGAGAGAGAGAGAGAGAGAGATGCATGCATGTTTTATGTTCCTGCTGCATTTGTTGTTTATGTTATGTTTGAGTTCTGTTTACTATTAAACTTTACATTGGAGTTCACTTGGTTCCCACCTCCTCCTTGCCCATATGGGTCAAATCTAACATATATGCAAACAGGCCGGACAAAATATCCAATCTGTGTTAAAATATTGGAATGTGCATCAAGGCCTGTAACGTAAATGAAGCCAATATCTTTTTGAAGAATGGTGTTCATCTCTCCAGTATAGCTTCAGGGACTTGTAGAAACTATGCCAAGGAGCACTGAAGCTGCTCTGGCAGCTCGTGGAGGCCCAACACTTACTAACACATTTTATGTTGGCTACTCAGCAGATGCCTCAGCAGGTGCAATTAACATTGCCCTGTATGAAGCCATTTAGGATCTGCAGGTGTGACACACTATGAAGGGAGAGACACCCGATATGATGGATGGCTTTAGCCTTGAACTAGACATTCTATCTGCCCATGACTGACAGCCTGGAATGAATTATTTCACTTGGATTTGGAGTGGTTTCGCTCCACATCCTTCCCTGAAGCACAATTTTTTTGTTGTCTAGGCTCTATCTGTGTCTTATGTCTTTGCTGTCCCCTGACCTTACTGTCTGGTCCAAAACACACACACACACACACACACACACACACACACACACACACACACACACACACACACACAAATAGATCACAAATCAGAGTTTTTGTTGCCCAATACATTCTTTTTCTTTTTATAATATAAGATCCCTGAAAACATGTTCATAAAAACTTGTGTGGCATTTTATCATGGCAACTATGATTACTGGCATTAAATTTGTGCACATGAGGCAAACCATAATTCACATGATACAATAAAAAATTATGTACTATTTAAGAAATTTAAAAAAAAACAAAAAACTACTGAAAGGTTCATTTAAAGTAAGCATACATGATGATAAAAACATGCACTTGTTTTCCCTACATTGTATACAATGAGTGAATAAGAAGTGTCTAAAAGCAGAAAGCTCCAGGTGTTTTTTTCAGCTCTGTAGCTAAGTGCATCTGTCTAACTATAGAACCTTAGTACTCTGATGTTCTCTCTCAAACATGTCTGGCTTAACTGATGAAGGGACTGATAATTTGCTAAAAAGTTGATGTAAGTGTATTAAAGTAGGCACATCTTGTGAAGTGATGTGGCAGTATAGGCTGAAATCCCTACTGCAGTAAACTATTTTCATGTTTAACATTTTCAGATGGATGATTTCATCAGGGCTTATTTATAAGTACACTACCCTACTTTTACTATTACCCTGTAATATTTTAAGATGAAGAATTCTGGCACTTGATCAGATTTATTTTGTGTAGGGATTCAAATATGCAAACTTTTAACCTTGTTTCATGACTTATCAGCACTATGTGTGTATGTTGTATAAGACTGAACAGGATAACCAAGGAATTTCTCACTTTCCCCCTAACATTTCTGTTCAATACATGTAATGCCTGCTCAAACATTTAATTCCCTATATGATGCCTGTAGAATCAACTGTACATTGATTCTACAAGGTTGTGGCCATGATACTACATAACCAAGGTGAGCTAACAAAAACCAACACAAATTGAGTGAGCTAAAAAAAAAAAAAAAAAAAGGCTATTTTTTGGGTACTGTGGCACTAATCATTCCAACGTTATTCTTATTCACATGTACTAGTTAATCCACCGTGCAAACATACATAAACAAAGACACAGAAGCTTGAGAGAATTAATGCGGCCAAATGTTTGCTTGCGCCACAGCACTGTTGAATTCATGAATCTGATTGGTAAGGTGTTGATTAACTTTCTTTAACAGCAGAGCTCTGACAGGAGTGCCAGTTGTAATTCAAATCACAGGTTTATATTAATGTGCTTGTTCTACTACATTATAATTTCTATATAAAAGCTTAAAATGTACAATTTACCATTCATTAACTAATAAATAATTTGTAATCACTGGCAAATTCCTGTGGTATATGAGGAATAGAACACTTTGGGACATGCTTCATGACGGGCTACATCAGATAACTCTGCCATTGATTATTTTCAACAGCGCTTCTTGTTGTGTTTTATTCCTTACTAAAAGAACAACAAACTGAGACATTGTAATTATCTGACAATTTTGTTTATATTAATATATTAAGACATAAAGGCCCTCAATGACCTCAGTAAGGTCTTAGCATATATAAACTTTCAATTTTAGTATTATTTTTGATACTGTTCAGCATTTAAAAAAAAAAAAAAGAAAAAAAAAACTATACTTACAGCATTGGCATAAAAATAATATCTTTATAATGTTAACTTATTTTTTTTGCAGCAAAAATAACAAGAAAAAGTCTGACATAACCCTACAATTCTTCAAATGTGAACATACACAATCTAATGCTAGGTCAAATTTCCTTTTTTTTGTAATAATCTCTACAAATAAATCACCAAATTCCATGTTTATATCTGAAAACCCTGATTCAGACTGTGTTCTCCACATTGTGAACTTTAATGCCATTTATTAATACTAAGTATCCTGACAGCATGATTTCATAGCAATATAATACAAGAGGGTTTTGTCCATGTAGTAAAAACATTCATTGTATTGACGATTTTCTGGTAGCTTTTAAGACTATTATTTACATGGTACTTGTAAAGCACAGCTGTGAAAAACCCACGAATACACACAATACCATTTAATCAGTGCTCATCGGTTGCCACACAATACAATATGCTTTTCCTACCCTCTGCCAACGACTTTCACACAATGAGGCGCAGTGGCAATTACAGCTTCAAATCGACATCCTTAATCAAAACAGTGTGGCAGTTCCATTTGAGCAGGCTGCATGAGCCGAAGCCCTCCTGAGTGAATGCATTTTATTTGGTGGCAGGAATGAGAGGCAAGAGGCCCATTGGCAGAGCAGAGGGCAAGAGGCTAAACCCAGAAGGGGGTCAAAGTCATCCCACACATCAAACTGAGCCGTCTGTGTTTAATCTAATCTGCCACTTTTATGTGTGGGCACTCATCTCCTTTACGGCTGCAGGCAGACGTCCACAGGCTTCACTTCCAAAGAGTCACAATTGGCTCTTAATTCATCCCATTATAGCAAAGGACTGAGGGGTATTTAGATAGTCACTGTGTTATAGTTTAGCATAGGAGACGAGAGGACACATACGCTCTGTGGTATTTGCCCGGAATATGGGGTACATGAGGTTATAGATTTAATTCTATTTTATTCCTAAAAACTATGGTAAAATACCTAAACACTAAGGCTGCATTTGTGAACAGCTAAAACTAAAATGAACGTGTGAATATCATTTGTCATTTTAAAATAATATAATGTAAAATAAAACTGTGAGGAGCAATTTAACATTTAATATGATTTTACTCTACTGACTTTCTCCTCTAGGGTGAATCTAATCATTATTCCCTGTTAAAATAAAAATAACCAATTTAAATTACAAATAAGGAATTTAATAGAGTAGATATTTTCAACAAAAACATAAGAAACATGAAATTTTTGGATTTAAATGGATCTTTCTCTTAAACTCTTTATCGAAACTGTATCATCATTAATCTTACCAAGCCAAAATGAAACAAGTTAAAGTTAACTGCCTTTGAAACTGCTGAACAAATTGCACTACTACACTGAAAAATATCAAGTTCCTTCCATGAAATGTAATATGATGCTATAACATCAATTGTTTAGTATATTTCACTCATCAAGCAGGAGCTTGTGGGCGCTTTAGATTTTAATGTTTGTGAATCATCAATGCACTGCTATAGACTTCTTCTGTGGTGTTCCAGGTGTGCATGGAAAGAAGAGAGCATGGCTCACTCTTGTGTTTCTATTGTTGATGCGTTTAATTCATTCATGCATGAATTTGTGATAAAGTTCGCAACTTGTAAACCTTTTTTTCTGACAAATAGATTCCTCTAATCCTATGCAGTCGAACACTGATTATCTTGAGATTCTAATCAATATAAGTCCATAAGTAATTTCCAGTTAAGCTTTGGATTCTAGTCTGTGCTAATTTCCCAATTTAACAAAACAGCAGTACCTTCCGCTTCCTTTCCACAAGTGACACATGAACAGTTGGAGGCAGAGCAGGATGACTGAACACAGATTTGCTGGCACAATGCAACCACCACAACGGGGTCCAGAGTAGCACACAAACAATTCTGTCATATTTCATTTACTTCTTTTAAAACAATGCAGTATAACCCAATGTTGAATACAACAGGTTGGCACCGCAAGCAGTTCTGTAAAGCATAATGCAGGCATGCACATTTGTGCATGTGGCAAAAACAGCTCTAGCCATGTTCTTGCAAGAGGCTGCGACAGATCAAATGCAAGTCATTCACTAATTGGATGCCCTCGTGCCCAGTGTCTTCAAAGAGAACAACGTTTGTTTTGATCTAGTAAATTGAATTGGACCACGCTGCTGGCATCTTCACTGCATAGTGCATGTTCACTGAATCCTCGTCCTCCTCCCCCTCCATCCTTCTGTCCACTCATTTTCTTTCTCTCTCTCCCCCATCTCTTCCTCCCTGCACCACTCTCTCTAGCTTGTTGCAGTATCCTTTGTCCATGATTATGGTTGGAAAATCACTTTTGAGGAGCCATTGTAATTTAAGACAGCACATACACTGTAGATGCACTCATTTAACACTGCGGTCACACCAATTCTTATTTGTCTACTTTCAGGAAAAATTGACTTTTCACCCATGATAAATGAGCACCCTCACTGAAATGGCTTCTAAAACAACTCTTAGCCTTTCGGCAAATCACAGAGTAAGGGTATCTCTGAAGATAATTTTACTTCTCAGGGTTTTCTCCTACAGCTCACTGGTTTTCTCCATCTGATCTTTTTAGGGCTTGGAGCATTAAAGCCAAATGTCATATTTAGAAATTACTGAACAATTTTAAGTCACTATTTACATCTGGTATTTTACGCATTTTCAGAGATGGGTTACACAATTGCTTATGTTAACATATGTGAGCAATTGTGTAACCTACTTGAGGTGTCTAAGATGGGGTTTTTCAATAGCATCTAGGCCATTACCTTTAAAAACACACACACTCGCTTTTAAGCCCCCAAAAACATCAGGCATAGAACACGCTGGACTGGAGAAGGAAATAGTGATTTTTTTTCCTTGCTGCCAAATGTAATAAAATACAACATAAAAGCAAGATACAACATAAAACTAAAAATAAAAACCACTAACACAATATATTATATTTGAATGATAAGATGACAAGCATTGAAACAGTTAATAACAGGGTCTAGTATTGCCAGTATAGTGCTGCATCCTGAATCCTAAACTACATCCTATTATTGTGCATTTTATTTTTTATATTATGAGACACCAGTTAGTTGTGTGCACACTTAGTGAAGCAAAAAGATACTAAATGAAGGACATGAAATTGTAATGTGGGATAGAAGCTATCCCATGGGATATGTGCATGGGATAAAAGCAATTTTATCATGCATTTTGTTTTAATTGTGAATTGTCAAATGGATATAATAATGGCAATTTTTTTAGTTCAATGTGCTCTTCTGTTAAGAAAGCCTGAGCATGGTTTGAAGGATAAGTTGACTGAGCACCCATCTTCTATGCTTACAGCTTACTGTAATTTAATTCACAATGATATTCATGAAAAAATTGGGCAATGAGATAAGCAAGCATACCTGATTTAAAAAAAAATAATAATAACTTTAAAGGGATATAGGGGTTATGTATGCCCCTCAAATGGCATTCCAAAGATCTTTTGGGTGTACTTACAGCCCAAACCATAATTTCAGTGTGACATACTGTGGTTACATCAAATTGTCAGAAATTTGTAGTTATGTCTGAAGTCAGAATAACGATGTGTGCAATTTCATTATTAAATCCTCACTATGTGCACTTAACTCTGAATATGGCCTTAACAATTTATTCCCAGTGCCGTTTCTTTCTTTCTTTTTTTTTTTTTTGCTAGCTATGTATAATGCTTTTAATGTCAGTCCTCTTGTTGAAGTTCAACCTGCACTAGCACGCATTCCACACGGAGGACAAACATTTGCTCCATCATGCTGCCGCACTCACAGATTATTAAGGTCAAATGTCATGACATTTAGAAGCAATCAAACCTAATCAGCCATGCCAAATGTTGTACCAATGCAGAACAAGATTTGAGGAAAAATATTTATATTTCAACCACTATGTTAATCTATTACATGTCATTTAAATGAGGAAAAAGTCCTGTACTATTGTTTAATCACGCTCTGTGATAGATTTACTGAAAACATCATGAACAACTCCCAATTATAATCTAACTGGTGCACATATACAGTGGGAAATAGGAAGTACAGGATGTATTGTTTAATGAATTAAATCCTGTATTACATTTTAAACACCACAATATTTTTCTACCTAGGTCTTAAAGGTCAAATGTACTGTGTGTTCTTAAATTAGGCCAGCTATATATCACATAGACATGCTCCACTTAACTTTTCATAGAATTCCTAATGAAATTATGTATGGTAAAAAAAAGAAAAACAAAAAAAGGGCCCTGATCAATTTATTCTTGTTCCCTTTTTGCTTTTCCTACACTTTATTTTTTAGTGCACAGCAGTTTTTAAACTACGTCTATATGTGCAAATACAGCTCCCTCTTGGATCAGTTCTTAGTTCAAATTCTATTAACTGCCATTTGCAAAGACCATGACATCCATTCCATTACAAATGTCCACTGGGAAGTGTTTATAAGTAATGGGAACAGAGATAGACCCAATATTTGCAGTTCTTATTTCCATTCATGTATTCTCCAGTCAGTCATTAGATGTATGATTAGATGAATATCAGTCCAAGAGATGTGATGCTGCATATGATGTACCATACATTATGTATACTTTAATCCAGTGCTATTCATAGTGGGGTCTGGGGAGCCCAATGTTTCCATGAAGAATAGCCAGGGGGTCTATTATTTGATTTTATATTTTATAGCCAGAATATTATTGCTCACATTTAAATAATCAACCTAATTTTCAAACAGTTTGATTATGTTCATAAACAAAATCTGTTTTTAGGGGGTCTGTGGAATTCATTTTGCAGTTAAAGGAGTCCTGGACTGCAAAAAGTATGATAACCCCTGGTTTAAAGAATGAGCATGCAATAATAAATGATTCTTTAATCAGTAGATTTTAGTTAAAAATAGATTGTTAGATCTACGTTTTTGTTGACAAATTGTTTGCCTCATTCACTGAGTGCAGCTAATTAACCATAATGGCCCAATAATGGTGTATTTAATGTAGTTTATATATTTAAATATATTAATTATACATTTAAATGTGTAAAGCAGTAATTCCTAATTGTGTTGTTGGGTCAGTGTAGAATGTTCTTTCACAAAGCCACCATAGTCTTGTCTTTCCATGATGAATTATCATTATCACATGTTAGCATTTTCATTGTGCAAACTTTCAGATAAGCATGCCGTCTTTACTTTGCCTGTCAGTTTCTCTGTAATTGTGCACTATTTGCTGAGATCAACTGATAATGCAAGTAAAACACATGATTTTTATTTGAAAAACTCAGATCAGTTTTGTGGTTTCTAATATGATGCTTTAAATAACTTGTTTTAGAAGGAGAACATGGTCATAGATCAGCATAAAAAGTCATTTTTTGAGACCCAAAACCCATCTGCAGGTAACAGAATGATCAGGACAGAGACAATACTGGTTGTCAATGTGTCTTCTTAATGAGGAACTGGTCAATGGGAGCAGTTATCAGAGCCAAGTGTTTTCATTGAGCTGCCATCCTTATTGTCATCAGCCATCGGGGATAGGGAACTTGCTAGAACATTGACCAGAGACCAGGCTGAATGAGAAAGCTTGAGAGAATATACACTGATCAGCCATAACATTAAATCCACATTCCTAACATTATGTAGGTCCCTCTTGTGCTGCCTAAACATCGCTGACCTGTTGAGGCATGGACTCCACAAGACCTCTGAAAGCGTGCTGTGGTATCTGGCACCAAGACATTAGCAGCAGATCCTTTAAGTCCTGTAAGTTGCCAGGTGAGGCCTCCATGGATCATTTGTTTGTGCAGCACATCCCACAGATGCTAGATCAGATTGAGATCTGTGGAATTTGGAGGCCAAGTCAACATCTTGAAGTCTCTGTCATGTTCTTCAAATCATTCCTGAACAATTTCAGCAGTGTGGCAGAGCACATTACCTTGCTGAAAGAGGTCACTGCCATTAGGGAATACCATTGCCATAAAGGGGTGTATTTGGTCTGCAGCAATGTTTAGGAGGGTGCATGTCAAAGTAACAACCCATGAATGCCAGGTTTCCCAGCAGAACATTGCCTAGAGCATCACACTGCCTCTGCCAACATGCCTTCTTCCCACAGTGCATCCTGGTTCCATCTCTTCCCCAGGTAAGTGACACACACGCACCTGGCCTTTTAACATGATGTAAAAGAAAACATGATTCATCAGACCAGGCCACCTTCTTCCACTGCTCCATGGTGCCTTTCTGATGCTCATGTGCCCATTGTAGGAACATTTGGCGGTGGACAAGGGTCAGCATTGGTACTCAGATCAGTCTACTGCTATGCAGCCCCATCTGCAGCACTGCGTGTTCTGACATCTTTCTGTCATAGCCAGCATTAACTTTTTTTTTTTTTTTTTAATACCAGGAACACCCCACAAGACGTGGTGTTTTGGAGATGCTCTGACCCAGTTGTCTAGCCATCACAATTTGGCCCTTGTCAAAGTCGTTCAGATCCTTACACTTACACATTTTTCATGCTTCCAACACATCAACTTTGAGAACTGACTGCTCATTTGCTGTCTAATATATCCCACCCCGGACAGGTGACACTGTAACAAGATAATCAATGTTATTCACGTCATCTGTCAGTGATTTTACTGTTATGGCTGATCGGTGTATGTAGTCTGTTAAGCAGAATGTCTCAGCGATATTCTTGTTGAGTTATAAAATCACTGCACCATCATAGTTTAATCATTATTCTCAAACGATCTGACCTATGCACCATGTGTAAGTGTTTTCTGTTACCTAACAGTAATACTTAGTGGATTTGTAAGTTTTGATAAAAGCATATAGCTTGTTCTGCCATAATACTTTATTTATTTACAGAACTTTTTCTATGGCACATATTTATGTAATCGTGTATTCAGTAGCTGCAGGGTTTAAATTATTATTTTAGTTTATTATTTGCTTCATGGCTCTCTTTGCATTTTTGACAGCCTAAACACCAGACTGAAATCAACCTTACTTACATTTTCAGCATTGATAAATGGTCTGTGTGCATTTTACTTTACTACTGTGTGCATTTTTGCACTACTATTACCATTATACCTATATTATTGGCAACAAAAATAAAGAAATTCAATATAACAGACAATTAAATCACAATTGTTTGTATGAAAATTCATTGTCAGCCAAAATGTAATAAGCAAGACATAATATTCAATTCAATTTTAACAATTATACACATGCTTGGTAACTCGAGGCCCACACAGTGTTCCCATTTGAGTACTTTCAAAAGGTAACATCAAATTTATCATATTACTGCCAATTAGCAGCAAAACAGATAGTACCTTTGTAATCCATGTTTTGCCACATCACACAGAGCATTATTTGTACATTACAGATTCATAGATGCTGATATAGTCACAATTTTATGTAAATGTTGGGGGACTCTTTAGCTAAAGTATATTTAATGCATTTTAGTCACAAACAATTCCCAGTGATGCAGACATTGATACTTATGAAATCTGCCAGTACATCATTTTAAATGTTTACCCACATGGCTTTGTCAAGTGTTTGAACATGCTCGATAGGCAACCCTGCATAACCGCCACACAGCCACATACCGGAGATGCACAACTTGATGTGCCACTTGACCCCTGCCCTTGTTACTTTTCAGGAATTCCGGATGAATTTTTGGTGATTTGGTAGCACAGATGTAGTTTAAACTCCAGCTGTCAGGCTCATGGCCTTGACTGCTAGACATGTGTTTGCTCTACCAGTTGGAAGCACCGTGATGCCTAATTAAACCATGGAAGTAATATTGGTGAGGGTCAAAATAATCAAATGAGTCAGCTGTCCAAATCTGAACATGCCAATATTGCAGATGAGCCAGTTTACTTGAGTAATCTGCTGGTGACTTAACCTGATTCACTGAGCTCTTGGTTTTAATATATGTTAATGCATGACATGGCTACACTAATAGACATTTTTATGCATGTAATTTGAGGGACTTTCTAAAGAGTGTAAAACAAAAAAAGTATACTTTATCTGGTTTAAGTGAATATTCAATGTATTATGCATGGCATTCTCTTTATCCAGAAAGGTAAAATCTCAATTCCTCAGTTCTAAAATCAATTCTTATGAATTTCCCTAAAGCATAGTTGCAAAATATCATAATACGATGGGAGAAAAAGGTTTCTCTTAAACATACACACATAGCACATAAGATGATCTTAACACTAATATGCTTTTGAGAATCTCAGATCAAATCTCAGGTGAGGGATGATTATGTCTTTGACATTGATCTATCATTTTGTGTATGCATAGAAGAACAGTTGCTGTGTTCCTGCTGTGGTGGTACCAGCTATGAACTGCTCTCAGAATTAGGATACAAAGATATTTTCAGGACTAGTGAACATGATTTCTTCAACTAGGAATTGTCCATGCACTAACATTCCTTTCAACCAATTATTGTCATTGCACTTTAGCAGGCTAGACAGTTACCAATACAAAGTAATACGAGTCTTGATTTAAATGAATGATGAAAGAGATGCTGAATAAACAAATCACTAGCAAAATAGTGATTAAATTGTTGATTCAAACAATATATGGTAAATGTTTTCAACAAATAAATGAAAAGCAGAGCCATGCAAAAGTCTTTTTTTTTTTTTTTTTTTGTCTGGAAGCTGGTGATTTTCAAGTGGCTCAAGAAAGGAGCTGTAAGAGGTACACACTGATGGCATAAAATGGCAGTACTAACAGAAAGAAATGTTATTCCAGGAATGACATTTTTTATACTAGCAGGGACTTTCTCTTTTCCAGGGGAAAAAATACATAAAAATAAGACTTAATTTTTGACACCCCCATCATCACCCCCACCCAAATATACAGAAGTGTGTGAGGTATTGATTTGAGCTGATTTCTTTCTAACCCGGAACACAGATTCATGCAGAGTATCAATGCGAAATATTCCCTTGATTTGGTGTCCACAGAGATTTATTTAAGGGATTACTTTCTCCATAATTCATTTTTAAAATTGTCTTTGGAGGAGCTACTAGAAGTAAATAGACTAAGCATACGTTGTGCAGTCAAAGTACAAATTATGAAAATGAACAAATAACAGGAACATACAGTATGTTTTGTGTTCTTTGTTATGAATGAAAGAACTGTCTAATGGCAAGTGCAGCTTTTCTGTTTACCATGCTTGCTGTTTGGAAGAGACATGGCAAGATTACGGACTTGGAATACTTGACTTAAATAAGAACGCAATTAATGTGTGGTTTAATGTGTATGCACAAATGTTTTATGCCTATGGTGAGACCCCATGCAACATGGCATTCAATATCATCACCAGCTGTCACTGATCCTACTTGAGAACATCAGATTCACCCATTAGGAGTTTGATAGCAAGGATCAGAGCAAACGAAATCCCACCATAAGCAGGTTTGAATTCTTAAGTACACCATTACAAATATTTAAATGAATATTTCTTCCTTCATTATTATTAAGAGTGTAAGATCTCAAAGGGCTCTCCCTTGTAATTTTCAGAGCCATGCATGACATGCTTTATATCATGCTTAACACAACAACATTACTGCTGCAGCCCACATCACCAGTATGCTGAAGACAAATTCATATTCATGTTCTAAATGGATACCCTTCATAGGTTAGCACTTTTACATCTCAGTGCCCATTTGCAGTAGTTACCCATCTTCTTACTCTGATTTGTCAATAGCATCTTTTCATAGAATACCTCTTCAATCCTTCTTTTGGTCAAAGCCTCAGCTCACCAGAGACACAGCTGCCTGTCATCTGAAGCATGCTGTTCTGGAAAGAATGAGTTTCTATGAACAACGCCACTTACGGCACAGCAGATATTGTCATTCCAGATCTGAAATTGATAGACATCGTGGATCAAAGCCTCAGCAATATGTGCATGATGAGTGACAACAATAGTGTAGTAATAGTGGTATTAAACCCAAGCAGATTTTTCTGGGGAGAGAAAAAAGAGCCACCTTTGCTTCATTGTGCAAACCAGGTGAAGGAAAAGGCACTTATGAAAGGAAGCATGTCTGCTCTTGGTGTCAGTGATGACAAACTGTAAAATGCCACCAAATACACAGAGACTGAGTGAAGGCTTAACACGAGCAAGCAGTGGTATTACTCCAGTTCCATTGACTGCATTTCCACTGTAATAAAAAACAGCTCTGATGACTTAATGGAATGTCACAACAAGCCATGGCATTTGCTCAAAGTGATTATGAAGCATTGTGACAAGGTTAAGTATATCTGTGCCTCTCTAAAATGTGAGCTACAAGGCAGTCTTAGACATGATAAGGTGTAACACAGATTATAATTTGTTTTATAAATAAACACAGAACATGTCACACACTACAAATGGGTGTCACAGTGCTTTTGTAATGCTGTCACAAATGTTTCAGGATCAGCTCCTTTTAGAAACATCACAGACGCAGACTGTCACATACAGACTTGTTGTCATTCAAGCAATGCCATTACTAATAAGCCTGCTGGAAGCCTAAGATGCCATCTCCAGATATGCCTCAGTCCTACATCCTGTCCTTCAAAATGAGTCCAGCTGCCTTACGGCGAGTGTGTCATACAAACCTATGGGGATCTCAAGAAAGGTGAGACTTAAATTTAGTGGGAACCATGCTGGTGGAATCTCGCTGACATTGAATCACACTGACAGCTTTGAGTATATTTGAGTTTTATATAAACAACAGCCAATTATATACAGACTATATTGTGCATATAAATACTATATATGCATAGGATTATTTTTTCACCAGCAAAAATGCAGTTCCATTTGAGGTTACTAAACGCAACATACATACTTAGCTTACATTTAAAAAATAACTGCGATAAAACACTATAGAATGCAGCAGGTTTCTGAGCCCTGTCAAACAGAAGGAACATAATGACATTAGAACTGTTCTGCAGAAGAGAGATAATGGATAGCTTTGCGTTTCAAAGCATTTCTGCACAACAGATATAGATGTTGCACCTTTACAAAACGAGGCTTTTCTAGTCTCTCAAGTCAACCAAATCAGTAGATAAACATAATTCAGCTCTACATGTGAAGGTATACCTACTCCACCTGACTGATCAATTTATCCATATTTATCAGCAGGCTAATATTCAGTAAATGCCAAGAGATCACTTCATTTTAGCACTGGCCTGTTGATACGAGCAAATTGCTTTATATGGTGAATCGTGCTCTCAGAGCAGAAAGTATCATGATCACTTTGGTTAGACGACACAAATGCATACTCACCAAAGCCACCGCTGTTGAGATACCTGTGTAAATGTTTGTCTGTGTTAACCTTATAGACAAATGATGCATTAATTAATTATTTATATAGTGGTCATAGATGGCACTTTTTACAGAATATTACCCGAATGATAAATTCTGCCACTAACACAAGGAAAATTAGTATATACCTTGACACATCTATCTATCTATCTATCTATCTATCTATCTATCTATCTATGTGTTATAAATATATGATTTATGTTTACCATCCTTCTTATTTCACCCTATCAGTGAGCTCATACTGTTCATCATTTCTATAGCTATCGTCATTCAATTAGGAAAATAAGAAAAAAAAAAAAGCTGTACAGTTGTTACCCTCCTTACTGATAAGCCTGATGAACTGTTAAGACGTCATCTCCAAATATAATATAACATCCTTTGAAAATGAGACAGACAAAGTGGGGATCTGAAAAAGTATATATGTTATATAGTCCACCATTCACAGATCTTTCATTTTGTAGCGCATTTCCCCGTCTTGTAGCGCCATAACGCGTGATTACCTCGGTCTCCTCCTCCTCCGCCTCCTCCTCCTCCTCGCTCGTTCTCGGCTCCTCAGGAGCGCGGATGAACCACCACTGGATCTCCAAGTAAACGGAGGAGGTGCCGCTCTGGAAAGCGCACGCCATCTCAATGTTCTGGCCCTCCCTGGCAGTGATGTTTGATGGCAGATCGGTGAATCTGCCTGCGAAGCAAATGCGCCCATACGTGAGCCATGGCAAATGCGCAACAGAAAAGCACAGTCTGTTGCGATGTTTCTCTTTTATGATGAGTTAAAATGCAGCCGAATTATATTATGCATCACACAATAAAAATCGCTTGGCAACGTTCAAGAGCAATACTGATTCTAGTTGCGGATGAGTGTGGGCTAATTTAGGAGGAATATATTTCATATGATTATTTTTCCACCAGCATAAAAAAAGCAGTTCAGTTCGAACTATAGTTCGGGGTCTACACAAATTAATAGTCCACATGGTAAACTCTGACTTTTGCATTCACTTTTTTTTTTTTTTTTTTTTTTTTTTTTTTTGGGGGGGGGGGGGGGGGGGTGGTGGGGGGGGGGGGGGTTTGTTTTTTTTTTTTTTTTTTTTTTTTTTTTTTTTTGTGTTTTTTTAATTTATTATTTTTTTTT
>CM074945.1:6475074-6490493 GCA_037577455.1 Pangasius macronema | reverse complement strand
CTACAAAGAACAGTTTTAACATTTATATATATCTCTAGAGCTCTAAAAATACCGATATATATATATATATATATATATATATATATATATATATATATATATATATATATATATATACCCTGATAATATATCTCATTCAGTCCTGCTTGTATTATTACTTCCCATTCAGTGTCAGTCATCCATGTCTCTGACAGTCCTTAGTTCATGGTTTAATTTTACCTTCATAGGGCAGAGAAATGGAAAGCAATGCAGTCTTTCATTTCATAATCTTCCTTTGACAAAAATCGCCTTTCCACAGTGAAGCATGCAACTCTGACAGAAGCCAATATACTTCCATCTCTCTTCTTTTCAAGAGTGTATAGGTGGAATAACACAGCTTGTCAAGCCATCAAAGATATGGAGAGTCTTGCTCACAGACAAGAGCTGAAGGATAAGCAGAAATCTGCAATGTGCATGTTGAGATTATGGTCAAAGGTGGCTGGTTAGAGAGCATCTACATTCACACATGATTCAATGACAGTCAGACATTTTAAAAAACGCTCTAAACAAAATCAAAATGTTAATCATTGATACATCTATTGTAATCATGCCTACTCACCTTTGATGGATTAGTTTCCAGAGGGAGATTTTCCAGTTTGCACACTAAGAAAGCCCCCTTCTGATGGAATCCGTAATTTTGAAAGGGATAAAGCCAGTTAGCCACTGGTAGGAGGGCAAATATTTTATAGCTATCAAATAACTTTGCTGTCATCAAATTCTTATTATAATTGAAGCAGTGGGATGAATGGTAATCAGATAAGAAAGTGTTTGATTTTATATATTGTTGTATATGGGACTAACAAAGAGCAAGAGGACCAAAGGACAACTGAAAATCAAAAAAATTAAACCATACATGATTAAAGCTAGCAGCGCTGATTTATTAATAAGCCCATACATCACTTGCGGGCAGCAAGTGGTGGATTGCTGTAGGGATTCTCAATGCTTATACAATGTATTTTTGTAATGACGGCTGTGTATTGCAGTGCCATCTACTCACACTGATTAGCAAAAACACAACAATAAAACAAAATTGTTTTATATTTACATTTACAGTCCAGATCATAAAATCGTAACATATTGAATACTGTGCTACCATAAAGACCTACGGAAATGTCTAACCTCATATATTTGGAGAAATGTGAGCAGGTGACATCATTAGAGTAGGATTACTGAGCAGAAAAACAATCTCATGCCAAAAGTGCTATCATTAGCTGTTAGGCTGACAAAGCGAGTGCTGTTAGGGCATCTTTCAGCAAAAATAAACCATAAGGAGCAAAAATATAAGTAAGAAGGAATTGGGGGGGGGGGGATTAACATCAAATGGTCAAAAGTCAATCATTTCATACCATATATACAGTATGTATATATATATATATATATATATATATATATATATATATATATATATATATATATATATATATATAATATATTTATTATATATCTTTAGTAGATTACTAGGAGATTTTTTTTAAGTATTTGCAGGGCAGGAATTTGGCCCCATTCAATTAAATTCAATTTTATTTCTAGAGCACATTTAAAACAGCTGAAGCAACATTACAGCATAAGACAGGGTAACATGAAACAAAAAGACTAAAAGATAATAAAATAAATAAAGTATAAGCCCTTAAATAAAATGACTACGTGGACACATGATCTAAAATACGGTTTAGATACAGTCATATGCCAAGAGAAAAGATGGGTCTTAAAGCAAGATTTGAATTTGTTAGTAGACAAGCAGAAGTCTAGCAATGGCATTTTGGACAAGTTGCAGATGGGAAAGCGAAGACTGACTAACTCATATGTAAAGGGAATTGCAATAATCCAGGTGTGATGTAAAAAAATTACTACATCAGACTTATTTAGCTTGGTTTACCTGGAGGAAGTTTTTTGCTAGCCATGACTTGACATCTTTAATGCAATCAAAGAGGGTATTTAAAGAATGCTTTCAAAGGTAGGTACAACTGAATATTGACTGTGTAACAATGATATGAAATTCTGTATTTCTGGAAGTCTTTACCCAGTGGGAGCAAATATAAAGAAAACAAATCAGGGCCCAAAATGGAGCCTTGGGGTAAACATAGGTAACAGAGTGGAAGATAACGTTCATTTACCCATCTGAATGGCAAATGTTTGCTCCTTTCGATAGGACGAGAACCAGCCTAGTACTTTACCCTGAATCTCTGCCATGAGATTAAGATGATCTAAAAGAATGCTGTAATCAATTATATCAAATGCCGCAGTGAGGTCAAGCATGGTTAAAATGACATAATAGCTAGACTCAAGTGAAAGCAATAAGTCAGTAGTCAGATTTAGAAGGACCAACTCTGTGCTATGACGCACTCTAAAACCTGACTGACCCGCACAGGTTAAATGCACACAAAACCGGCAAAATGTCAGATCAAAATAGTAAAACTGTATTATGCATTGTCAGAAAATTAAAAAAGAACAACATATGTTAACAATGCACCATATTTAACAAATATTTTAATAAACATTTCTTCACAAATTGGCATTTTGATAATACTTAATTAAAGTGATGCAAATATTTCAAAATTCTTTAAGATGGACTTTTTTTTGTAAATTTATTCTCAGTTGTGGTTACTCTTTAACTCCTTCTGTCAAAATAATTATCTTGCTTTTTCATTTCTCCCATATGGTGAGCACAATGTTAGTGTGTACTTTCTGCAGATATATTTTCTGCCCTGGAAATATCGCATGTGGTCCTGGTTTATAGTCTTGTTGAGGGTAGCAGACCTGACACTTTTTCCACTTCTTGCCATCACCCGCACCCACTGCATTCATTGCTTGCTGATTGCTTGCTGGTTTGAATATGCCAGCTTGAAATTTCTGGACAATGGATCTTGGGAGTCTGACATCTGTGCAATTTGTCCTAATTCCATTGTTGGTTGATTTCAGTCCACAGGATATAGGCATTGTAAACAGATACATCTATAATATTGTGGAAAATCACAAGAGGCCAATGGGCAGTCATGTGCTGACAGCTATAGTCGGGTACATAAGTATTTGGATTCATGGGGTTTAATAAAAATATTGCATTAACCCTTTTATTCTTAGGAATTACAGCCGTTTTTACAGCGTTCCTCCATCTTCACAGGCTCAAAAGTAATTGGACAGACTAACAATCATAAATATTAGGATTATGTTTAATACTTGGATGCAAATCCTTTGCAGACAATGACTGCCTGAAGTCTGGAACCCATGGACATCACCAAATCCTGAGTTTCCTCCCTTGTGATGCTTTGCCAGGCCTTTACTGCAGCCACCTGAAGAAAATTCAGCATCTGGATCTTCAACTGTATTGTCTTCTACATCTGAAGCATCCACTGTCTCTGAAACCTCTTCCTCTATTTCAGTATCACAGTGCAAAATCTGTGAAAAGACTTCTTGGACTGTCAGTCTTTTGGAGCTCATTTTTAGCACCTATGTCTGACAAAGTCTGTTGCAGCACTGACAAGAAGTAGGGAAGCTCATTTTTTACTCTCTTAGGGCAATCAGAACCAAGCATAGCAACTATATACATCAAAAACTTTTTATTTTAGGTCTGTGAAACCATTTCTGAACATTAAAGTATCAGGGACAAAAGACAGTGCATGTAAGTTCATAACCCTAAATGAGGAAAAGTCAAACTATTTCAGGAATAAAGAGAGGGCAACCAGGATTTCAGACTACCCAAAAGTGAAAATGGGTCAAATTTGCCAGTAACATAATAGGAAGGTTAAAACTGTTCCACTTGTGAGGCTACAATTAATGATGGTTATTATACTAGGGCCAAAAACATCCAAAACTTTTTAAGGAGATGTGAAGGAACATCATCCAAAGAGAAAGTAGTGGGCTTCATATGAGTTACAATATCAGTTAATATCAGTTGAGTCAGAGAAGCAGAGCATCCGATGGATTCAGAAGGAAGACTGGTGGAGGAATGGAGGCTCTAATGGCCATGTCAAATGCCCCCTGTTTTACACCATTTAACATTATTATCAGAACATTCTCCACTGAAAAGGCATATCCCCATGCTAACACAGTCTGGACATTAATACAGGTACAAAAAATGTGCTGCTGTATACTAGATCCCTGTATACTAGATCCCTTACTTACATGTTTCTTCAAACAGATAATTCCAGAAGAAAGATTCCTTAGCACTGGCTATGTACCTAAATCTTTTAAACTAGCAGTTATCAACCCCTGATTAAAAAACCTAAACTCAACCCTTGTCAGCTGTCTGACTATAGACCAATATCAAACTTACCCTTTATCTCCAAGATCATAGAAAAGGTTGTAGCACAGCAACTATGCTCATAACTACAAAGAAATAACATTCATGAAATGTATCAGTCAGGATTTAGGCCTTATCATAGGATGAAGACAGCACTGATTAAACTGGTAAATGACCCACTACTGGCCTCTAATCAGGGTTGTATCTCTTTGCTTGTGTTGCTTGACCTTAGTGCAGCTTTTGATACCATTGATCATGCTATTTTCCTCAATAGATTAGAAAATGATGTAGGCGTTAAGGGGACGGCCCTCTCCTGGTTCAGGTCTTATTTGACTGATTATAAGTGATCAGTTTGTAGGTCTAAATGGTGACTCCTCTATGCATACTAAGGTAAAGTTTAGTGTTCTGCACAGCTCTGTTTTAGGCCCACTGCTCTTTTATTTATATATGCTCTCTGGGCAAAATTATTCGTAAACGTGGTATTAGCTTCCTGTTATGCTAATGACACACAATTGTATGTTTCAGCAAAGCCAGATGACAGACACCAGCCTAATAAAGTTGAGGAATAGACACTGGATACTTATTAACTTTCTCTTATTAATTCTGACAAGACAGAAGTACTTGTACTATGACCACATGCAGCTAGAAGTAAGTTTTCTGATTACATACTAACTCTGGATGGCCTGCAAGTGCAGCAGTAAAAGAACTTGGTGTGATTATTGACTCCAGTCTTTCATTTGAAGCTCATGTAGATAATATTACTAGAATAGGTTTAACCTCTGAAATATTGCTAAGATAAGAAATATATTGTCACTACATGATGCAGAAAAATTTGTTCATGCTTTTCTTTCCTCTAGGTTGGATTATTGTAATTCATTGCTGTCTGTTCCAGTAGTTGCATAAACAAGCTCCAGTTAGTCCAGAATGCAACATCACCCTTATCTTACCATACTGCATTGGCTCCCAATCAAATTTCATATTGATTATAAAATACCTGTTGACCTGTAAAGCACTGAATGGTCTCATGCCACAGAACCTGAGTGAACATTTGGTCTTATGATCTGCCTCACGTACTTCGATCAAAAGGTGCAGGCTGTTTTTTCAGTACCTTGAATAGTGAAGGCTGGAGCAAAGTCCCACAGTTATGGAACAGCCTTCCAGTTAGTGTTCGGGCTCAGGCACAGTTTCAGTGTTTTTGGCTTTTGTGAATAGTTTTTTCTTAAGTACGGGAGCAGGTCTGGAGGATTCACAGGCATAGAATGTTGTGGTGAACTGGCATGTTTGGATGCTGTCACCCTCCACTCTCACGCATTCACTCAGGTTTGTTGATGGTGGAGTGGCTGGCCACTTTTTGTCCCAGGGTGCCCTCATTTCTGTGTTTCCTTCTGGCTCTCCCTTTTAGTTATGCTGTCATAGCTAGTCTTGTCATAGCTAGGTGGGGGGAGTGAATGACCACCTCTGCCACCTTCTATACCACGACTGAGGTGAGACCTTTGAGCAAGGCACTGAGTCCTCAACTGCTCCCCAGGCCCCGCAGCTAAAATGGCTGCCCACTGCTCCAGGTGTGTGTTCACTGCTGTGTGTGTGCACTTGGATGGGTTAAATGCANNACTTGGATGGGTTAAATGCAGAGCACAAATTCCGAGTATGGGTCACCATACTTGGCCACAAAGTTACTTCACTTCACGTCACTTGACTACTTCTAGTTGAAGTTTGGTTAAAATTGCTTGCTGCTCCTGGGGGTGGCACCACATGGACAGTGAAGATCAGTGGGATTTTAGAAGGGATTTATTTATAATTTATTTGCACTATCCGTTAGCACCCAGATGAGGATGAGTTCCCTTTTGAGTCTGGTTCCTCTCAAGGTTTCTTTCTCATATATTCTCAGGAAGTTTTTCATTGCTACCATTTCCTCTGGCTTGCTCATTAGGGATAAATTCACATATTTACAATTTATTTTGGTTTAATTTGATTTGAATAGATTTATTTCTGTAAAGCTGCTTTGTGAAAATGTCCATTGTTAAAAGCGCTATACAAATAAAATTGAATTGAATTACTGCTACATCCTTTAAAACATAGTGTAAAAGTATGTAGTGTGGAGCAATTTGGGGAAATATGTCTGACAATAGTCAAGAAGAAATACATAAACTCGTCCCCCAGTAATTAATAAATAAATATATTTTAAAAATTATAACACATTACTACAATAATAACATTTAAATTTAGATTTAGATTATGCTTGTTCGACTTTCCATAAAAAGGTTTTCAGTGATAAATTTATTTGTACTTACCTATAGCATAACCACATTGTGTGAGCATGTTAGTATAGTGTGGTCAGATTTAATAATTTTTTTTAGTATTAGTATTAATATTTTTTTGTTTGTTTTTGTAATTTTGTCCCCAGAATTCAAGGGAAGATGCATTTTATCATCAGAATATGAACAGAGCCATTTAAGTCTTTAAGAGCCATTGCTGAATATGTGAATTATGCATGATTTGACCTTTTGAAATATTTTCAATTTTTTTGTTGTTGTGACAACATTTACTTGATTGCAAGAACACTCCGCTGCCTGGTGCCATCCATATTCAAGCTGCAGAGAGGCACAACGCCACCTTGCTCTAAACTGCCAAAACATTCTCCAGTGCAGCCATAGGGACACTTTTTAAATTCCTTACACTTTACACAAAGAAGACAAAGAAGACAAAAAAAATGCTGAGGAAAACTACAAGGTCACTTCCACCAAGCTGAATTTTTCATCATGTTGATGTTGTATCTCAACACTGTGCATCTCAGCATTAGCATCTCAAATCCCCATCTCAAAAGCAAGCATGTCTTTCCATAACGGCCTTCTAAAATGTCAACCAGCTGTGAAAGGATTGCTTTTAAGCCTCACATTTGGTCGTTTTTTACCTAGAAAAAAATTATGCCATGCCTAGAAATGAACAGTAGAATATGCACAACAGTGATGCAATTTTGCCAGCTGCTTATTAGTGCTGTACTGCTGACATGATTAACAGGATACTGCTGAACACTGTTGACTTGATTATATAAAGACTTTATCCACTCACTGATTCCCATCCTACTGACATGCATTCCAATAAGTTAGAAAAAAGATTTTTATAATCTACATTTGAAAAGGTAGAACCAGAAAAGATATTAAATATTTTACTTTCTGGTGTATGAGAATGGAACGAACGAACGAACGAACGAACAAAAGATAAAAAAGGAAATAAATGAATAAAAGAAGGATGAGAGGAAGACGAGAAGTAAGAGAGGATGGAAGTTTAGAAGAGAAGCAAAAAAGAAGGAAGAAAGGAAAGGAGGATAGAAGGAACAAGAGAAGGAAGAGAGGATGGAAGTATAGAAGAGAACGAAACAAGAAGTAAGGAAGGATGGAAAGTAGGATGGAAAGAACAAGAGAAGGAAGAGAGGATGGAAGTATAGAAGAGAAGGAAAAAAGAAGTGAGGAAGGAAGCAAAGCAGGGTGGGATGATGGAAGGAAAGAAGAAGAAAAGAAGAAGGGTAGAATAATGAAGAGAAAGAAAGTTGGAAGGAGCAAGGATGGACAGGAAGAAGAGGGGGAAAGAAGGAAAGAAGGAAAAAAGATGTACTGAGCATGGAAATAAAAAAAGAAGGGAGAATAGAAGGAAAAAAGAAGAGAAGGAAAGAGGGAAGGACAGAACAGATGATGGAAGGAAAGAAGAAGAAACGGAAGAAAGGAAGGGAAAGCCCATGTTCACATTTTACTTGTCCTTTTTACAGACATACCTTACTGATTTTATTTTTTGGAAAAATCAACAGATCTTGAGTGTAACTAACACCTCCAGCTGCAGCTGCCTTACAGATTCTCTCCCACCCTCCATGTGTCTGTCCTGAACCACAAAATCACAACCCTGGAACCGGGCCTCATCCGGCATTGTCTGTTGTAAAGTGTCTAGGCTTGACACCTGTACTACCACACTGATTGGGAAAGACCGCCTACTAGATCACTCATGTGTCACCACTGATGGCATTGAAGACCCATCACTCTCTTGCAAGTTCTATAGAGAACATTCACTCCAACATTCACTCCAGTCCATGGGGTCATAGGGGTGGTTCGACTTTAGCTTCGAGGGGGAGGGTCTGTCATATCCATGTACCACAATACCACCCTTAGATGCCAGAGGTCTCAGTCTTCTGAGCAAATGATCAAGGTTATCGATTGTTTAATCACCAATTAATCATTGCATATACAGTAAATGTCATGTTCCTAGTGCTGGTAGTCAATTCATTAGTGAGTATATGCCATTGAATCCCTTTCTCTGTTCTCCAGTTATTCTGTCTGTTGACCTTGCATCATTTGTCTGCTCTCTGCATTTGGATTTACCTTTTCACCTGCACTCTTCTGAACATGAAATGTTTTATGGACTGTAATCATACAACTGTAACTACATTATTCACTGCTATGGATTTTGTGTATTTAAACATTAAACTGCACCAACCTTCTGGTTACATACATATTACCAATGCATTGCAAATTAAATTATATACTATAAATGTAAATATGATATGATACAAGCACAAAAAAATGTATGACTTCTAATGAATCCTTCTACAAATAATAAAATGGATAAAATGGAAAGTGTACATATATATATATATATATATATATAAGCACAAAAAATGTATATATATATATATAATTTCATATTGAAATTAGACTATAGTAACAAGAGAAAGGCTGAAATGATATGAATTACTAATCATCAAGTTATCATTGCAGTTCTAATCTCAAGAGACCACTCCTATTTGATAAGTGTGCTTCATTACTGGGTAACCCAAACACCAGTAATGAAGTGTGTTCAGACATTTTAAATGGTGTTTTGGGATTTTTATTTTTTCATCCAATGCTGTGAATAGAATGTGCAAGCACAGACATAATGTGTTCAGTGAAAACAAAACACTGAGAAGCTGTGAAAATTAAAATTAATGTTGATGTTCATATTACTACATATATATATATATATATATATATATATAGTACAAATACAAATAAGATGAAACTGACCGATTCTGACAGCGGTTTCTATATGCAATAGTTAATCAGACTTGCAATGAAATATATTCCTATTCTCTCACAGTTTTATATTATTCTCAGTGATGTTGCTGAAACCAATCAAAAGTGGAACTTGGATATGGATCTATATTAATAGCAGCATTTAAAAAATGACATCTGAATTCAGTAAATCAAAATCAAATAAATAATGGACCTTGAAAAAAAAATTTTTCAAGTTAACCAGACCAAAACAGTTATGACATTCTCTTATGACCTTTCTTGTTGATAAATGCTCCCGTAAAGTGCGCACCATAAATTCAGTATGTGCTTTATTGGGGCAAATCCAAGAATCTTTAACCAAGTTCATATCAGAGGTCAAAGCACAGGCAGGCAAATTTAAAAAAGAATATTCCATCAATATTCCAATCAATGTCAAAACACAGAAGACAGCTGAAAAGCAGATTGAACATTGAAACGAGAAAACACAACTCAGAAATACTTGATACAAAATGCATGGCAAGACTTATATAACAAGGTGTAAACAAACAGACAAACAAATCAGAAGAAAACACATAACAGGTGAACACAATCAGGCAACAAACCAGTGATATGACAGGTGGAGATAGGACCACAGCAGAAAGAAGGTTTCACCTCAGTATGATGTATGATTCCCGTTTGAAGTGAAGTGAAGTGACTTTGTGGCCAAGTATGGTAACCCATACTCGGAATTTGTGCTCTGCATTTAACCCATCCAAGTGCACACACACAGTAGTGAACACACACACACCCGTGAACACACACCCGGAGCAGTGGGCAGCCATTTTAGCTGCGGCGCCCGTGGAGCCGTTGGGGAATCGGTGCCTTGCTCAAGGGTCTCACCTCAATCATGGTATTGAAGGTGGAAGCGAGCGCTGGTCATTCACTCCCCCACCTACAATCCCTGCCGGACCCGAGGTTAAAGCCCATGGTTAGAGGTTATGCTCTTGTTTTAGTTGCATGAACACCACTTTTGAAAGTGTGAAGAATACCACTACACATACTGATTCAGTTAAAGTACACATTTAGGATAAATATGGCATTTTACGGGTTACACAACTGTTGTACAGCAGTGGAACAATGGAATACACTCATTGAAGTTCTGCAAATGTGAAGAAATACATCATTTATGTTAACATGAATTTTTAACTGTAAAATAGACATTGTAGTTACATTTACTGTATGTTTCATATGCTTAATGAACTTTGTAGAACTTTGTTGCTTCTTGTCAGCTACTAATATTGCTTTTTTCTGATATTTTTAATACAACTGATATAGAAAGCTCACCACTGATGAACCAGGAAGAACCATGGAAAAGCTCAGCTGGCACCCAAATACCACATTGTACATGTTTATTTATTTATTTATTTATTTTTATTTGAGTGACTGATATCCTCTTTTAATTATTTAAACTTATTCTAATAATCTTGTGCAAATGGAAATAATGTCTGAATAAAACTTCATTAAACTCACTTCCCAAATAAATATGGTTTTAAGCAGCAGTTAATAAGGCATCAGACTCAATAGAAAGTCACTTTCACAAGATTCCATCATAAGGAACTTTATTACCACCTTATTTTATAGGTCTGAAGAGTCATTATCATAAAGCCCATGGCTTAAGATGTCTTAATGTTCCAAGGGGGAAAAAAGTAGGAAGCTTCAATTATCCAATTGTATTCTTTGAATAAGAAATAGCAGTATGAATTCAGAATTCACATTTGAGAAGTGTAGTAGTATTGCAGTATTTTCTGCATTAATGTAGTATGTATGTCATCCAGTACAGAAAAGTCAAGAACCTTTAAAAGTGTATATAATGTTTATGTAAGTCTATGACTAACGTTATATTACACTCAGCAGCCACTTTAATAGGAACGTCTGTACACGTGCTCATTCATGCAATTATCCAATCAGCCAATTATGTGATAGCAACTCAATGCATAAACTCATGCAGATACAGGTCAAGAGCTTTAATTACTGTTCACATCAAATATCAGAATGGAAAAATACACTCCTGGGCACAAAAAAGGGCCAAGCCAAATTGGCAAAATAATAAGATTTTAATGGGCTTAACAACAAATAATTGGTCAGGAAATTAGCAAGAATTAAACAAATAGATAAAGCAACTTAGTACCGGATAGATTTTGTCTTTGAATTCTTTAAATGTTTAAGCCATAAACAGACAGCGTTTTACAGAAAGAAGAGACAATGTTGATCCATTCAATGTTGATGGCTTCAAACAGTTGGTTAGTAGTTGAAAAATATCAAGCCACTTTTTGGTGGTCATTGCAGTGTGGTAGGAGCATTTTCGTCTTGAAAAATAACATCTGATCATTATTCTTTAGAAAACAACTTTTCAACTGTGGGAAGCAAGCCTTCCTGTAATATTCTCCTTTATTCCAAAGCATTAATTGACTTTTCACAGTGAAGCAGCTCACCGGTACCAGCAGCTGAAAAGTCTCCCCACATCATGACACCTCTTCACCCATGCTTAACTGTGATCATGCATTCACTATTGTATTTCTCACCAGATCTTCCAAAAGACACTTCTCTAGAGTATCACCATACAACTCAAATCGTGATTCATCACTCCATATAACTGCTGAATAGCTCTGAATCAGACGTCCTATATTCTGCCAAATCTTCATTCTGTCTTTGATGTTTTCTGAGACAACAATAGCTTTTCAACACATCTTCTAGACACAAAACTTGCACTAGATAACCATTAGATAGCCATTTTTGATTTGGCCCCTTTTTTGTCCAGGAGTGTATATGATCTAACCATGTCATGGTTGGTGGTGCTAGATTACAGAAACTGCTGATTTCCTGGAATTTTTCACACAGGTTCTTAAAAAAGAGACATCAGTGAATGGCAGTTGTGAGGGAGGAAATTTTATTGTCTTGTTGATCAGAGGTCAGACTGGTCCGTGCTTACAAGAAGTGTACAGTTACTTAAATAATCACACCTTACAACAGAATGCACAACACTCTGAACCTTGAGGAAGATAGGCTACAACAGCAGAAAACCAAAGTGGGTTCCACACTTGTCAGCCAAGAACAGGCTACAGTGGGCTCATGACAGCTTATGCTTGGAAAAAGATCATGCTATGATTTCTTTGTCTTCAGGTGTCAAGATGCCATGTGATTGGCTGAGTGGATAATTGCATGAATGAGCAGGTGTACAGGTGTTCCTATTAAAGTGGTCAGTGAGTGCATATTGTATGCTTACTGCTTATTTAGTAAATCCCACATAATTATAATAGAATGTATAATATGTATAATAGAAATAACTAATAGTAGAATGCCTGTGCAATATTTATTAGTGTCCTATGGGCTCAATTTTATCTAATTCCATTTTGAACAAGTCTAATTATGCATGCAATCAGTGTCAGTGATTTTCAATATTTTCAAATGACTCTTTCTACCACATAGACAGCTGTGATGACTGCAGTGTTGATCTGTATTAGTATTATTTTTTTTAATATCGATGGATATTTGGATGGGGTTCAAACAGCAAGTATGTTGCTTCCAGAAACTACCTGAAACCTTGTAGTCAAAATAGTATATGTCTTCCAGAAGGGAAAAAAAATATCACAGCTGAAGTACTGCCATCATAAACTACTGGGTCTCAAGTACATTGAAAATATATTGGTGCTTATTTCTGAGATGCAGATATGAGTGAACTATGGTTGAATGATAATGGCATTGAAAAGCTAAAAGTCTCGTAAAGGGCATGCTCCGTTATTGTAATCAGAGTATTCCTATTTCTGCCCCCAATTGTTACAAGACAACTGCAGTTATGTTGGTCAAGTGCTGTTCAGCAATCCTTATTAAATAACTTGACTTTCTTTTGTCATTTTAAAATATACCATTTCTCTCCCCTTTTATGGTTATGCAAAGCAACCATCTTTATGTCGCACAAACAGATATTATGCTGAAAACCTTGCTTGGGTAATCTTCATTAGGGATGATGTTTTCATGGTTGTAGCAGACCTTGTTCCCTCTCCAGTCCTTCTTAGCTGTATTTTAGACCCCATCCTGGCCATCAAGAGGAGGAGAAGTGCCTCTTACATTGCTGAGGCAAGGCAGGCCATTTTGACAGCTCCCAACTATCTCCCTCCCCCTTGCTCATCGTGCCTCTCAATCTCTGATGATGAGAGGCTGCAAAGAGCTCCTTACAAATAGAAGCGTCCGACAGGAGTCCTCTCAACGAGTACAAAAGATAATAGATCTCTTGACAGCAATATGCTGAAAGAAGACATTTCACAATTCCACAATGCTAAATATGGTGGCCATGGAAAAGTTAGATCTAAAACTAAAGCTTCAGTGATAAGGTAAAATTCTTGGCAGCATCTGTAAGTTAAGTTATAGAATTTATGTATGCCTTTGTTTCCTGACATGAAAGTCTTTTGTTCTTTTTGTCCTTTTCAGAATTATTTAAAGCTCTAGACAGGAATAGCAGCAAATGGTGAGGAAATAAAGCACAATACTTTGTACAAGGGAACAGACTAACTGAAATGTTTACACACAGCTTCCTTTGAATAAATAAAAGTTGGAATTAAAATAAGGTGAAATTTGATTAGTTTGACTATCTACACATTGACAGCAGTTTACTGACTGCTCCAATTGTTACACTTCAGTCAGGTAGTAAGTTTGTTTCCTCATACATGTAGCTGATTGTAGTCTTTGTGTCTGTAAAATTCTTGGACAGCACACACACACACATACACACACACACACACACACACACATACACACACACATACACACACACACACACACACACACACACATGTGCAAGTGCTTATAATTGGTCTCTGCTCTCCTGGACAATGCCCAGAGCATCGCTGAGGGTCAAACTCCACCACTCGCATCACTTGTAAGTATAAAGCAATCCAGCTGGATTATGTTTGATGCTTGAGCCATTTGTACCTATCAGAATACAAAAGTGGTGAAAGTGACAAAATTCATTGAGCAATTACTAATCTAAATCAGAAAAAGTTGGAGTACAGTTCAATTCCTAATGTTTTTCTCCTAATCACTCAAATGTTAACAACATTAATAATAACTCTGACAATACAACCTACCAGAATGCTGTCACAATGCAAACTGCATGCACTGAGTAAAAGGAAGATTTTTCTTTTAAATTGTAATTGTAAAAGTCATTACTTATTGACTACTTATTTTCCACCATGTATTAGGTAGAAAAAAACACCAAAACCACAGCAAAATCCCCAATGTTGAATTAACACCTACAGAGTTTATATATACTATATTGCCAAAAGTTTTGGGACACCCCTCCAAATCATTGAATTCAGCTGTTCCAATCACTTCCATGGCCACAGATGTATAAAATCAAGCAACTAGGCATACAGGCTGCTTCTACAAACATTTGTGAAAGAATGGGTCGCTCTCAGGAGCTCAGTGAATTCAAGCGTGGTACCGTGATAGGTTGCCATCTGTGCAATAAGTCCATTTGTGAAATTTCCTCACTACTAAATATTCCATGGTCAACTGTTACTGGTATAATAACAAAGTGGAAGCAATTGGGAACAACAGCAACTCAGCCATGAAGTGGTAGGCCGTGTAAAATCATAGAGCGGGGTCAGCGCATGCTGAGGGGCACAGTGCGCAGAAATCACCAGCTTTCTGCAGAGTCAATAGCTACAGACCTCCAAACTTTGTGTGGCCTTCAGATTAGCTCAAGAAGAGAGTGTAGAGAGCTTCATGGGCTTCCATGTCCGAGCAGCTGCATCCAAACCTTACATCACCAAGTGCAATGCAAAGAGTCGGATGCAGTGGTGTAAATCACACCGCCACTGGACTCTAGAGCAGTGGAGACGTGTTCTCTGGAGTGACGAATCACACTTCTCTGTCTGGCAATCCCATGGATGAGTCTAGGTTTGGCGGTTGCCAGGAGAACGTTACTTGCCTGACTGCATTGTGCCAAGTGTAAAGTTTGGTGGAGGGGGGATTATGGTGTGGGGTTGCTTTTCAGGGTTGGGCTTGGCCCCTTAGTTCAAGTGAAAGGAACTCTTAATGCTTCAGCATACCAAGACATTTTGGACAATTTC
>CM074945.1:6440801-6467524 GCA_037577455.1 Pangasius macronema | reverse complement strand
CCGTGTAGAAAACATCTCCAGTGGGATCTCCTTGTCATGCCAGTATCGTTGGAAGTCATCAGGACCATCCAGGTTAATTTTTTTCCTCATCCGGGAATAAAACTTTCCTCCATCTTTCAATGTCCCATGTTTGGTGCTTCCTTGCAAATTTCAAACGGGTAAGTTTGTGGTGTGGGAGGAGATCCTGGACCCAGAGGAAACCCATGCAGACATGAGGTCAACACAGAAAACTCCACACAGACAATAACCTGAACTCAGGAAGTAGCAAAGCTACCATGCGACCAGAAATTAGATTGACAGGACATAATTTCTATTGGTCAACTAATCTATTCATAAACAAAGGCACCCATATAAATGCACACCTTTTTGGATTACTAACACCACAATTCTGTTGAAAATACAAGGTAAGTAAGTAAGCATAAACAATTTTACAAAATTTATTTAAAAAAATATTTATCATACAGAACAAAATAAAGATGACCTTGCACAAAGAGTAAGTACATGAACGGGTTAACAGTAACATACCCAGCTTCTTACATATAGCAGCAGCTTTTGGCATTAGAGCAGGAACTGATATCACCTCAAAGTTTAATCGCATACAGTTACTAGCCTTCTTGTCCTTCCACAGTGCTCTAATCCTGGTGCATTTGCCAGGATGTAAAAGTAAGAGAATTAAAGAAGTGCCATTTAAATATAACCAAAGAAATTAAAAATGTAATTAAAATTAAAGAGGATACAAAAGAGACACAGCAACAACAAAAACAAACAAGTGAAGTCCATTCCTCTTGCCAAGTAAGTTGTTTATCAGAGGCATTAATATATTAGGGCTTTAATATTGGTATCAGTAATTTTGTCCACTAAACGAGAGTGTAACAACTATTAAGCAAATGGAAAATGTGGTATTTATTAAGCACACTGTTATTATTAATTTTGTTTATGTTTCACTGTATGGCACTGCATTTAGGGTCTTTGTGTTATGTTTACGTATGTTATTTATGTGGCACTTATGTTATTTTGAGGATCTTAGGGTTTGTTTGTTTTATTTGTTTTTTTGTTAAAGGATAATGAGTGTTTGGGCATGGCATAGTATTCACACAAACAAAATTAAAAACACACAAACAAAAACTCATCACAACACAAAGACCAAGAGCAAAACACTTATGCCTAAGGATCAAACCAACCCATAGATTCAGAAATGTAATATTCCGTTTTACCACCTCTGTCTTCTCTCTCTTTCAGCTATCCACAATTGATAGGTATGTAGGTGATTTTACAGCACTACTGTAAAATACTCAAATTTTTGTTACTAATGGTAGAAACAGGGTACAGCAGTTTGGTGTTTAAAATATAGTGCTATATTTCAGTGTAAGTCCCTTGCTGAAAGAAAGGGTAAAGTGCACTAAACCTCAGCTGAACTCAAAACCAACCCAAAAAACAAATGTGTTTGTTATTTGAAACTAATGTCACTGATTTGTGCTGCACAAATATTATATATATATATATACACACACACACACACACACACACACACACACACACACACACACACACACACTCTTATCAAAATCTTAAGACCAGGGAAAATATTACAAGTATTCACACTTCGCACAGGTGGATTCTAACCAGGATTGTGGTGTGGGAGGAGACGTGGCTTTCAAAGACGTTTTTTGTTCTTTAAGCCCTTCTCTCGCAGATGCCGTCTTATGATTATTGGGCTGCAGCCAGCATCAGTAAGGGCCTTAATTTGGGTCGAGGATCGGCCTGTGTCTTCACAGACAGCCCGTCGGATCCTCCGGCTCAGTGCAGGTGAAATTTTTTTGGGCCTACCACTTGATTTTTTTGTCCCATAACTCTCAGGATCTTTTAAGAAATTTAGAATGAATGTGTGAATACTTGTATTTTCCCTGGTCTTAAGATTTTGTTCAGGAGTGTATTATGCCTTAGCGTAGTCCTGCCCCTCTTCCAAAGGCTGTTTCTTCTATGAGCTGCAGCTCAGTGAGTTGTCACATGCTAATCTCCTAAAGCATGTCAAAGCCATGAAGTATGCCACAGCACTACAGGGTATTAGTTGGGCTGGGGAGAAAGAGTGAATAATTTTGATATGCTGAGCAGACATAGTATACACATGCATACACATGCATACACATGCACACACATGCACATAGAGACTTGTAAACAAAACTTGTGTCAGAAATGCTCGTGCAAATGCATCTTCCATTGTAGCATGATTCACATGCTTCCATGTTGTAGCACATCTCTCCCTGTCTCTGTCTCTTTCTCTCTCTCTCTCTCTCTCTCTCTCTCGCTGACACACATGCACACACACACACACACACACACACACACACACACACACACACACACACACACACACACAAAAACACATATTACAGTGGCACTACCCACACTACCCAGTGGCATAGCAAGTGTATCATTAATTGTCTGTTGTCGCAGAGCTGCAATCTTTGGGACATGCTATGATTTAAAAAGCAAATGTCTGCAAGTTGAACGAGATGGGTTTTAATAGAGACAGCCAATAGGGAGTGCTTGTCTTACATGCAAAGCTTTGCTCCATCAGGAGAGAGGACAAAGTGGTGTGCGCAAATGACTCAGAGCTAGCAGCATGGCTTGAGGTGGATGGGAAAAATGTGTTAGCTTCCAATATTCAGCTATTTTTTCTATTATAGCCAGAAAGTAGGGCAGCTCATCAGTCCCAAAGTTTGACAAACAAAATGAAATATGGAAATAATTGTGAATAAAAATTGCCAATTAAATTTGTTCTCGGTTTTCCAGCTCCGTCACGCTGCAGTAGCCTTTCAATAGTAGCAACACAGAACAAAGCAGGCTAAATAGGCTAGATGAAGTACCATCATCAGTTATGGTAGCAAACGTGTCCAGACTGTTTCTGCGGAAGAATCGGAAATAGTGGATGTTATTACACTGTCACGTATTACACTAGTGATGCAGATAGCAGAAGACATATAGCTTTATAGTGAATTAAAGAACTGTATTTGGATATTCAGAACTCAGAACCACCATCTATAGACTATCACCAACTTGACTTGACTATCAACTTGTTTTTTTTTACTTCGCTTTATTTGGGTAGTTCAGTTTATGGCTGTGGAGTGGATAGTCTGTAGAATGTTAATAGGAAACACGTAGTTAGTTGACATAAATATATGCTATGGGTAATGCTTTACATTAAGGTTCTCGTAATTGACATTATTTATTACATTAACATTGACAAGCCATAAATACAGCATTAATACACTGTAAGTAATATTAACAAAATAAATTAACAAGTTAATTGACATCTGTTTAAATGTTAATGGAATACACCTGCATTGACTAATATTTATTCAATCCATGACTAAAAATAAGCCCACTGGTGTGTGTGCATGTGTGCAGACCCACCTCAACCCTTATCAGGATAAATTGGTGAATAACGATGACTGAATAAATTAGGAAAATTACATTAGAAAATGTTCCTAAATGTTAAGTTCTGAATTTTGCCAGTTAGCAACAGCAAACATGTTCATTAAGGTGTTGATTCATATTGCTCATTGTGAGCTCCAGTTTACACTGTGATGGGTTTACACTGTGATGGGTTTCACTTTGAAATTTTTTTCTTTATTAACGATACTTTCAAGGTACTTTCATTGTTAATGTTAGTTCATGGTATGCTTAAAGACTGATACAAATCTGCCGATGTCATTTTATCTATGTTATTATGAATTAGTTCACTGGCTGGTTGATGACCATCTACTGTATATATTATTAATTTAATAACCAAAAGGTTCTTTTTGCATTCTTTAGGGACCACCTAATTAAGATGTGGAAAATTTTGTGATGATGTATTAAGGAGATGCAGGTAATTGCTGTAATAATGAGAGAAGGGCCATTGGCTGCATATCTAAATTATATGCATATTATAGCTAACAGACAAATATAGTATATGTGCTATACTATCTGGAAATCATAAAACACACTAGTATACACCTTTCTTATTAGAGATTGTAGAAGATCTTAACTTTTATTGAATCAGACAGTGGAAACAAAGTATCCAGAATTTGTCATCTTCAAGGTCATTCTGGGAGAATGACTGAGCTTTATCCATGCTTGTCTCACTCTGCGAATAGGAATGAAGAAGGCTATGAATATTCTGGTTGTGTCTTTCTCTCTATTCCTCACCCTCTCGCCCTATCTCTCTCTTCGCGTTTCACATAACCGCAGCCTGCAGCTGATGATAATGCTTGTGTGCTAAAGGGGGGAACAAATGATGATTTCTCTTTTTCCTGCAGGATGACTGAAAATTACAGGATGTGTGCATGCGAAGTAGGTTTAATCACAATATTTCAGTTTTGCTCATAGAATATTTTGTCCGTGTGTGTGTGTGTGTGTGTGTGTGTGTGTGTGTGTATATGTGTGTGTGTGTGTGTGTGTTTGTGTATTGGCGACCTACACAGACTCAAATTTGATTTTGTCTTTCCTGGTCATTGAGACATTTTAATCCAAATATGATAAGTGACTGTGCCCAAGTAAATCCACATTGCACAGTATGGCTTCTGCTGAGGATCTAAAGCAATTACAGAAACATGGCACTCAGCTCTTCTTCCTTGTGTCAACAAAGCCAGTCTCTAATCCTCAGTCACCTAATATAGACAGAAGAGCAAAGAAATCCTTCATTTAATAATGATATACAAGCAATTAACATTGTTCTCTGATTTTTGTTGTTGTTGTTGTTTTCATTTTTACACTCTATACACATGATTAAAAATCCCTGTGAGTTTTGTATCAAATGGGGGATACACCACAAGTGCTAGCAGCTAGGCATGAACTGTAATTAAGCTTGAAATTAAACTTTCAGCTCGTTGTGATTTGAATTCCTATAAGGACCATTACACAGGCCGAATATCCCTGAAGTTTATGGCAACAGGCTTGCAGCATCACTGCCACAGGAGACTAGTGGTATCCTCCTGAAGGTCACAATCAGTAAACAGGAACAAAATGTGATATAAAATGTGCAGATTGAGCTGCAGCCCTCAGGGGACTGTCTTCTTCCTGAATTGATTTTTTTTTCTTTTTTTTTTTTATAAAGTGATAAAGCACTAACCTTAAGTTGTACTTATGCAGCATACAGGTTCTAGTTTCTGTTTTACAATTTGTACAGTGGGCTATAAAACACCTTGTAAAAGAACAAAAAATTCACTCGCAAATTGAGAAAATGCAACACCAAATTCTGAAACGCCTCAATATTCACTTGAAACTGGAAGGGTAGGTCCTTTTTAAACATCACTCGCTTTTTTGCTGACAGTCTGAGAGACCATGGTAAACAAAGCTGGAGGATATTTACAGTAAGAGGATATGTGAACATAAATGGATCTACTGATGATTTTATTTGTGCTTATTTTCATGGACATTCATATGATGCTAGCACCGAAAACACTGCCTAAAGAAAGTTGGCTTATTCAGAGGAAAGAATTGCTCCTCGCTAGCCAATAACAGACTGAAGTGCAATCCTTTTTCCTTTTGATACTCTGTGTTCAGTCAGCAATGAACATGTGATATTCAATAATGACCTCTACCTATCCTGTTTTCAGTTAAAGTTGATGTGCTTCTGATTTTGTTATGGTGTTTTGGTTTTGTTGTTGATTTTTCTGATTTGCTTTTATGTTTTTTGGCTTGTTGCACTTATGGGCCACCGAAATTTAGTGAGCTGCCTGAAGTGAACTGACATACAACTGAGGTTCTGTTTACATTTCAGAAAAACTGCAGTGCTTGGTCTATCTTTGTGTTTCTTTTTTTGGCACAAACAATATACATGTATCCTCAAAAGGTCAAACCATGCTCTGAAACATCCATTTACAGTGCCTTGCATAAGTATTCACCCCCTTGAACTTGTCCACATTTTGTAGTTTTATGACCTGAAATCAAAATCGACTTAATTGGCATAATTTCTCATTAATTTACACAAAATAGACCACAATATTGAAATGGAAAGAAAAACAAACATCTGTATACTGTATTTGCAAAACAATTTACTAATAATAAACAAAAAGGTTTGCATAAGTATTTACCCCTATTGCTATGAAACCCCTAAATTAGTTCTGGTGCAACTAGTTGCCATGAGAAGTGAATACTTATGCGTATGAGTTTTAATTTCCTGTTCCATGTGAATGATACATATTAAGGTACACATATACAAAAGAAGTACACTTAGGTACCACCCTAGTCATGACCAGTGATACAGTTTAGTGTCTTTTTTCAGCTATGGACAGTATATTTACTTAAACACATCAGTAAGAGTAAGATATCTAAGCGTCTTATACTTCAGTAGTAGCTTTTGAATGTGTGAACATGGCTGTTCAGTTCAAAGAAGAATGATAGCTTTATTATCCCACTAAATGCAGCCATTCTGCTGTTTACCTCATGTGAGTCAATCAAATTCAGCCATTATTGCCTCATGGATATGAAGCAATTCATTTTACTGTTCTGCTGATGTGTCACTAAGACCATTCAGAGAGCTTTATTGCTCCACTTTGTCAACATCAAAACTATTTTATATAGGCAAGAGGTTTGTTCAGATACCAAAGTGTGTTGTCTGATAATTTGCCTAAAATTCCAGAGAACAGTTTGAAGAATCATTATGAATAGCAGCAACAACAACAACAACAACAACGATTATTATTATTATTATTATTATTGAACTCTTATGTCATGAGAAACTGATAAAGACAGTTTGATGTTTTTGCTTTATATGAAAGAAAAGGCACAAAAAAGGCACAAATGCTAACCCTCATCTTATCCTTTGTATCTTTGCATGTGAGAGTGATGTGAATTGTTTCCCTGAATTAGGTTTAGGAAGGCTACAAGATTATACTGTATTGTAATGTAGGTTTAAAATGTATTTAAAATGTAAACTGTATTTAAACTGTATGTTTACACAAGTGTTAAAAATTACCTTAGAATCTCTGCTGATTTGCCATCAGGTTGTACAAGTGCCCTCTTCACCAGCTTGTATAATAACTGTGTTTTATATGTTCTCTGGGCAGCTCATGGAACCAAGATGTACATCTGAAGTGCAGTTGTGACCAGTTGTGACCACTGTCCAAAGCACAGTTGGCAAACCCTGGGAGTGTAGTATGTGTGTTAAATCAGCGTGGATCCAACAACCAGCCACCTCTGGATATTTCAACTCNCTCCAACCTGTCGTTGATGCACACATAGTCAGGTAACTACGCTAGGTTTCTTCATCACAGAGAACTTCATGTTTCACTTTTTTACACTTTTTAATTACAAACACCATTTATAATCATGTCATTTATATACTTATCAATTTAATGTAATTATGTCAGACCTACTAATTTATCTCCAAGTCTAAATATACTAGCCTACTCACAGGCAAGCTTCTAGTGGCCTAAATATCATTAATGGCAGTTAACATGACCTCTTTTGACAAGATATAAATATAGGCCTATGTCTAAATTCTAAAGCATGTAGTTAAACTTAGCCTATGTTATATGTTTTACAGTTTTCTCTTTTCTCTCTAGTCTTATTATAGACAGAGATGCAATAATGGTAGCAGTGGCACAGATTTTTTTTCCACCTCTCACTAAGATCTAACAGCTATGTAATTTGTGCAAGCTAAAAGTGTGGTGTTGTTTTGGGCAATATGAAATAAGAAGTAAACACTATTATAAAAAAGTAAATATACAAAAATGAAAGGCAAAATACACTGGCAAATAAACTACACCTCATCTCACTGAGTTAGTTTGTAGACCATGTGTATAAATGAAAGAAATTGAATAGATACATCTGGAAGGGTATCGTGTGTGTGTGTGTGTGTGTGTGTGTTACCCTTTTAAAATATCAGCTGCTTTCACCTCCTACAGCCTGAGAAGCACTTCACTTACACAAACGTCTGTCCAAAATATCAATCAGTATTATCTTTTGAATTATAGAATGATCACTATTGAATGATCCTGAAATATAATTTTAGGCATAGTTTATGTTTGTGTGACATCTGCATGTCTGCATGAACTGATGTATATGTATAAATGTATAAAGTATGAAATATAAATATATAAAGTATGAACAGATCTATAAGCCACACTATATCAGTGCACATACTTGAAAAGGCATGTTGTCTTGATGTATTTCCATTGTGTCAAAGAAAAGCTAATTTCGTAAAGATCTGTGCATTCTTTATGGAATAATAGGCTTGATGTCCTAAGTGGTCTTCAGCCATTTTCAGGTGCAATTAGGCAACATTCTTCATGAAAAGAATTATATTATGTACAAAACAGGTGTATGAGTCTCAATGTGCAGTTTATATGCTGTGCACACATAAGCATGCAAACCACATTTCTGTCCCTTATATATATGGATTTAAGACAATCACACAAAAAGTATACATTCAGCTCAAAAAAGGGTGGAGTAATATGAAGTGTGGCTGATTAAATATTCTGTTTGGCATGCCAAGTTTTGGGCAATAGTGGCAGCCAGTTTTCTGCATTATAATATTATCTGCCTCTTAAAACCAGGTATAAATTTGCACCATGTGTGTGACTTGGAGAAGTTGCCACAATCTGGTAACCCACAAATGCACGTGTCACAAACAAATACATTAACAAAGACATTTTATGAATGCAACAGGAGCCACAGTTAAGCCACAATGAAAAAGAAAAAAACAAAACAAAAAAAAAAACTGGACACAGATAAATTACATTATATGGATTCTGTACCAACCAAGGTTTCCATTGGGGTAAACCAATTGACAACCTAATGGCACGTCATGTATTAATTCCCTCGATGCTGTTTACCTGTTCCGACATGGAATAGTCATTATTACCACATTTATCTCTTACTTACTTTTTGATAGCCCTGTGGTTGACCATTTCCACCATTCCCCCCAGGAGATTTTATACCCCAATTTGTATCTCATACAGAATGCATTTAATCTGAGCTTCCAGGTACAATTTGTGTGGTGAGCCACAACTTGGTGTATTGTTCATATCAAATGCATTGTGGGCAAGTTTGCATCTACATTAAGTCACATTTGCACCACCTCATGTACATACATCTGGTCCAGTGTTTTGGCAGACATTGTACAGAATCCAACTGTTTTGTGAGAGACTTGATTGTTCTTCAGCTCCCCCAGTGTAAGGTTTAGAGATTTTGCCAGAGACATTAAGCACTCCTTAATATGTCATAGATAATTACAACTATAAAATGTAATCATGAAAAATGCATACTACTACTATTACTACTACTATTACTACTACTACTACTACTAATAATAATAATAATGGGGGGCATGGTGTCTTAGTGGCTTGTATGTTTTCCCCACAACTCCAGGTTTGGGGGTTCGATTCCTGCCTCCGACCTGTGTGGGCAGAGTTTACATGTACTCCGGTTTCCTCCCCAGTCTAAAGACATGCATTGTAGACTGAATGGCAACTCTAAATTGTAGTGTGTGAATGGGCGAGTGAGTGTGTGCAGTTGTGCCCTGGGATAGGCTCCAGGCTCCAGCCTCCAGGCTCCCCTCGACCCTGTGTAGGATAATCAGTACAGAAAATGAATTGATGGATAATAATAATATTTGCCAATAGTAACTGACAATCATGCTAAAATCTAGTCACCTCTCTTTCAGGGTTTCCTGCCTCATGTCCACTGTTGTTGAGGCTCTGGATTAAGCAGGATAAAGCTCTTACTGAAGATGAATGAATGAATGAACTTATGGCTTTTGATTTATTCATTTAACTTCAGATGAGGAGTCTCAAAGTACTAAATTTGAAGGCTTATTAACAGTATTATTTTGTAAAAACTTTTTGAAGTGAAGGCCATTTAATAGACATGTAATAAAAGCAGTTTATGAACAAGGCAACACATGATAAGATGTATAAAATGATTCATGGGCTTATTTAAGAAAACTAGGCTTATTTTTATATTAGTAAAAATGATTCAGTCTTAAACCACTGTAGATTTTATCCACCCTGCCTACTGTTCAGTGTTCAAATATGGGGGAAACTAAAAGGACAGAACCATGCAACACTGCACCATGCATCACCAGCGGATTACTGGGACAGAAATAGTTATTATAACATACAAAATATAAAAATATACTGAAATAAAGGGTAGCACAATAGCTAACCAACACACCAAATTTTAGAAGAAAAATAAAATTAAGGGCTAAAAGAAACCAATTAGGGCATCTGACATGTGCAGTTCTTGCTCATAAAAATGAGATATCCTTAAAAAATCCATACACGACAGAAAGAGGTAGGAAGCTACCAGCTTGAGTCATAAACTACTATCTGTGCCTGGGCTTCCTTCCCAAAGAAATGCTAACTGTTTAAGCAAGATCTTTGGCATATTTAATGTGTGGCTTCTATTCCTCCTCTCTTTTTCACTCTGGAGGTGTTTCTGGAGCTTCAAAGAGCAAAATCATGTCAGCGTATGAGGTAGGCAGACTTGAACTATTGAAATATTCAGCATGCTCTCCTTAAACTTGTCCAGCCCACAGACAGTGCCTTGTCTATTAATACTTCATATTCCAGATGACTGCGATCTTACTGAGTACCTGAATGATGAATGACAATAGATACTTTATTTCTCTGGACTTGCTGTTGAGCATAGGTGCTCAGAAAAACCTTACCTAAAAACTATACCTTTGAATCTCTGATGAAGAGCCTGGGGTGAGTGGGAACATACAGTAGCTTCAANACAAGTCCAGTCCAGATTTTCTACTACAAGACAGGTAACCTAACTGAGGAAGTAGACAGTATTGGTTCTCATCTTCATGACTGCTGACTAATGATGAGGAAAGGCATAGCCATAGTGCCAAATGAGTATAAATGTCAGGTAGACTAGGTTTGTGGTTCTCAACCAGTTTGCACACAGGGACCTCTTTAACTGTAAATTAAATAACATGGACCCCCTCAAGACAGATTTATTTTATGAACATAATCCAACTATTCATATATTAGAATAATTATTTAATTAAATCTCATTAAATGTGTGCAAAAATATCCTGGCTGTTTCAAGCCATTCTACTGGAGCCAAAAAATCATTAGATATCACATTATTTTATAGGGAAGTTTGAAGTTTGAGTGAAGTTTGGATAAAACCCATTTAATTAAGTAAGTAGTCAAATAGGCTAATAACTATAAGAACACAATAATACATATAATATTGTAATGGTAATGATGATTTGGGATTTGGGATTTCCACAACTGTAAAACAAACAAACAAACAAACAAACAAACAAACAAACAAACAAACAAAAACACCTGCATTACACATGGTCCCTGGACCCCTCTTTTAGAACCACTGACCTAAAGACTTAATAAAAGTATGGTAAATACTTAAAGTTATGGTCAACATTTATTTATACTTAAAGTTATGGTCAACTTGCTTTGAAGGTATACAATATGTTCTGAAATAAAATAGGTAGTAAAATTGCATTAATCTTTTTACCCTCATACACAATGAAACTGTATAAAAACAGAAAAATTCCCATGATCCAACTATTGGCGCACTTAAACAATTCAAATTACTTTCATTAGAGAAACTAGCTTCTCATTTGTTGTTAATTAAACTCACCAGTGTACTCACATGAAATGATGTCTTTAATGCTTTAAAAAAATGGTCAGTCTCATTATCTCTTCCTTTGTGAAAATGGTGAAGACCAGAGCTGTGTGAGGTGAGCTGTGTGGAGTTCTCAATGGTTTTAAGATGTTTAACGCTCATGTAACTGTGAGGAACCTCCCAGAATGTATAGGGAAGAAGAACAAAAAATGAAAAACACTTTGTGTAAAATCTAAAGATGCTGACTTCACACAATCTGGAGTGATTTCAACCTGTACCACACACCACGCACTCAACAAGAAAGACTTCATGGGTAAAGTCAAAGAAGAACCTCACTATTGAAAAACATAAAATTGCACAACTGACATTTGCCCAAATCTAGAGAAACGTCTCCAGGTTACGCATGTAACCATGGTTCCCCGAGGGAACGAGATGCTGTGTCAAAATGCTATGGGAACGCCATCAGCGTGACCATGCTCTGAATCACCTGTGTAATCAGTCCAAAGAGACGTCACGGGCGGGGTGACGTAGCAACTCGGAAACATAAAAGCCCAAGCAGCAAGTGCCACGCTAGCTTCTGAGAAATGAGGCGAGCACGGCAGGGATGCCGGAAGTGTGGCTCTAGACGTCTCTTTCTCTCGGGGAACCATGGTTACATGCATAACCTGGAGACGTTCCACTTCAGGAACTCGAGCTGTGTCGAAACGCTATGGGAACGAGTATGCCCACGCCACCAGACTTACAAATCCCTGCCTAGTGTGGAAGAGGCACAGCTTAGGGCAGAAGGACAGAAGAGCCGGGAGCGGCTCGCATATCCAGGCCATAGAACCTGGCAGACGTGAGGGGTGTGGACCAACCCGCCGCGTTGCAGATGTCCTGCATGGACACACCTGCCAGAAAGGCCTACACCTTGGGTAGAGTGAGCCTTGACCCCCAAGGGTGAGGGGACACCAGACGACTCATAAGCCAGGGAAATGGAGTCCACAATCCACTGGCTGAGGGTTTGCTTGTTAGCAGGAAGACCCCTCTTCGAGGGACCAAAGCATACAACAGTTGGTCCATCCTCCTCCACAGGGCAGCTCTGTGGACGTACATGTCCAGTGCTCACACTGGACATGTACAGTTAAGCTTCCGATGGTTGGGCTCCCGAAAGGGAGGAGGACAGGAGGCTGGCAGCACGACCGGCCATGGTGCAGAGGAGGGAACTTTTGGTATGTACCCCGCTCGGGGGTACAAGAACGCTTTGGCCAGACCGGGCGCAAAATCTAGGTAAGAGGGGGCCAAAGAAAGGGCCTGAAGATCCCCCACTCTCCTAAGAGAGGAAAGAGCCAAGAGAAAGGCAGTTTTCAACGTCAAAAGACAGTCCGAAATCTCCTCTATAGGCTCGAAGGGGGGTTTACAGAGAGCCTCTAAAACCACGGCCAGGTCCCACGGAGGGACCCGAGATCGCACTGGAGGTCTGAGCCTCAGTGCACCGCGGAGGAAACGTGTAACCAGGGGGTGCCTGCCCACTGACTGACCACCAAGAGGGGTGTGGTAGGCCGCAATAGCCGCCATGTAAACCTTCAGGGTGGAGTGGGCCAGCCCTGTGGAGAGACGGGCCTGCAGGAACTCCAACTGGGCAGTGAACAGGGTTGAGCCGGCGGTCTCTGCACCAGAAAGTGAAAAGCTTCCACTTCAGGGTGTACAGTTTCTTCCTTGAGGGAGCTGTGGACTGGAGGATGGTCTCAACAACCTTGGTTGAGAGACCGGAAGCTCTGAGTTGTGCCCCCTCAGAGGCCACACCCACAGCTTGCACAACTCTGGGCGGGGGTGAAGGATGTCCCTGTGAGAGGAGGTCCCTCCTGACGGAAATCTTCCATGGAGAGCCGCCGAGAAGGGAAATCAGGTCCGAGAACCATACTTGGCCTGGCCAAAATGGGGCTACTAGCAGCAAGCGGACCCCGTTCCGGCGCACCCTCTCCAGAATGTACAGAAAGGCGTACAGATGTGGCCTAGGCCACGTCTGTGCCATAGCACCTGAGCTCGGCCGAACATACGCCATATCTGCTCCACCACCTTGGGGTGGAGCCTCCGTTCCCCAGGCATCGGCCCCTGCCTCGACAGGGTGTCTGCTCCCATATTGAGACGGCCAGGGATATAAACTGCTCTCAGTGAGAGGAGTTTCCCCTGGGACCACACAAGGATCTGGAGCACCAGCCTGTAAAGGGGGACGCGAGTGCAGACCTCCCTGGTGGTTGATATAAGAGACCACTGCTGTGTTGTCGGTGCACACCAACATGTGGTAACCTATAAGGTCCGGGAGAAAGTATTTCAGTGCTAGAAACACGGCCAACCTCTCCAGCCAGTTGATGTACCAAGGGAGATGGCGGCCGCTCCACAGACCATGGGCAGAGCGGCCACTCATTACCGCTCCCCATCCGGTGAGAGTTGCATCCATCGCTAGCATTACTTGGCAACAAGAAGCTCTTAGCATCGGGCCCTGAGACAAGAACCCAGGTTCCCTCCACATGCCTAAGGCACGTAGGCACCGCTGTGTGACCTTGATCATGTGGAGTGGGTTTCCCCTCAGGGAGAACCCCCTGGTCTTGAGCCACCACTGTAGGGGTCTCATATACAGCAGGCCAAAAGGTATTATATTGGACACAGCTGCCATCAGACCCAGCAGTCTCTGAAACTGCTTCACAGTGAGTGACCGGCCTTCTCTCACTTTTGCGACTGCTGTGAGGATCGACTCGATCCGGCAGGAGACAGGTGTGCCTGCATCTTGGTCGAATCCCACACCACGCCCAGATGAGTGATTCTCTGTGCTGGAGAAAGCACACTTTTCTCTCCGTTTAGTCTTAACCTCAGCTCTTTCATATGGGCGAGAACGACATCTCGATGCCGAACCGCCATCTGCTCCGACCGAGCTAATATCAACCAGTCGTTGATATAATTCAGTATGCGTATGCCCTGGAGTCGCATAGGAGCCAGAGCAGCATCCACACACTTCGTGAAGGTGCGGGGTGAGAGTGCTAGGCCGAACGGAAGAACCCGATATTGGGAAGCTTGGCCCTCGAAAGCAAACCTCAGGAACTTCCTGTGTTGAGGATGGATGGAGATATGGAAATATGCATCTCTTAGGTCGATTGTGATAAACCAGTCCTCTGAGCTGATCTGAGACACGACCTGAGTTACCGTGAGCATTCTGAACATCAGTCGTGCGACTGAGAGGTTCAACTGCCGCAAGTCCAAAATGGGACTCAGTTCTCCACCCTTCCTGGGAGCAATGAAGTACCCAGAACCCGGACTCTCTGTCGCAAGGAGGGATCAGCTTGATGGCCTCCTTCCTCAGGAGAGTGTGCACTTCCTGTTCCATTACCAGAGCCTGCTTGGGACTCAACAAAGTGGGAAGAACCCCGGAAAAGCGAGGCACAGGAGAGCTGAACTGAATTCGGTAGCCTCTCTCTACAATACGCAGAACCCATTGAGACACATTCGGCAGAAGTTTCCATGCTGCCAAATAGCTCACTAAGGGGATCAGCCTCTAGAGACCGACGTCTGGTACGGCGAGAGCGGCTAGCTTGGTGCCCTGGAGCAGCGAACTGACAGTGAACGACCGCACTAGCTGTCCGAAGGCCTCCAAAGAGGCCGCGAGCCTCCCAGACCCGCTACGTTCCCGGGCGAGAACTGGGAGAAATGTTCGCCGGAGACCGCTGCGCCCTGAAGCACCATAGGTGGGTTTGCAGATCGACCTCCCGAGGGCACTGAGGTGAGATGGGCACCGTATAATTAGGTGTACACCTTCCTGTCCCAGAGGGGCCTGCCCTCGGAAGCCCTGGGCCCAAGGCGTCAGGGCTCCTTAGCCGCAGCCCTCCTCGACAAAAGAACGGTCCTCAGATCCGTCACTGTTAAAGAGTGACCGGGCCCAGAGCGCCGCTGAGACTCCCGGTCCCACGCTCTGTTTCTGAGTCTCCCTGTGAGAGGAGGCCGTAGACGGAGGGTGCTGCCCCCGCCCGGCAGCCCCAAGAGCCAGAGAGCGATGAGGGAGAAACCGCTGGAACGCCTCTGCCTGAGTATGTGCCTGCTGGTACCTGTCGACGATGGAACTAACAGCGTCGCGGAACAGACCAGAGGGTGCCAGCGGGGCGTCCATAAGAACGACCCTGTCCTACTCTTTCATGTCGGACAGGGTCAGCCAGAGGTGTCTCTTCGCCGCCACCAGGACCACCATAGACCGGCCGATAGCACGGGCAGTCTCCTTGGTGGTGCAGAGAGAAAGAGAGCTCCGTCGCTTGCTCAGACAGCATCTCCCTGTGCTCATCTAGCTCTGTGAGCAGGTCGGCCTGGTATGCCTGTAACACCGCCATGGTTTGCAGACACGCACCAGCCTGACCCACTACCGTGTACGCCTTGCCCACCAGCGCTGAGGTAGTCCGCTTAGGGATGATGCCGTATCAGGGGACAGATAGCTAGCTAGCATCTGTTCAACCCTGGGCATCACCCTGTACCCATTACCCATAGCCATAGTAAGAGGAGGTGGGACTGAATAAACAGGCCGAAAAAGGCCTACTCCATGACCTCGACACCTCGGTGTGGAGGCCGGGGAAAAAAGGCAGGCTCTGGCGTGGAGGTGGCGGTTTACTGCGCAGGAAGCGCTCAGCCAGCTTGGATCCCTGTGGTTCAACCTATTTTTCAGCGGGCCTAAGTTTGGCAACGGCCCATGAAACCACCTCCAGCAGCTCCTCATATTGAGGAGACAGCGGAAAAATCAGAGCCAGAGCCCTCCACATCACCCTCCTCGGAGGAAGACAGGCAGAGCGCCGGGCCCGCTCCCTGGGGGGAAGAAACCGCTGAGTGGGCTTCCAAACCCAGAGAGCGGACAGTGGATCTGGAGGGTGAGGAAGGAGAACAGGACTCGCCCGTCTCCATTCCCTCTGCCAGATACAACTGCGAGCCGCACGAGTGCAACCGCCGCTCTGCCTCAGCAGAAGCGGGGCCGGCACCGCGAGGCACGCAAGTGAAGGCTCCCTCCTCAAAGAGAGCCTTCCGGGAGCGAAGCGTGCGCAGTGGTAAATGCTTGCAATGCAAGTGTGTATCCCCGCCCGTAATATAACGCGGGCAGGGAAGAACACACAGCCTAAAACGCTGTCTGCTCTCACCCAAATGCTTGGCATTGCCTCACACAACACAAAAGACAAACAATGTAACACAGATAGCTTGCTGAATGACAGAAAGCTAGCGCGGCGCTTGCCGCTCAGGCTTTTATGCTTCCGGGTCGCTACGTCACCCCGCCCGTGACGTCTCGCCCATCTTTTGGACTGATTACACAGGTGATTCAGAGCGCGGTCACGCTGAAGGCGTTCCCATAGCGTTTCGATGCAGCTCGAGTTCCTGAAGGGGAACCGCACTATTTCTGGGAAAATGTTTAATGGAGTGATGCAATATAATTTTTTTTTTCTTAAACACAGTCTGTCAGTTGTTTATAGGCAATGAAATGAAGCTTATGGGGGGACTGTTTTGTACTGTAATCTTTGAATATACTAAGATAATATTGCAATCAGAAGGATGTTTTAGAGCAAAATATGATACCCAGTGTCAGAGAGCTAGGTAATGACTGGAGCTCATGACTCCTTCAGCAGGATAATGAGCCAAAACACACACCCAAAAGCACTGTTAAATTGGGATAAACTGGCCACCAGTAAGCCATCGTCTCAATCCAATTAAATCTTTGAAAAAATAAGTAAATCTTAGTAAAATAAAACATGCAAACATGAATAGGACAAATTATAAGTGAGGAGTGGAAGAAACTACCAACAGAAAGGTGCAAGGCTATCATCATTGCCATAGGCAATATTAGGATGCTTTTAACACTGTCCATGTTATTAAAAAAAATACAGCCAGGTGACAAATTACAGGAAAAACTGGTAGAGTACTACTTTTGGTCATCTTTATTATAGGATGTACATCATATGGTATGGCCTTCACAGTCACCAGATCTTAACCCAATTGAACATCTTATGATGCTTAGGAGCGGCGTGTTGGATAGCCCTCTCCACCACCATTAAAAGACCAAGTGAGGAAATGTCTTTTGAAAAAAAAATAGTGTTAATGTCACCAGTACAATTCCAGAGACTTGTAAGGTCTATGTCAAGGTGCATTACAGATTTTCTTGCAGCTTGTGGTGGCCCAAAACCTTACTAACATGCTTTATATTTGTTTTTCCTTTAAGTCATCTAACTTCTGTATAGTCAAGTTAAAGAGACATTTTTTGTTGTATAATTTTGGACATCCTATTACAATATTCTCCTGAACAAATATGGTTACATTTCATATTATTTCTGAACCTGCTCTATATGATATACCTGAAATTTAAGGCTGCCAATAATATTGACCAGAACTATATATAGTTTCAAAATTGACAAGTTCCAACATTATTGGAATTAATATTATAGGTGAAGTGATGCCATCAAAATGACAATACCCAGTGGCAAAATATCATCTAATAGCAAATAAAAGGCACACAAAATTCTATTATAATATTTTACACACCATTAAAATTAGACATAAAATGTATTGCCTTCTCATGGGGAATAGCTATTTTTCTGAAGTACTTTTGCCATTGCAATTGATTTCAATTTTAGAAACGAAATAAGAGGCTCTCCTCTATACTGGAGAGTTTTCACTTCATAGATCATGACTTTCTGATCTTTTCTTGTCTAAAGGTCCCTGTTTTAGATGATAAAGAAAATGGGTTGAACTGAATACAGAACCTTGGCAGTGGAAACACTCTGAACTCATTATGTATACCAGACTTTTGTTCAGCACTAATTACAATCCAATTTTCCTTCTGAGATGAGGTTGGACATCGCACACACACACACACACACACACACACACACACACACACACACACACACACACACAAACACATGCTATAGTTCATCTTAACATTTAATCTACTAGTATTGCATTCTGAGATGTAATGTTGAAAACATACAGCATGTCTGCGCTTTGCATATAGTAAAGGGAGCTTAAAATTGGTAAACACACAGTGCTTGACTGGGCATCAGAAATATTTGGATAATGCAAAGGAGATGCTTTTAAGCTTGTTGCATGGGCATGTGAATGATGCTTTGCTCCCTGGCCAACAACCCCCTGCCCCTCGTATTTTCTTTCTTCCGAGGCATTACTTTTGAGATCAATCGAAAAAGTTGACAACAACTGTTTTTCTCTATCAGAAATGATTCCTGGATATGCAACATAATATATTTTTTATTATCATGTTTGATCTTAAAATACATGATGCAATATCAAATGCACCTTTATATTATTTATATTGTATATTATTTATGGAAAGCTTTCAGGCTTTTTTTTTACTTAGAAATAAAAACAGGGATGAACAGTTTTCTAGTTCATTTTCATGGACATAAAACTGAAATACTTGTGGCAAGACTGAAATATGGATGTGTCCTCAGTCTTTGAGACCATTTTTGCTTTGTTTCTTCTTGTTTACTTGCACAGCACTCTGTACATTTTACCTTAGATAATGTTCTATCTGTCGCCAATTGTAATTGTGTTGTATTTATCACAAACTTGTTAAAATTCTTCTGACAATCGCTATAATCGCTATAGCAAGAATTTCTTCTTGTATACCTTAATATCACTCTGTACATCCTTGGTATGAATAGATCTTTGATCATATTAGGACTGCTTTATTTTCAGGACAAACACAGAATTCAATGTATTAAGCTGTCTTATCAGGTGGCCTGAAACCTTAAATCTTGCCATCAAAAATGTCTAAAATGCAGTCACATATTACCTGATTCCATTTGAACATCAGAAGGAATGGAGCCATATCAGCCAGGTCTCCAGTTCTCTACTTCTTTTTGCTCCTATATTAAAAGTCCAGCACCTCTCTGTATGCTTAAGGCAATGATATCAATCAAGTTCCATGGTCCCTCTGCAGCTGACTGCAGAGTGGCCATGCATCCATGAAAAGGCAGCTTTTTTTTTCTGCTCATTCAGTATTACCCAGGCATCCTCTACATCTGATAAGGGTTAGAAGTGGAGTCTCCCAGTGGTAAATATGCCTTTCCACACTAGGTGCTGGAAACCACAGATATCAGTTTGCTTGGTGAAATCAAACAATACAGCACAAATTCAGCCTCTCTCAATAATCCAACAAGGTCAGGTGTCACTCATGCTGCTACCCACAAGAGCAAGTGAGTGAGAGATTGACAAGACAGTTGGTACATTTACACAGTGAAAAGAAATATTTCCACGGCTTTATATGAAACTTAATTTTTGTGGACATTTTTTATGGACTCAGCAGTTCCAATAACTGTGTTGCTGCACCACACAGCTGCAGGGTTTGATCCTGATCTCAGGTTACTGTCTATGTGAAGTTTTTGTGCTTGTTCTCACAGTGTTTACATGGGTTTATTATGGGTTCTCTGGTTTCCTCCTACTTCCCAAAACATGCCAATAGGTCGATTGACTCTAAATTGTCCCTAGGTGTAAGTGAGTGCCATCCTGGCAAAGGCTCCAGATCCACCATGACCTTGACCAAGATAAAGCTATAACTCAAGATAAATTAATGAATTATTGAGCATATTGAATAATGAAGTTTGGCATGACCAACATATATGTCTATCAGTTCTTTTCTTATTATAGATTAAAAGAAAGTTTTCTTACACACATTTTGAGGACTTGAAAAAAAATGAATAATTTGAGTGCACATTATAAAAGAGTCTTTCCACTCCAGCTATACTTTCAAACAGCTTGATTATGGTTATTAAGATAATCACTTGTGACAGCTTTGTCTATGAACCTCCTTCCCTTTCTTAGACACAGTTGTAACGGCTGACTTCAAGGGGTGGTGCCACAAAGATTTAACTAAATCTTACGAAATTCAGTAACTCTTAACATATTTCCTCCCAGTTGGAGACCTACTCTTTACTTTTAGAAATGGATTCAATATAAACTGAGCGAGTACTGAGGTAGTGTTTTGTGGGTAGTATGATTGAAAAAGGCTTTATATTGTTCCTTTCTAGTAGAAAAAGAAAAATATGCCAGAAAGTGCAGTGAATAGTTATCTTTATATAATTTCATTATGAAATATTGTCACTTAGTGGACCTACATTGGAACAGCTTCAGGATCAATGGTTGAATCCTAGCCTCGGTTTCTGGACATCTGAGTTTTGCACCATCTGTGCAAGTTTCCTTTAAGTTCACTGGTTTCCTCAGACCTGCCAAAAAACATGCTGGTGGGTGAATTGATTACTGTAAATTGCCCCATGTTTAAATGGATGTGCATTGTGCCCTGTGGTGGACAGGCATCATGCTCAGTGTTCCCCGGACAGATTCTGGATCCCCTGCCACCAGGATAAAGAAGTTACTGAAGATTGCACCTACTTGATGTTGGGTATTAGTGCTAGTCTAGTTGTAGTCTCCTTGTCCCTCATCACCCTCATAGGATTAAGTACATTATAGCACTTTTCCAGTGGACAGTATGGCATGAATATATATATATATATATATATATATATATATATATATATATATATATATATATATAGTGAGCGCGTCTCAAACATCACCAAAAAGCGCGCACACAACGTGATCAACACCACGCCTGGGGTGATATCTNGTTGTCCAAATACCTTTGAGCCCCTGAAAATGGAGGTACTTTGCTGAAAATGGCTGTAATTCCTAAATGGTAAATGCATATCGATCACATCTCGATTGTTTTATTTCAAATCTATTGTGGTGGTGTATAAAGGCAAAATCACAAAAACTCTGTCAAATACTTCCGGACCTGACTGTTTTTATGTGTATATATATGTGTGTGTGTGTGTGTGTGTGAGAGTGTGTGTGTGTGGGTGTGTAACAAAAAATGGAGATCAGTAATAGGTCAGAGACAAGGGTCTGCAGTTTGACCGTGTGGTGTTTCAGGGCATGTTCTCCCTTTTTCACCATTTGAGTGAAGAACCTTTGGGTTCTTTGTGTTTCCTCCAGGATACTTTTAAAGGTGTGAATGTGTGTGCATGGTGCCCTACAATGGACTGGCATCCCATTCAGGGTAAATTCCTAATTTTCATCCAGTCTTCCTGGAATGGGCTCCAGGTTCACTGTTATAGGAATGAAAAGAAACAAATCTCCATCACATTATTACATTTTACAGTGAGGGAAAGTGCAGCATGTAAGCTGGGGACAATGAATATTACATAAACATCTTGCCTACCAACCATCAGTTTTAACATGTGCTAAGCCTACACACACCTCTCAACAGAAAATAAGTGTTTTTGCCTCTACAAAAACAATATATACAAGCATATAGAGGAAAATAAGATCATTGCATCTCGAGTACTGCTGAAGCTACTCATTTCACAGAACAAAACATCTTACTATTCACTGAGGACAGTCTTGCATGTGTCATTTGCACAAATATGTTTTGCTCGATGTTGTCCTCCTGTTATGGACTCACATCAGGAAAAATAAACAGTCATGTTGGATGCTATGCATGGCTCTGCAGATTTTATATTAGTGCTAAGCACAGAGCTGTATTTATAAACAGAGCCGAAAACTGAGATTAATGAATCATCACAGAACCCTGTGGAGAGTGAAGTGAGTCGTTAGCGCTGCTCCAGCAGCCACAGGCACTTCACATAGGATGTAAAGCAAAACACCAGCATGGCATCATGTTTCCAGCTCACAGCATAGCGTATGCAGAGTCAGGCTGTGTTATGCATTTGATAGGATTGTCTCTGATAGGATTTGGTGAACCTGTATTTTATTAAAATAAAAGTTTTGACCAAGGATTGCTATGAAAGATGGAAAAGTAATTTTTGTTCAGAAGAGAACATTGGTATAATGAAGATTTAGCATTTTTTTCAGTGCCTGCAATGCAATCATTGTTGTTGCGGACAATTACATTACTGGAATGCCTGAAAGCTGTACTGCCAGCCAACAGACCCCAAAAAATTACAGAGTATTTTCAGTTACCGAGTTTCTAATGCCTAGATGAAAATGACAAAGAAATTGAATGCCAAACTCTAGCAGGGACAGTTTTATCCTCCATAAGAAGCTGAACGCCATGATACAAATTGCCATATGCACGCACAGTCTTGATTACTTTGAGTACATTCTGATGAAAACTAGTATCACATCCTATTGCACAGATGATTAATAAGTTAGAAAAACACAATACATTCCACAAACAGGTAAGTAGAATGTTCACTTTTAAAAGCATCATAGCAGGCAATCTCTTACTGGGCAATTATTTGCTACTGGGCAACATGCTGATTTTCAGCAGTTTGGCTTTTGTTTCATTGGTATCAAAACACCATAGTAATTTTTCTCCAAATTAAGAAATGTTTTATTTTACAGCATTACCTTCTGACTTTCAAATTCACTTTTTTTCCTAATCCAAAGTACCTTTTGATATGTTTTAATGTGACTAATAATTCATTTTTTACATCACAGCAAAATCCTGAAAAAAATCTATCAGAAATATCCTATGGGGGTCTTGTTGCATGTTACTGAGGATAATTTTATTTGTTGATACCAACATTCAAAGTGTAAACATTTCTCATAATCAAGTCAAGCTTGTGTACCCTTACCACAACATGGAAAAAGACAGAAATGTTAATTAATACCAGCTAAAGACTTGGTGTGTTAGGTTTCTTACCCCCTTCCAAAATGTACAAAAAATAAAATAAAAATAAAAAGAATCTCATGGACTTTAAAGTCAAGATAATTATAACTCCATTTTTTTTGCCTTCATTTGTTAGGTGGATGCCATTAGAAATGTGATACAAAAATCTGAATTGTAATGTTAGAATTGTATCACATAATGTATATCATCTGAAATAAAATTCTGAACTGAAATTGAATCATGGTTTATGCAAAATGCAAACCATGATTCCATGATAACTGTGATAGATTTTAGATCTAAAGCCTAATTCTGTGTTGTGTGTGCATGACTGAAGGTTTGAAATTCCAAATGACATACATGTATAATCACTTTGGAAAAAGCATTCAGTCTCTCTATTAATTTAACTTTTTAGATTTGCTTTCAGAATACCATCTGGTTATCATCTGTAGGGAAAAGCAGTCGAACACAGAACCCCCTCTTCATTCCCCTCTCACACACTGCAACATATTGTAGCACCTTAGGCAGCAGTAATGCTTTAAGTAAATGCAAGTGGGATCACATATGTGGTATTTTCCAAGCCAAGATTTACAGTATGAAAAACGTTTCTCTCAACTATTAATGCATCAGATCATTATGTTATAGCCTTATTGTAATGATACATAAAATTTTGTGATATTGCCTGGATTGAATCAACCAGTGTGTGTGTGTGTGTGTGTGTGTGTGTGTGAGGGCACCGCCATGTGCATTTCTTCATGCACTAAAAGACTAGGCACAAATGCATGGATAGTCGTGCTGGGATAAGGTACTCTTACATGGCAGATTTAGCACACTGTACTGTATTGCTCCATCACTGGCCCTCACTGCTGTAACTTACCAGGAATCCAAGTGTGTGTGTGTGTGTGTGTGTGTGAGGGCACCGCCATGTGCATTTCAAAGTGCTCCCGTATACCACACCTTAAAGAGATGGGGGAATCTTTCAGTTCCTGCCTGCTGCTGACCAAAGCCATTGCTGTTGCTAATTTGCTAGTATACTAGTACATGTCTCTCTCTCTCTCTCTCTCTCTCTCTCTCTCTCTCTCTTTTTAACCCAGCAGCCTATCTCATTTTAAGATAAAGAAGAAGCTACTTTTTTTTGGGAAGTTTAAATGTTTATTATATCTCACATAATATAAATTGTATTTTATGATGAATAACCTACATTAATACGCAGTCTGTTGAATATATTGTTTGATCCCCAGATACAGTTTCATATCAAAAGATACACCATATCATTATACCCTTAGTAGCTTTCTAGTTATCTAAAATATTAGTAACAGTTTTATAAAGATAAATGATATAAGTGAATAGTGAAGCATTTCGAACATAGCTAGCTAGTTCATTAAGAGATTCAACACGAGCTAATAACAGTTGTAATATAAGGGAAACACCATGAAACAGCTGGTAAAGTGGCTAGTTTTCATTGTTCTCCTTTTTTTTAAAGCCAAAATGTAATGTGAGTGTATTTTGTATATGCTTTTATTGGCAAGACTGTCAATGCAACCACAATTGTCTCATACACTTGTGTTGCAGCAAAACCATATTATATAATTTCAAAACATTGTGTTTATCTTTCTAAATATGTACCCCTTTGTATCTTCTGAACAGTATTTGGACCTTCTCAAATTTATTTATTTATTTATTTACTTACTTAGTAACTTACTTACTTATTTAATAAATTGTACCATGTAGATTTTTTTTCATCTGCACCTGAACAATTTATGCAATCATTAAAAAGTCATTAATTATTAAAGTATTTTTCCCCACACTTGCCTTGACCTGTGATTATGTGAAATGGTGGAAAATACAAGTAAAGTTTAGGCAGTAGTTACCCGTTCAACTTTGATCAACTCTGCTTAATGGAAACATAAGGTGTCTTGTGCTAAATTACAGTGTCCATAAAAGTTAACTTCCTTTTAATTTGGTTCTGTAATGGCTATTTGAAGGGCATGTTAAAGGATATGCATATATTTTGTGGCTTTTTTAATGGTTTGCCGTAATGTTAGGGGTGAGACTATGTAATTGGAAATGATTGCTGTCATAAATCTCTCTCCATTATGGTGGCACCATCTAGGATGTTTGAGTCATACGGCTAAAAAAGATCTTATTTTTTGTGCATAGAAACACTGAAGGCAATCCTCTCATGATTAATCAATGCATTTCATGGTATTTCAGTATTCTAAAGCTGATGATAGACATGCATATAGGTTCAATATTAATCATATGAGGTAATGTACTTTAATGGCATGAACAAATGTATGCATGTGTTTCTTAGCTCTCATCATTCACAGAAATGTGAATTATGGATGTGTATGATATAATTTTATAATGCTGCCTAGTCCTTTTATAGTAAAGCTAAATCATCCAATTATAGAAGATAAATGGTTCAGTTAACATGACTGAGCCATGCTAGACAAGCAGCCAGTCTGCTGTTACTGCTGCTCTTTCAGGCCTCACTGAACCAAGTGCCCTTTTTTTCTCACCTCTCTCTCACTCTCTCGCTTTCTCAATGTGCTTAACAGTGCTTTTAATCAGAGTATTTATGAATCTACTGAGGTCAATGTCTTCTTTTCTGTAATGGCTTGATCTAATGCATTTAAAGTAAGATATCCACACATCATTAAACATCACCCAAATTATTTAGGAAAAGTTCACTGAATAAATAAAGTAGCATTCAACCAGCAGTGGTTTCATTACTACACAAAATGAGGTTTCTTAGTAAATAGAAATGCAGACAAAGATTTGGTTTCATATCTGGTTTGGTTTCTTTTCTCCAGAAGAGCAGGCTATTTAGTACAGGGGTTCTGCTTTCCATTGTCACATAACCTCTGAGTGACAGATGTGCAAGCCAGAAATCAAGCATCCACCTTTTCTTTTTGATCAAGCTGCATCCAGAGCAGAAAAAGCCCTGCATATGAGTATAGTGGGTATCCTTTAAATCTTTTATTTAACCAACCATTTATTTTACATTTTTCCTCATCATGATCCATCATTAATCTTTGTCAGTCTGTGTATGGGAGTGGGATGTGGCGACGAGGTCTGTCCTGCCGGATGCCATATATGAAACACAGGCCGTTGCTCATCTGTCTTCCAGTCGTTCAGGCATGCCTAAAGCCTGCTCCCTAGTCCAGCTCCACTCTGCCACCGATGACATTTCAATTACACACAGTTCCCAGGGCTGCCTGAAGACCATGAATAGCTGGCAAAAACCAAACCCATGCTTGCACTTACATGCACAGACTAAAGCCCTATACCTAAAATGGTATTTATATAATACATAAAATTAAATCAAACAGGAGGGGTCTTTTTCCTGTGTTAGCTTTTCATTACACACCTGAGGTGTTTTGCATAAGGACACAGTGAACGAGCAGCGATATTAGAATGTGCAGCTCACTGGGAGTGATATTATTGGTGCTCTGTAAGGGAACTGGTTCTTTAATGCTGTGGTTATCACTGG
>CM074945.1:6400261-6413475 GCA_037577455.1 Pangasius macronema | reverse complement strand
CCTCAGAATTCATCTTGCTACTTCTGTCAGCAGTCACATCATCAATAAACACCAGTGAGCCCGTTCCATTGGCAGCCCATGCCACTAACTCCACCATGTTTGACACATGATGTGGTATACTTTGGATGATAAGCTGTTCCTTTCTTTTGTCATACTTTTCTCTTCCCATCATTCTGGTACAAGTTAAATTTGGTTTCATCAGTCCAAAGAATCTTATTCCAGAATATTGGTGGCTTTTTTAGATGTTTTCTGACAAAGTCTAATCTAAACAGGCTTTCCTGTTCATATCAATGCTAAAACATACTAGATGTGATATTCATTTTGCCTGTAATTTTTTTAACCAATGTTAAATTCATTTTGTTTTAGCATTTTATTTATTTACATTAAGGACGTTCAGTCAGTATCTCAGTCATGCTCTGTTACATTTATAACACCCCTCAGTCACAACAGTACAGAACTGTTAAAGATAGAAACTTGGCTCACCTATATTTCTAAATAAAACATGAATTAAAGCAGACTTTAGTTAAGTCTATTCAAGAAAATTTTCTACTTGATTTTGGTCTATATAAAAACGAGCACACTTCCACATTTATTTATTTATTTAGACCACTTTTCAGACCACTTTTCAGACAAAATATAATGGAGGCTGTCAGGGATTACATGCAAAAACAGAAACAAGTGCAAAAGTCTAATTCAGAAGAACTATGGCAGATTCTTCATGATGGTCAAAAAAAAAATAAAAAATTACCAGTCAATTTCCTTATTGGAAACGTGTACCTGAGCCTAAAGATGCATTTTTTAAAGTCAAAGGGTTATGACACCAAATATTGACTTTGTTTAGGTAATTGAAGTTTAATGCTCTTTATAGTAGGGTTTTTATGTAGAATTTTGTTTAATGGCTCACTGTCATAATACCAGCATAAAGTAGTGTAAATTAGATGCACACTGCCTGACAGAAGTTTTATACTTGGAGTTGCTTAAGTTTTATTACAGTTCAATCACTGGTGTTATTAATGTGACTCTAAATGAGTGCTTTATAAAAGGCAGGAAGATAGACCTGTTATGCCTCTAGATAAAAGACTCAGAGACAGCTCTAGTATTAATTGTAATACATAAATATGTGCTATGCCTAGATTGTTCCAGTAAAATAAAGTGATTTAATATATAATGATTCTTAATTCACTTAATCATATTGCTTTTGGTTAAAAAAATTTACAGTATTTAAAATGAGGTGATTTTAAAAAAAAATGCTAAAATTTAAGGTGTTCAGATGCTTTTGACTGGCAGTGTGGTTAAATTGGGGCATGCAGTGAGCATATGTAAATAATGGACTAGTGGGCGGGAGCTTGTTTACACACAGCTGAAACTAATTCATCATTCAAATCAGCAGTCATTTAGACGACATAGCCATTTCATGAATTAGACACAGAGGCTTGTGGTCAGGCGGAAGAGACAGTGGCAGAAGCAGGCAGAATGCTTTATTTAAAAACTAGCAAACTAATCCAAAACATAAATCAAGGTCATAGTCACAAAACAGGCAAGTATCAGGTGATGTATGAACAGACAAGTCATGAGATTTAAAAACTAGAAACCAGATCAATTACCAGTATATCAAAAACACATGGGATATAAGTCTTGGTAACATCAGAAATACACTGAGTGGATACTTCACAAAGAATTGTAGGCTTGTGTGAATTTATATTGGAGTGGTTTGATAAAGTCTGGGTTTGTTTGATTAGTATGATGGCAAGTGAGAATGTGACAGGGTTCATGGGTGTTGGATGTGGAGGCCATTTCTGTAGGCCTCAAGCAGGTTGAAAGTTGTAGTTTGCGGCGGCTATCTGTGTAGGCTGCAGTGCATTTTGGTGGTTGTATAGTGTGACGCCACTTCTGGCATTGTCATGGCACATGTCCTTGTGCAAAGATTATTAATTACACAATGAAATCTAGGGCAGTCAACAGGTCATAGCCCGAATTATGGTATTGTGGTGTGAATTTGCAACCACTCTATATGTAAAATCTTACCAATATGTACAGAAGGGGTGCCCATGAATAGCTATGTAGCAAATAAACATAGAATTGATTAACACTAAAAAAAAATCAATAACATTTTAATTTCCTGGCTAATTTTCCAACACAGCCTTCTTTCAGGAAGGATTAATGTGAAAAAGCTGTAAGCCAGAGGCTTAATACACATCAAATTAGAAAACAAAATTACACTGGATTGAAAACTATAATATTTCATGGCACAAACTTGGAAGATATATTTAGAATTATCAGGGGATTTTTTTAAATAACAATTTACTGTGAAATCCACTGTAAAGCAGTATATAATATAGATTTATACTTAAATATGAATGTTTTCATAATGATGAATTAATACGTGGAGTAATCTTTCAGAAAATAATGAGGCATCGTTATGTATCATAAGATGTTACCAATATTAGTATATCCACAATCATGAAGAATAATATAGTTAATAATATCACTGTTAAAAGATTATTATTATACTTATAATTTTCTTATTTCAAATATGGCAGGTCTTTAATTTGAAATTAAATGTTTGCTTTTTTCAGCAGAATTCATGGTGTGAACTCTAAGACTGATGTTTACCAGCACCAAGGGGGAAGGATTTGCTTCTCAGTTTGAAGCTACATGTACTTGAGAAGCCATGTGTACCTGCTAAGCTAATGTGAAATCTTTTCCCTGTAGATGTTCATGCAAAATGTCAGCTTTGCTTTGCGAAAAATAGCTTTGATTCATCACCCTTGTTTGCTTCTAAAACTGTGTTTATTATGAATTGCTTTTTTTAAGTACATTACAATAGCACTAGATCTTAGTGTTATAGGCCACAAATGATGGGTTTGGGTTATTGTATTCAAGGTAGATTAAACATATCCTGGGACTGGATTACACTCCAGGAATACACTCTTAGTAAGTGAACCTATCTGGAATAAAGGCAAATATAAGAATATTAAGGCATTTTTAGACATTTTTAAAATTGAATTAAAATGAATTTGTAAGCGTATCGCAATGCTTTTGTGATAGGCTTCGGATAGGCTTCGAATTGTTACGCTGAAATGTTCAGTTTATTAAGCACGCTGTATGTAGCTAAATAATGTCTGTAATTTTTAAAGCTATCTGTGTTATCTGATGTATAGCACTAACTTTCCACAGTGCAATAATAGGAGAATAAGATGAGTTAATACAGTAGACAGTCCAATTTTTATATACTTACTTTTTATTAACCTCAATGAGCACACATAATCTGCAGCCTCTATACCTAAGAGTTTCTTCCTTATTTGTTTGCCAAGGTCAAATTTGTTTTGTGTTCGCAGATGACAACTGATAAAACCAAATTTATGTGTTGGTTTGAAATACAAGTAAAATAATATATATATATATATATATATATATATATATACACACACACACACACACAGGGATCAGCATAACATTAAAACCACCTGTCTAATATTGTGTAGGTTCCACTTGTGCCGCCAAAACAGCTCTGACCTGTCGAGGCCTGGACTCCACAAGACCTCTGAAGCTGTGCTAGGATATCTGGCAACAAGAAGTTAGCAATAGATTCTTTAAGTCCTGTAAGTTGTGAGGTGGGGCCTCCATGGATCAGACTTATTTGTCCAGCATATCCCACAGATGCTCGATCAGATTGAGATCTAGGGAATTTGGAGTCAACACCTTGAACTCTTTGTCATGTTCCTCAAACCATTCCTGAACAATTTTTGTAGTGTGGCAGGGCACATTATCCTGCTGAAAGAGGCCAGTGCCATTAGGGAATACCATTGCCATGAAGGGGCCTGCAACTTGGTCTGTAACAATGTTTAAGTAGGTGGTAGATGTCAAAGTACCATCCACATGAATGCCAGGACCCAAGGTTTCCCAGCAGAACATTGCCCTGGGCATCATAGTGCCTCCACCAGTTTGCGTTCTTCCATAGTTCATCCTGGTGCCATCTCTTCCCCAGGCACATACACCTAGCTATTAACATGATGTAAAAGAAAATGTGATTCATCAGACCGGGCCACCTTTTTTCCATTGCTCCTTGATCTAGTTCTGATGGTGACGTGCCCATTATAGATGCTTTCGACGGTGGACGGGTGTCAACATGGGCATTCTGACCAGTCTGCGGCTGCGCAGCCCCATACTTAGCAAGCTGTGATGCACTGTATGTTCTGACATCTTTCTATCATACCCAGCATGAACTTTTTCAATTCTCTTTTTTTCAATTTGTGCTGAATTTTTGAATTATCACATACTGTAATGCAGGGATGGGATTAGTCTTAGATTAGGATTGATCTAGACAAATGGATTAGAAATAGGGTCATGGTCTGCACAGAGTAAGAGTAAGAATAAAGAAGGGCTTGAAAAGAAATGGATTTATTGTTTTAACCGAAATGCTACAAATCTCCTCCAAAGATAGAAACACTTGGATCACGTGAATTATCTGGCATGGGAATTATCACTCCAGAGATGTCACTTCAGAACCTGAATCTGCCATAGCATATGTATGTTCTTCATGCTTATTTCTGTTGAGGTAGTCCAGGGAGCGTAAAACTCCATGGAGGATAAGGTCCACAGAGGATTAATTCCATTCCTGAGCTGGAGAGATCAACCTTTGAAATATGACCATAATTATTCGTTTGAGTTCTTTTGAAAACCATGAAGACCGGGCACATTTTATTTATGAGTTGATAATGGTCATCCAGCATCAACTTCTGATTTGAACCAGCTTCTGGATGCAGGCAAGTGCTGTAAAGTGTAGCCTGTAAAATGCTGTCCTTAGTCCTTTATCCAAATAATGTTTTGCTTTTTGTATTGGATTATACTGAACAGTTATGCACACCTATACTGTGCCATATATGTATTGACCCATTTAGAGGTAAAATGTTTGGAACTGTTCCAGATTTCCAGATATTATTAGGAGTTCCAGAAAGCAGCATGACACCTGTGGGTTTTTCCCCCATCACTAATTACGTTGTTCAGGGACTTGTTTTTGTGTTGGAGTGGATCTTGCTTGTGGAGTACTTACTCACAGTGAGACTGCAGCAGCTGGTCAATAGCGTTCACTCTGTTTCAGATGCTACACTCCATTTCTGTCAAAAGTGTCCTCGCAACGATGGAAATTCATTAGTGCATTAGCATATTCTGAGGCTTTGCATGGCTGCTGAGCTTATGTGTAGCTTGAATATTTTGTCTGAGAGGAATTTATATATAGGATATCCCAAAAGTCTCCATATATAGGAGACTGTGTATGCCAGTACATCAGTTGTGCCTTCATTTGGTGGATGTTCGTAGACGCCCACTTCTCGGTTGGCAGCACTTCCAGTCTTTTTGAATTTTTTAATAAGCTTGGTAACAGTGTTGTGTGTGATCTGCTTGCCATGTTTTCTGTTAAAGTCCATTGCAACCTTGCCACAACTTCCTGATCCAGCCATGATGATGATTTCAATGCATTCTTCTTTTGTCAAAGGCATTCTTAAAGGCTATTTGAAAAAAAATGTATATATATATATGTATATATATATGTATATATATTCTATGATGGCGTATTGTTTTACTGCTTTGTGGTAAAAACCTGCAGTAATTCCCTCTATTGTATGTTTGAGCCTCATTTACTGAATTAGTGAAGTGGACGGAGGATGAACTCTCAGACCAAAGAATTATCTGCTATTATCTGAACGTCTCACTAAAATTAATATAATTTGCTAATCTATTTTTTCACAATAATATATGCCATAATTTTTCCACCCCTTAATTGGCCAGATGACATGAAAACCAACTAGTTTTCTACATGCAGCTAAAAAAGAGTGCATTGTGTTCTCACAGATTGAGTTCTAGTATATATCTGTTACCACACAAAAGCTTCAGAGTAAACATAACATCCTGAGAAGGTTTTTCATCTATTTGTTGTGTGTGGTATTTCCGCAGAGGTGTGCATATAGGGGATATTTGACATGGTATAAATACAAACGTACATCAGCAATGTAATTTATTTTGTCCACACACTTCTCTTGAATTTATTTATTTCCATTATGTATGTTACGGAGATATGGAAAGTCAGTGATTTAATAAAACTTGAATAAGATGACTCCATCGACTCCATGGATATGATCATATACTGTAAATATCCTAAAGCTCATCTTTTACTGTTTGTATAGAAACAACACTATATTTATGTATTTGTTTGTTTGTTTGCTCATTCATTCATTCATTCATTCATTCATTCATTCATTCATTTTCAGTAACTTGTATCCTGGTCAGGGTTGCAGTGGATCTGGAGCCTATCCTGGGAATACTGGACACATGTTTGGAATGCATCCTGGATGAGACACTAGTCCAGGTGAAGGCACAGTGGTGTTTACTTTGGATTTCACTCAGATACAGATGTAGAACTCAATTCGTAAATGCTAAACTGCAGCTTTGGCACTGAATAGCAAGACCATAACTGTAGTCCTGTCACTGAATAGCAAGAAAATAACTGCACCATTCCCACCATTAGAGAATTTATTCATTTCGAGGTTGAACCACTTCATAGGGGAGCCACTTCATAGCTTTTTTCTTTCAACAAGTGTAGTTTATAGTGCTTCTGCATTTCTACTGAAAATTTTCAACAATCCTTTCCTGGAATTCAACCATTTGGTAAATAAAACCTATAATTGCAGAAGGATATGAAACTGACCGTGAAGACATGTAGTCACACCTGAGCACACATATGACCTCTCATTCAACATTAACCTTGATAAATCCTAATACTAAGGTCATGAACACTTTTTTTTCTGTCTGATGAAAATTGTTTCATATTGAATCAAACAAATCTATTGCAAGAGATTTAAGAAAGTATCTTAACTTAGATTTTATAAAAAAACTTTCATTAATATATCTTTAGATTTATTTGTTATTAACGATTAGTCATGGGATTTCATGTATATATACAGTATTGTTCAATCATTTAATAGTAGTAATAAAGAACCCTTTTATAATTTAAATCTTAAAAATTGTTTTAAAATGGCATTTATATGGTTGCTCGTGTTTGTGTACACTTCTCCCGGATCATTAACAACTATGAACAAAAGTTATTCAAATGAATGACAGTTCATGCATCAAAAAAGGGTTCTTTGTGTGTACTTTGTACTTTGTATGATTGTAATGACCATGTTTTCCTTTACTCTTAAAATATATTCCTTTATTAATAAATGACCTTTAGAATAATAGAATCAGTGAGGGGTATAGCTTTTATCCAGTGTGTATATTTGATGAAAAATGATTTTTAATGGCTTAGCTTTTAGATAATGTACTTATTAGACTAGTATTACTAAACATCTATTAACAAATGATTGCGATATAGGTATTCTTTAGTTATAGATCTTAGTTTAGTACCTAAACTAAACTATACTGTTCATATGCAGTTCATGTCTATAATGGTTTGTAACTTAAACCTAAGTTACTTAACCTAAAGTTAAACTATTTTTGAATTTGTTTAGTTTACATCTCTTACATCTATTAAAACCAACACATTCTGGCAGTTATGATGTACCACATTATGTGTTAAACCCAGTACACAAATACAGAAACTGTAACTGTACCCTTGTGCATTTGGACATAACTAACCATACATGACCGTAAAGCAAGCACTCAGGTATACATAAGAACATATCCACCAATGGCATTAAAGTAATTTGATGTCTTGAATTTAATTCAACACATTTAAAGTGATGTAGATTTATCAAAGTTTTACATCAGACTGATCTTGTTTATCTCGCCGTACACTTGAAAATGTCTTCATCCATAAAGTCCCCTAAATTAGCATGCATTTCATGCTCAGAGTTTTTCTCATGTGGCTGACAAATCAACAGTCTCATTGGACTTGAAAGTGTTAGCCTTGTGTGTGTTATTGCCTTGTCTTCCCCACCACACACACACACACACACACACACACACACACACACACACACACACCTGCTCATTGCAGGGTTTTCTTTATCTTTATATTTTTCCACATAACTATTATATAATAATAATGAAGACATTCAAACTACGCGATATGGCCAAAGGTTTATGGACACCTGACCATCGCACCCATGTGTTTTCTTCCCAAAACTGCTGCCACAAAGTTGAAATTACAGAATTGTCTAGAAGCATTAGGATGTAGCTGTAGCATTAGGATGTCCTTTCACTGGAACTAAGGGGCCCACACATATTCCAGCATGACAGTGCCCCTGTGCACAAACCGAGCTCTATGAAAACATGTTTTTTGATGGTGGGTGTGGAAGAATTTGAGTAGCCTGCACAGATCCCTGATCTCAACCCCACTGAACACCTTTGGGATGAATTAAAATGCCAAGTATGTGCTAATCTAGTGGAAAACATTCCCAGAAGGCTTATTATAACAGCAAAGAGGGACTAAATCTGGAATGGGATGTTGAACAAGCACATACAGATGTGATGGTCAGGTGTCCACAAACCTTTGGGCATATAGTGTATGAAATATCACACATGGAATTATACAATGAGTAAGAAAGGTGTTAAATCTGTGATGGACAACTGACACAACCCAATACAGAAGACCCAGGGAGTAGCAACAGTGAGCATTATTTTATGCTTCAAATAGGGAACACAACCATAAGAAACAAAAGCTTGGCTGTTTTCTAGCAGTGATTCTGAGACTCCTTTTTTTCTTTCTCTCGCACACGTGCCACTCACTGACAGAGATAGAGGGAGAGAGAGAGAGAGTTTGTTAATATAAGCAACAAAACAATAAGCTACAGGTGTGCCATGGTAATCACCCATGCTCCCGCTGAAGACTCCAACTAAAATCACGCAACACCCCACCCTCCACCTGCAACAAAATAAATATTAAATAATTTTTTTTTCTTAAAAGTATTCCTACTGAAGCTGTGCCTTTCATTCATCTGGAGTCTCTTTAAGTTGTCCTCATAGTCATATAAAACAGATGTTTTACTTAACTTAGTTAACATGAGTGCAAAGTGATTAATGGTACTGTCAATGACTATTTTAAACTGTACATTAAGGAGGAAAAAAAGCTTTTTAACCATCAGGTTTCAATGTTGCCATGACATTTATTGCAATACAGAGAATTCTTGTGACTGCCCAGGCAAACAGCAATGCAAAGAACAAACCAATTTTTACAATCTTTGGATGTTTTCAAAATGTGGGAAATGCTGAGATCATGTAGCCTAAAGATTTTTGCAGAGGGCCCTGTATCCTAGAGTATATTGTATCTGCAGTCTCTAGAACTGTGCACGAAGGATGAACACCATTCTTCCCAAAGATATTTTCGAAATTCTTGTTTTTAGGGTATTCAATTGGGTTGAGATCTGGCTATAGGCTAAAGCATATGATTTATGTTATTGTCAATCTCATCAAACCCTCATGCTCTGTGTATGGAGGCAGAGTCATCACAATAAAAATGTTTCATCATAGGGTAAAGATGATCAATCAGAAGAATGTTGTACTGATCTGAAGTGACGCTTCCACCTAAGGGGTTAAATGGACACAAGTGATGCGAGCAAAATGCGAGCAAAATGGCTCCCACAGCATAACAGCCACCTTTTTTTTTTGTATGAGCTGTATGTACATATGTATGTACATTGAACATTAAGTACAATTTATTGCCAGTAAGACAAAATAGATAAAAGGAGATTAAGATCAAATTATATCACTCTACATTGAGTTTATATTAATTATTAGCCAAATATGTTCTTGTAAATACTTCAACCTAGCTTTCATGCTTAAGACTGATAAAAGAGTGCTTAGCCTATTAAAACTCCTTGATCGTTATTGTGTCCCTCTCAGCTACAAGTCTGCAATGCATGCTGGCCTCTTACTGTCAACCTAACTCACATAAACACTCATGCCAGGTAATACACCTTCATCCCATCTGCCATCCAAATGGATCACCGTATGCTGGATGGCTTGTCACCACTTATTTCTACCTCAGCCTTGCCAAACACCTGTAGGCATAAACCAAGGGCACCTTTCAGACAGGCCGACCGAGGGAGAGGGGTCAGCACTCAGTACGAATCGATTAATCATTAACGTCTGCAGGCATCCGATTCACTCCCAAAGGATGTCACTATATCTGCTAAAATGTGAATGTTTTTGCAAGAAGAACAGCTGTGACAGCATGGATAAATATCTGAGACACTGTAGTACATAGGATGACCTGTATTATGTTTTTTATGATAAATAGTGATGTCTGATGCATTCCTTACATGTTAGATATTAAACATACCCTACATAGTACCTAAGGGACATATTCAGAGATGAGGTAATTATGCATCGTTAAAGGAAAACCCCACCCTGAAGCATGTTAACTATGTTATATTTAAATATTTATGACATGCTTGGTGATTATGGTGCTAATTTGTTGATTGGTGCTGTGTATTCCCATGCGCCTGGACTTGAAATTCCACAATTACAGTTGAGAGTTTGCTTGGCTAGTTCATGGCGGTATTAGCAGGAAAGTTGAAACTTTGAAATCTTTAAGTGCAGGTCAGCAGGGAGTCAGAGGAATTGTGGGTTATTTAGAAAACAGTTAACCAAAGTGAGAATAGAGCAATATGTTGATTAAAATAAAAGTTAACTCAAAATTAGAATTGCATTACAAAATAAATTTTGGATGTCATGTCACTGAAGATCACAAATTAATTATAAAGCTTAATATGCAAGTCATACAAGGTGGATTTTTTTATTTAATACCAAAATTACACAAACTGGTATTCAGATTTCATATGCTACTCCAACAGTTGCTCTGGAGATGCACATGCAGTTGCTCAGGAGATTGTTCTTGTGAGAAATTGGTGCTACCAAAAAATTTGTTGTAAGCACAATATTTAAATACACTCAAGTATACTCAAAAATATGGATTGCTATTTAAGGGCAATCATAAAATGCAATGTATTAATATACATACAGTGAAATATAATAGTATAATTACTGAATAAATTATATGAATCATCCCTGTAGAGGCCAGCAGATGAGTGCTTGGTGAGTTTAACAATTAATTCATTCAAATATTCAAAATACATAATAAAGGTATTTCAAGTACATTACATGCACATGACCTTAATTTTGTATCTCATTGTCAAACTATTTTGTGTTTAATTTACCAAGTTGGCACTCAAAAATAGATGATATAATGAATCTTTCTGTGAACTCTTTGAGCAGTTATTCCTGTAACTCTCAACAAGTGCTTTTCAGATGTGCCTGAGCTTCACATTTTGTTCTCCTGTAAGTACAAAATATTAGGATATTTCTTGTTCATCACACAACAAATAATGTGCTTTATTACCAGTTCTTACAGGCTGGTAGCAAACAAACTCATATTGTTAAATAGAGAAATTTGCAGTAATCACAAATTAACATGATATAATAAGTATGATTATAATCTTTTCTGTGCCTTGTTCATGGCAATTGGACTTAATGTATTTTCAATTTGTTAGACTAGTATTAAACTTTTTTTTTTCAATTTCCTTCTCATATTAATCCAAACTGGAGTTTCTCTTTTCCATTTAACAGCAAAGAGGAAAGTTGGTTTCTCAGTCTGTGTTTTAAGAAGAAGAAAAAGAAGAAGAAGATAGCAATCTGTGACCTATATACATCATAAATCTGCCAATCTTGGAGCTGTAAAATGCACAAAGGTAATTTTCATAACCTGGATGAACCGGCAAAAAAATTCCAGTAAAGCACCTCTGTGCCATGACTGTTTCCCTGCATTAATATTGATGAACATTTGAACTTAATTTGCCAACTTAAGTTGCCAACTCTGAATGACAGCAGTGCTTTCTTCTTCTGTTTTCTTCTTACTGACTATACATTTATAGATCTTAGATGTAATAACCTGGTGCACACGTCATACTGTAAATACCTAGTAAATACTGTGAAAGAATACCAGGTACACTTGCACACTAAGATCTATATTATCAATAACAATTTTCTTTCAGGTGAATGTTGAATAATTACAGAATGCTACAGACATTAGTACACATTTGTTACCTATAATGAACTGCTATTTTCAGTCAGATATGCATGTATTGCATCTGAAGCATTTTGGTAGGACTATGTCGCTTCTTTTTAATTATTATTATTTAGTTTTCTACTGTATTTGTCAGGAACAGTGTCCATTAATAAACAGTATCAGCTGTACTGTAAATAAGCCAGAGTTAGCCCAAAAAGCTAATTTTCATCTGTAGTCTCTGGCCAGAAGTTAACAAGGAACCTAAAATAGTCTATCATGTTCCACATTAGTTACTATACACATATTGTATTTATATTGACAATCTTTTCATACTCAGAGACACGCAGGTAGGTTTGCAAGTTTGAGAAGCCATCATATACTACATGCCGTATTACCATACTACATGCAGTTGCCGCATGGTTAAAATACCCGTTAACTGGCTTCTTAGCTGTGATTTGATTTCATATGTTAATGTATTTCCTTATGAAACAGGAAGTCAGAGTGATTGACTTACACAACAGCCTACAAAACAACAGTTTTTGAGCTATGCTACACCCCCTGCCAAATCTTAACACAAATGGTCAGTAGCATAGCAATCAAATTAAATATGGAGAAGCAAGATTACTGGGACCTTTTACTTATTCTTACTGATAGAGAACCACTGACAGTGTGTAAAGATGGAAGCGCATTCTCACTCTGTCTGAGGAAGTGAAATATTCCAGCACTGAATATCTCCAACCATGAGCTTTTTAGAAAATTTTCCCTCTTCTAAATGAATAAACTTTAACCATTATTTCTCAACCAAGCAATTAAGATGCGTGATTGGTTAATCAGGAAGGGGTGGAGGAAAAGCAAACCGAAGAGAAAGCTAAGAAAAAAAGGACAAGAGAGAGAGAAGATTGTGGAGGTGTAGATAACTCTTGTGTATTAGAGAAAACAAAAACATTTTTTTTGCTATTTGTCTAGAAGAGAACTTTTAAAAAGATGTTGTTTAAAGTTTATTTGATAGTAATTTCTGCTTTAAAGCTTTGAATGACAGGTTTTATTGACTGTTGTTATGGGACAGACCCAATAAGAGTAAGGAAACTTTTAGGCTAGCTGTTGTGACCAATGCCATTGTGCTAATCGTTTATCTCAGACCTACACCAATATACCTTACAAGGAACTACCAGATAGCACCCTGAGACACTGGGCGTTCCCTTTCGATACTACA
>CM074945.1:6361390-6379814 GCA_037577455.1 Pangasius macronema | reverse complement strand
GTTCTCAATAAATCTTTGATCATATCTTTTCATCTAACTATATATATATATATATATATATATATATATATATATATATATATATATATAAAAACCATGGTCCTTACTATATATAAAACAATAGCAATAAAGCAGTGCTAAAAAAATTTTCTCAGAAAACTGAGAAGGTGTAACTGCGTTACCTTAACCTATCCTAAACTTTTCATGATAGTGATAGTGAGGTGAAATTACCAACACCAACGAATTAACAATAATAACTGCATTAGCATTTAGATGAAAAAGATTGGCCATTGGACATTGAAATTGGTCATCCTGGAGATTGTTTAGTTATATAAAGAAAATCTTAAAGTTGTTACTATATTTTCTTTTGTAGTGAAGAAACTGAAAGCTAATAAAAGGAGAATGCCTTAAATGATGAAATCCTTCTGGCATAGATTTTTATCCTCCGTGAAAGAGTTCACTGCCTCTCAACATAAAGTGAAGCTTCTAACGAGCTCAGTCACTGAAACAAATATCTTTGTTCTTGAAACACTTAACCTAAAAGCGTCTTCTGTCTACATCTTATGTATTATTCATGTGTGTATACCACACGTTTTGTATTTTATTCAAAAGCATTGCATGCTTTCAAGTAAGTTTGATATTGGGGGTCTGAATAACTGTTTATATTGTAAGTAACAATGGGTGCAAGCATTTGATATTTGGGGGAAGTTAATGAAACGTTAAATATTTCAGTGGGTGCGAGTGCGTAAAAGGCACAGTTATCTGCATGTTCCCCACAGTAATCTCTAAACACACTCTAGCTGCATGTTGCAGGGTTATTTGTATTCAGAAGTACAGATTCTCTTGCATGTAATGGAGCCAAGGGTGAGGAATTGTTTACACTAATCCCGTTTCTTGCTTTGTTTCTTCCATCAGTTGAGTTCAGGCTGCTGTGGTGCTATAAGTGGCATCAGGAAGTGTCATATATTTACCAAAAGGATCGAAGGCTTCAAGCAATATGTTAGCCCTGTGGAACACACAAATCAAGTTTCAAGCTCAATCATCACTGGTGTGTAAAAGTTCAGCCTGTGACTCAGATACAGTGTAATTTTAATTGTTTAATTTAATTGTTTATTTGATTATAAAATCCATGGTTTCTGTGCCCTGGCACATTTCTCATAACTATATTCGCATTTAGAAATTCGTATATATATTTTGAGGAAAATGAAACCCTGGCACTTAAACTGAAAACATTTGCTTCAAAATAGAAAAATCTCTGCAACGTACCTTGTTGCTCATCCTGTACTGATTAACAGAGGGCACAGCTATCATTTTGTGTATACTGGTGTCATTGTTGTACACATCCACAAGGGAAAATTGCATAAACATGCAACAAATGATTTATTCATGCATTTCCTTTGTTCTTTGCAAATTAATTAGTAGGTAGATGGATGGAAGAAAGGATAGATGGATGGGTGTAAAATACAAACAAACACTTACAACATTGGAGATTTTAGTTATAGTTATAGAGATAATTTTTTATCATTCTTTATTTATGTATTATTTATTTAATATATTTTACAACTGAGTGGAAAATGTTGCATCATTTCATGGCTGTTCATGACTTTAATATTATAAGGTTCATGCTTTCTTATCCAAAATAGGACCATGTAAACCCAAAAACCCCTAGCCTACATATCACAATGTGACATAGTAGGAATCTTTTTGAGACTACCCTTGTGTGTTTACAGATGACAACTTTGCTATTAGTACGCTGCAAGGAAGCAAGCCTAGAGGAACACTCCACTAGTTCCAAAGGAGCCTGCACTTGTGGCCTGAAATGAAAGGAAGTAAAATATCATTCAGAAACAGAAGATGCATAGACATAAACAATGGAAGAAACATGAGTGGAAACTGCCAGAGAGATTTGCAAAAAAAATCCTAAACAAACAGCAGGAGAGGCAGAGGAACACAGCTGTCAGAATGTGTATGGTAGTGTCAAGCTTGTACACGTAAACTGGGGAGAACTGCATTGAAGAACACGTAATGAATTATTTACTGATGTGTTCATTTACTTTGCACTTTTAGGGTGTGCAAGTGAGAAATGAACTGTACATGAACTATACAATATATCCCAAATTTTGATGTGAATGAATGAATTAATACTTTTATATAAATATTAAAATAAACTCAATCATTTTAGTATTTAGTATGGAACTACTCTACCTATATTATTTTATTTCTGCTTTCTTTAACCCCCATCATACAGCTGTCAGTAGTTGATAACTTTTATTACTGCTATTAGCCATGTATGTTTTCATTTCTACATTATACATATTGGATGTTCATTCTCCTCTAGATGCTAAGTGAGCTGTCTTTAATTAAAGGTGACATAAAACACAAAATGTTAATATAAGGTTGTGACAACTGAACACTAACTGAAAACTGATAAATGCATGTTACACTGAATGCCTTCTCTGAACAGAATAAGCATTGCACTGACTGACAGTCTTAAGAATATTTTGTTCTGTCTTTGTAAAACAGTAATATTTTTTGGAGTTTGAATCAGTTGTTTAAAAAAATAAATACATTTTGTGAAATGTTTTAGCAATTGTAAAAGAACTTCTGAAAGAATTTTTTTTTCCCATAATCATATACCACCAAAATTTTAAAACATGCTGGAGCTTTTCTTCCCCTGAAGCTTAGATTGGAACTGGCATCATGTGTTACCCACTTCAGCAGAGGGGGTATGTTCTTCTTTCACTCTAGCTATTGCCAGGATTTTTTAAGTCACAGATCGTTTGCTTGTATTAGAGTCCCACTTGTGGCTGGATGCTAAATGCATGGAAAGTGAAAGAGAGGCACTGATTGATGATATGCACAGATGCCCAGCAATGCTCTAGTCATTAATGCTCTATTGATTAATGTCTGTTGCAGGCCTTCATGGTAAAGGAGTTTGCATGTGTCTTCTTTCAGAATAACAAAACAGGATGGGACAAGCCAAAAACATGAGCTGGATCTATCTGTGAGGGCTGGTCATGATAGTGGATGAGAGGGCTAAAATCTAATCTTTATCAGTACCTTGACAGTTAAACTATTTGGGTTGAGCTATGAATTATATTGCAAAGTCTTACTGATAGCATAATAAGAATGATATATAGGGCAAATTGCTACACACCCTTAAAAACAGATGCAGTAGCTACATTTTAATTTTAATTTTTTTTTAAGTCTGTAATGTCCTAGCGGGTTCACGCTGTGTTTCTCTGTGTTAGCAAACATGATACACAGAAAAGTTGTAACCCTTTCATTGAAACCAAAAAACACTAAACATATAGTTGTCTTTCTGTGTAATCTGTGTAGTAAGTAATCCACCGTGGCTGTATTCCATATGTTTTCACTGCTGATGATGTGTCAGTGAAGTGGGCTGAAAAATATTAGCCCAAAAGAGATCACAGAGATTTTGAGATTCAAGGTGTATTTGTCACATGTGCATTTGTAGCTGGTACAGTGCAGTGAAATGAGATGTAGCTACCTCAAAGACTGTGCATATCAAGAACACTCAGTACATTATACATACAATATAACAGTGGATGTAGGGGTAAGGGTGTCAGGGAGAGTGCAGACAAAACAAGAGCATACAAAAATATACATATGAATATATATGTACTGATGATAGAGTGGCTGGCCACTTTAGGTCCCAGTGCGCCCTCACATCTGTGTTACCTTCTTGTTCTCCCTTTAATTATGCTGTCATAGCTAGTCTTTCTCGAGTCCCTGTTTGCACTTTGCACACAATGTACATTGTCCTTAACCATTACATGACAATAAACATACCTAATAATATCTAATACCCACCTCTCTCTCCCTCTCTCTCTCTCTGTCTCTCTCGAGCTACACATGCTACTCCTGAAATACCAGTGATCCTGACCCCTTCTGGGCTATGCACCTGCCTGACCCAGCCTGATGCAGTTCTTCTGGTTGGATTTCTCATCACTTGGAAATCACTCGCTGCTGCTGAGGATAGCCCCATATGGACAGCTTAAAGATACATGAGACTACGTGAATGGTACCACTTAGAAACCATGAAGATGGCTTTGGACTGCAATCGATACAAACAGTTTTGCTGCAATGGCTTAATACTACAATTGCTACAATAGCTTTAGAACTGCAATTGTTGCTTTGCACTCAAGTCTCCATCAGTGAACAGTTGATAACTTCAACAAAAATTTCCTGGTTACACAATTGCACTTTTTGAACATGTTGTTATAGAAGGAAAAGATTTATAATTGTACTATCAAGTGTCATCAAGATGAGGATGGGTTCCCTTTTGAGTCTGTTTCCTCTCAAGGTTTCTTCCTCATATCGTCTCAGGGAGAATTTCCTTGCCACTGTCACCTCTGGCTTGTTCATTACGGATAAATTTATAAATTTGAAATTTATATCCCGAACTAATGTATTTCTGTAAAACTGCTTTGTAATAATGGCCATTGTTAAAAACACTATACAAAAAATAAACTGAATTGAATGCATATGTATATACATATGTATATACACTAAAGTGTCTTGTGCATGTGCAAATGTGTCCGGTGTGCTTTATGTGAAATGTACAATCAGGTGCTCTCTCTCTCTCTCTCTCTCTCTCTCTCTCTCTCTCTCTCTCTCTCTGTGTGTGTGTGTGCGTGTGTGTGTGTGTTTGTGTGCACGTTAATGTCACGTGCAGAGCAGTTGAAGGGAGTTGGTGGTCAAGATCTACAGGGTGTTTCACTCTGTTTGATAGGCTGCATGAGTCTACAGGCTGGGCTAGACAGAAATCTGCCCCAGCCTTGTTTCTTCATACCATTCTTATGAACAATGGAAGTGCTTTTGCACCCACAAAAGTCCAAAATAATCTCCATTAAGACAATCTGATGATGATGCCAAAAACCTTATGTTGATATTATTTTTATCTCAGAAGAGGGAGAATAGCTTAGCCCTGCTAGTATATTTATACCAGCTGCCACAGGACTGTATTGATATGTTATAAAATGCTTACACATTCACAGAAACATTCTATCACGAGGTTCTAACAATAAAAACATCTAAACCTAGCAAATCTTTAGATCTAGTAATGATCTAGTAAATATGATGTGACATACCACATTAACCTTTAGCACAAAAACTTTTGTTGAAAGAAAAAAGGAATAATTCAAGGAAATGTCTATGATTAGAATATAAAGAGAGAGCGGCGAAAGTTTTACGTGCAAGATGAATAATCAGTGTTTTGTTGACTCTTAAAACTTCTGATACCAAATTCACCCTGTTACTGCTTCATGCATTTATTGATTTTGTACCACACTGCAGACAGCACATAATATTCTAGCTGTTTATTTGAGGTTAGTAGATTGACATTTGATAATAAGCCCCGTAACAAGGGTCATAAATTATGGAAAGCCAAAGCCTGTAGATAAACAAAGCTATAGCTTACCTTGGAGGACCCTGGGTCATAATGATGTGATGATGTGCCTGGTACTTTGCCATGCCTCACCCAGGTCCAGTTTCTGATCCAGAGTTGTAGGACATATTAAACAGGACTGATGAATAAAAGCTGGGAAATAATGCCGGAGTATATAGTGAGAAGATGTGGCAAAATATTGTCATGAATATTGACATGCAGGAGCAAATAAAAACGTTCATGCATATTTGGTACTACACATCTTCATTTAGACTAAATATAATAGAAGGGAATAGAAATGGAATAGAAATGTGTTATATACTATATTAGACAGCATTTGGTCTTATCATTGGCTCATACCAGTACCTTCCAAGCTTATAAAAATCCAGTATACACTATGTTTGTATGCATAGTAGATACATGTCATATCCCAGTATTTTAAATTTCATGCCTTAAAGAAATTGGTCACTGGGTCATTTGCCTCCTTAAGCACGTTCATGCTCCTACGGCAGGTATTGCATATTTGCTTGTTTCAAAACAACAAAGTGATCAATACAAATATTCTGAACCATTACCTATAGAATCCTAAGCTTTAGAAACTACAGGAACCTTGTTAGAGTGTGTTTTGGTTTAAAGCTAGGTGCATCATTTAATATAAATGTGAAATGATTTGTCCTTAGGAGATGGTACAGCTGAGAATTGAGCTGCTGTACACATTGCACTCCATCTGGCCCAGCCATACTCTAACATTAAAGCTGTATTGATTAGAATTAATGATGCTTGTCACACTATATAAGTATGTTAACAGCAAACAAAAGGCCCAGTAGAAGTGATAAGGGTGCTTGTGAATAGCTCTATCCATTTTAGCATTATTTAGACAGACCTAAATGTATAGACTGCTGTAATATGAAATATATGCTACATGTCTAAATGTTAAATAAAGAATATACCCTAATAATTTATGACAGGAAGTCAGTCCTCTAGCTTCTAAATTGCCCCTAGGTGTGAATGTGTGTGTGCATGGAGCCCTGTGATTTGGTGTCACACCCACGGTGTATTCCTGCCTTGCACCCAGTGCTCCCAGGATTCATTATTACAAGACCAGGACAAAGTGGCTACTGAAGATGAATGAATAAATGAAGTATATCCTCTAGTAAAGTAACACCTATAGGCCCACATCATTCTCCTTCCCCAGAATGCTGAGAACTTTCTTCATCACATGGAAAATTTCTTCCATTTCTTAATGATTTGCTGGTGTCTACAAAGTAATCTTGTACGTTTTCTTTCATGCCATTCAATACTACATTTGTATCGCATTTGCATTTACAATGTTGAGACAAATGACATAGCTAACTGTTTCTTATTATCTAAACCCTGTATTTAGACTGCATTTTAGTTTTTAGCAAATTGTCCAAATTGTCCAAAATCGGAACAGACTGAGAAGAGAAAATGTGAGAAATGTAATGCACTATAAGAGGCTGTCTGCACTTAAATACCATTTCAGGATGTAACGTTGTTCATTTAAAGTGCTCCTCTTTTCTTCTAGAGCCACTGCCTTTTCAAACATTTCTCCTCTGGGGGGGTCATAGTGTCCACTCCAGTACTCACTCCTCTATGCATCGATGGCTCTAATGGTGGCCCCTCAGGAGTGCTTGACCCTTTGCCAACGCTCGCTTATGCCCTAAGGTTTAGTTTTGAATTTCGGTTTCCACCTTACACATTAGTAGAATGTCAAAGCTGAAAACACACATTAACATCACAGCAGTGGACTGTTAGACACTTGGTCTTTCACCTCCTCTTGAAGTTGTTTTCTTTTTTTTAAGCAGTTTTTGCTGGACTGCCGGAGCAGCTGACTCTTTATTGTTGAAACATACATGTGCACCGAGGAGACACCGAGGACAGTATAAATGGTAGTATGGTGGTATAAACCTACACTTTTTATAAACATCAAAGACAGAAGGGCTCAGCCAGCAAAGTAAACCCTTTCCTCAGAGATATTATTTTTACAGAAGTTGGGTCAATTTTTTTTTCTTTCTTTTTTTTATGCATGTGTATCTTATTTCTAGTTCTAATGGCATGCCAACAAAAATTGTCTTAAAGTGCTACTATGACCACTGCTGTGCCACTCACAAGAGGTTTAAAAAGCTACACTGAGCAACACTGGAACAAGTTGGTTGTGCCTGATATAGAAGTGATATTTGGTTTAAAATGAGGTTAAAACATGGGTCAATCCTCCAACAACATACTTAGAATAGAGTTGTAAGTAGTACCGCTACCCTATTATTTTTCCTACCTGCAGGTCTACTCTGACAAAAAACCCACCTCCTGTGCAGGAATTGCTTTGTGAATCATATTCACTGAAACAATTGGGTAATTGAGAAGGTTGATTGCGGAAAATACAGTTGGAAGACATTTGCCAGAATACAGATGACAAGAAAAACACTTTTTTTCTATTCGCTATGTTAATGTGACTGACTTATGGCAAATCACGGACTTGCTTGAGAGTCAGAACTACAGGCTAAATATAGTACACAAGAAGGAGTTTGTAAAAATATGAGTGGAAAAGAACAATAATATAAGCATAATACTGGACAACTCTGCAAGATTTAAGTTAGCTAAAGGTGTGCCATTTCAAGTACATGTGCATCCTCACTTTATTAAAGCAATAACTCATAAAGGATGCATGGATGATCTGAGATATGGATGACTTTAGAGTGTGTAACTATACTCAAGTAGTATTTATCGCAGCTGGTATGCCATTAATCTGTAGTGATTGCTTGTCCTATCTGGCTCACTTGTTCTCAGCAATAATTTGTGGAAGATTTCATCATCCTAGCAGACATATTTTTTTCTTTATTTTTAATTTTTATTGCTTTTGATCCATGGTTCTCAAAGGAGGGTTGGGGGATCCCCAGTGGTCCGTGAAAGCATATTCTAGGGGTTTGTGATTTCTTTTTTCTTTTATTACAGTGGTGGAAATCACAACCTACTATCAAAGTTATTATGCCTATAAATAATGCAACATAAAATTGANAGTTCATTTGTTGTAGTTTGTTCGTTGCCCTTTTTTGCAGCTGAAGCATTCCATGGTTGTAAATAAATAAATAAATAAATAAATAAATAAATAGATTTAAAAAAGAGAGCATCTGCTTTAGATCCTGTAACCTTGATGCTTGTAAGGTTTGGCAAAACTGGGTTTGCCTAGCTTTCTTACTTAGCAAATACTAAAGCTGGAGCCTTTTTTATAGACATGCAGAAAAGAATATGGCTTGAGCAGCCCTGTCAGAAGAAGTTTCTATAAAGAAAAGATAAAAGGGAGTTTTTTTTTAATTTGCACACATTCATAAAACACGCTGTATATTTCATGAATTTTTATATCACATTAAAGCAACAGGATTAAACATCTGAGCATTTAAAGTCCTCTTTGGTAGAAATGTTATCCCAAGCTACCTGCTAAAAAATCTGATATAATTGGTTGTGCTTTGTCCTGCTCTCTGTATATATTAATCTGACAGTTGTATGTCAAGACACATTTAAATATTTCGAGTGTTAGTACGTGGTTTAGGACATGGCCCATGCATTTGAGAGGAAGTAATCACTTGCTGCCTCCTCAGTATCACAAAAGCATAAAAACTATTATGCATATCAATGTGCCACAGTTACTGAATACTACAGTGATTTTCATAAGTATTCACCCCCTTGAAGTTTAAAAAAATTATATATATATATATATATATATATATATATATATATATATATATATATATATATAATTTTGCAACCTAGCAAACTATATTGATTTTTTTTCTCCTCATGCCAATAATAAGGGCTATCTTGTGTAGATTCATGACATATAATCCTAATGAGTCCATTTAAATTCCAGGTCATAACACTACAAAATTGGAAAAATTTAAGGGGGTATATACTTCTGCATGGTATTATAGGTGAAAGAACATTCATTCACTCATTTTTCTCCATATATTCTGGTGGGGGTCGCAATGGCAGCAGACTGAAAAGGTCAGTCCAGACTTCTGTATCCTCAGCCACACAATCCCATGCCAACTGTGAGATATAATCTCTCCTGGGTCTGCCTTGGTGTGTACATCCAGTGGGACTTGCCTGTTACAGCTCTAGCAGGAGCCAACCGGGGGCAAACCACAGCTTCCTCTTAATTCAAAGGAACAGCCTCTCTACTCTGAAGCTCTCCTGGCTTGTCGGGTTCCTCACCTTATCATGGAGAGCAACCCTGCGGAGGAACCTCATTTCCATTGCCTGTACTTGCAACCTTATTTTTTCAGTCACTACCCACAGCTTGTGACTATCTGAGGATAGGGGTGTAGATTGGCTGGTGAACAGCAAGCTTTGTCAGAAAACTCCTGCTTCTAGGTGAAAGAGCAGTGTTTTGTTAGGCAATCTGATAGTTTTCTACCTAGCAAATGGTAATCTGCTGGTTCATTACTATTGGCTCAAGGTTGGGGCATGATGTGTGCCTGAAATATTCCACTGTATCAAAATGGACAGTTCTGACTGCAACGGTGATTCAAAAATGAAATGATTTGACATGATTCAAAATTAGTTTTTTTTTTTTTTTTATATATATACCGAAAATATGAAGAAGAAAGAAGAAAGTATGAAAAGCATGTCTTTTCTACAGATCAAATATATGACTTAAATGTTCAGACTGTACATTGTGTGCTGTTTTATCCACTATATGTATTCATAGTTTTATGCAGCCAATACCATTATTCTTTTTCAATAACTCTTAAACTGGATGTGCTTCTGACAGACAAAATCCTTTTTTTTCAGATCTCACAGAATCACATTATTTCTACAAGCATATACATTTTTTCCTCTTCTGTTAGAGTGCAAAATGGATGTTATTTTAACCTCTGTGTGCTGCATTAAGGGAGAGATTGTGGATGAAACCTAAGTTGGGAAAGTTTTAAAAATACAAACTTAAGTGCATTATGAAGTACAGAGGAGGAATCTGTCAAGCTTTTTCTTGCACTTAAAACTTTTATTTTATGTCCATAGCACATCACTTACAGAATTAACTACAAATCAGACCGCCTCATGGTATCTGCATGCTTCTAAAAATAATATGAGCAAAGAATCACTTAGGTTTCCTACCCAGCATGTCTAACTAACTAATCCATTATAACTAATGTTTAATTGCATTCTGGGGTATATTCTGGCAGAGAGCAAAGGCATGAAGCTTGTATTATTAAAAAGGATGCATCATTGTGTGGTGTTTTCCATGTGGAGTTGCAAGATGTTTTAAGCATTGAGAGACATTTGAATGTCAGCCAGTGGCTCACAGTAACTCAAAACAACAATGAGGTTTTATATTTTCTGCAGCGACTCAATTATACCACAATGACAAAGGTCACATTCGGTGCTACTTCATTCCAAACAACCAGCACCTCCCTCGAATAAGCGAGGACTGTTTGTCCCTGCACCCCGAAGCAATGAATACATTCCCTGACACCATTTTGAAACACTCCCACCTCTGCACCAAGCCACCTTAATGATGTCGGAGATGCTGGAAAGATTCCTGAAGCCCTCAGGCAAAGATTACCCATTCGAGCTGGCCTTTTCAATATTTTTTCCTTTTGCATATAACAAGTATCATGTTTTAAACATGACTTATTGTGAGTTGAAATCACAATGAGGGCATGATAAACACTCCCTGATCTCAGTAGTAGCATATAATCTCATTATTAATGACTGTGTGTGGTCAAAAATTCATGCATTATGCTCAAAGGACACTAATTTTGTTATGTTCTGCACTAAAGCAATAATATTAACAACTGGTTTTACTAAGTAATAAGTGATAGTGAGATTTGATCGCAGTATTTCAATAAAACACTCGGTAGGAAACACTCATCTAGGACACACTCAGTAGAATAGGTTCATGTCAGAACAGTACTAATAATTATGGGCATAATTGATTATTTTGTTTGTTCTTTTGCATTTAAAGTAAAATATCACCCTGAAAGTCACTATTCACTGACTAGTTTCAGCACTTGGCAAACTTTTTCCTTGTTTCCAAACAAAATAGTGACGAAAAAAAGTCACAAAGTCATATGATAGAGAGCTCTCGTGTTTAGTTTAATGGTATTTGGGATAAGGCGTGATTTAGTGGGGATCTCTCCGGGCGAAAGATCCTGTAGTTTATGAGACACCAGACAACTGAGGACAAGTGGTTACAGTTGTGTGGCAAATCAGTATATTGTGTCTGCAATTCTGAGATTTTGAAAGTTGTGTAGTGTGCACTCAGCTTAAAGTGCAGCTGCATCTCTGTCTCTTTCGATAGAGATAAAGCAAAGAATAAATTCTACTGGCACCATTATCAGCAGGTAGTCAAGTGGTAATGTAGCAGACAATTAACCAAAGTGAAAATAGGCCAGCATGACAATGAACAAAGATTAAAAACATCAACTCACATTTTCATTACAAAATAAATTGGACACCACCGAAGATTACATGTTGATTATAAAGATTAATATGCAAGTCATTCAGGGTGGATTTTTAATTTAATATGTGCACACCTTGATGTGCACCAGAGTAGGTGCCAAAAGAGCAGTCGTTTTGCCTGTAAGGGGAAAAATCACACACAGTGGCCTCTGTCAAACTCTGTGATGATTAAAAATTCTGATAAAGTCCCCCTAAATGTGTCATAAGTTGGTTGAATATTCCTTAAACATCCTCAAGGTGTACCTCAGCGACTGCATAAACAGTGCAGACGGGAAGGAGTAAATAAAATGGAAGCTGAGTGCTGCCTGAGTAGATTAGCAATTGAGAAGCAACAGTGAACCTCCACATGCCCCAGTTAACTCTAACACAGGGACGCATGACAGCTATGATACATCACCGACGGAAACCAATGCTACCTGAAAGCAATCAATCTTCACTTTAATTCAAAGCTGCTCTCTTCATCATATTGTCAAAGAGCTTGGACGCTTAGCGTAATGCCCAGACGCAGTGATGGCTAAAGCAAGCCATTCGTAGAAAAAAGATGATTGATAATCTGAGGGCAGAAATGATGCCACTGGAATCTTCTCATTTGTTAGAATGCTAACGATGACTTAGATTAATCACTGTTGACGTTTCACAAGAACCAAATTTCACTCAAAGTGAAGGGAAAAGGGCCTGACGTGTTACACTTTTGTCTCACTGAGGCTCTCCAGAGGTATTTATGGTGAAACATTTCTGAGGCATGAACATTTGTAAATTCACAACAACAGTCTGGGAAAACTAGTCAGATCTCATGTTGGCTAAATTCTGGCACACAACCAGAATACCAAAAGTGAGTTGTTTTTTGTCAACAATATACTTATTTACAGAATTTTTACTTTACAAAAGCATAAATATATTTTACCAAAACGTCAGGATGTGGTTTTATTTCGGCTACTTTCTTACCTTGCCTTGGTTTCTGCTGGTAAAGATGGGATCCTGTAAGGATCCAGCAGTAAATGCTGTCAATCTGCCTAAATATGTCTTAAACCTTGCTAGCTAAGTGTGATTTCTCCACAAAATGAATGTCAACATTGGATCAGGTTGTTGGACAATTACATGACATAGCGACATCTAACCAATTCAGTTTGCACTCGGATGCAGGCCATAAAAATAGTTGCGATGCTCCTGCTCAATTACCTCATTAACACCACAGAGAAATGTGCTTACACAATTTGTACAAAATAGTTAACTGACCTAAAAAAAATTCATATCACTAACAAGAAATTAGTATGTAGGTAAGGCAACAGAACAGAACTCACTGCTCTGTTCAGCAATAATTTCCCTGTAGAAGGTTTAAACCTGGATTGGAAAATAAACACATACTTCTGTCAAGTCATCTTTAAACATTCTTTTTTCATCACTGGAACAACATGTTATCACTTCACTAATCAGACAAGAGAAAGTAAATCTATGAAATTCCCTTTCTTGAGCTGCCTTCAGCTAAATAATTTACATAAATGCCACAACAGAGGATCCTTTGCAGAAGCCACCATGGTTCATGTTTGGAAAACCGGTGTTGCTGGATTATGGGCATTTTTCCCTACATTCTGCTATGGTATTTTTTCAAGTGNTGGGTCTGCATCCAGACTGCTAAAGGCCATCTGACAACCCCAGATGTATGGGATGAATGAGATTTACTACTGTTTATGGTGTGTGAGGATGTGAGGAGCCATGCTCTCTCATAGACATGATCAGCTCCACTGAAGCAGGCTTATAGGTCTTAAACAACAGAGAGACTCCAACACACCATTCCATAGCCACTGCTACCCATGGAGAAAATGAGAAGATCTGAAAATTGTTCAACATTATTAACTGATGGGGAATTTAATTGAGAATGTGAGCTAAGAATTCGACGCAGTGGGATTGTGATTAATGTTTTATATGCAGAAGTTCTGTGATATAATAATAGAAATGACTAATAATTCATAATAGGTGTTCTTGTTGTGAATTCTACTTTGAAATCCTGGTAATAGTCTGGTGCAAAATAATAAATCACACAGTTAAGACAGTTGCGTCAGACTCAATGCCAAAAAGAGACTGAGAGTGAGCGAATGGGTGTGAGAGAGCATGTGTGTGTCTTTGTTTACCTAAGTCACAAGCCGAGAGCACAAACTACTTTAGTAAACATGCGCTTGATTTATTAGTTCAATTATGCTTCATTTCCATTGGACTGATCAGCAGTGTAAAATATTCAGGAACGTAAGGCAGAGTTAAATATAATTTAGCTCAGACAGGAGACATAAAGAGTCTGCTCCACATTTTCCTTACTGGGGATGATATGTGACTCATAGAGGAACATTTATGGCTGGATACATGAATAAAACGCTCATATGACTGAATGTCCCTTCATAAACAGTTTGGTGCCCTCAAAAGCCTAAAAGGGGAAGGAAGAGTTTGTACTGGTGTTTTAAACATTTTCAATTCAAGTCAATTACTATATGAAATTCAGAATACCAGAAGATGATGTGTATTTTCTATAGTGAAACCATGTGCAGTCAAAATGAAGTGCTTCAAATACTTGGCAGCAGAAGTGAGATGCAATGTCAAAGAAATAGTTCAGGTAAAATGATCATTTATTCTTATTTCCCAGCAGACCTTCAAAGGTTTCAGAGACCCCAAAAGGCATCACATTTCAGATGAAGCGTGGCTCTCCTAAAGTGAATCTCAGAACATTGGTCATCTGGAGCCAATTTCATGTCAATGTAACAGAGCTGTTTTTCATAGAATAAGTGTTTAGGTACTTTTTTTTTTTTTTGATCGATGTGTAGCTTAAATCGCAATACGGGACAAGTTAGAGAAGAGTCATACAAGTGTTTTGCTTTAAACAAGCTAAAAGTAAAAAGTAAAAGTAAATGCTTTCCCATTAGACTGTGTAATTTAATATTGTTCTGCTTATATATCAGTTGAAGCACTTGCTGTAGCAACTTCTCTCTAAAAAGGTTTAGCATGAGGGTATGCTTAGACCGTGCCTTATTAAACTAGCATGAGGATATGTTTGTGATGGTCACCGAGAAGCGCTTCCGTAAGGCACTCTGGATAACAGCATCTGCTAAATGCTGCTATAAATGAAGCACTGCCAATTTATTGGAACAAACAACAATAAAATGTGTTCCTTCATATACTCCTTGTTATTTACTAGCCTGCTCCTTTTTTCATTGGACAGTTAAGGTCCTTGTCCTTATGTGAAACAGCATGAATGTTCCTAGCTTTGTAAAATTCATCTCATGTGGCTCTGAGAAGCCTTTCCAATGAAGCATAAACTAGATATAATAAGTAGGGATGTAACAGAATACATTATTTCGATTGAACAGATCATGTGTTCTAAACAGATATTCAGTTCAATTTTATTTGTATAGTGCTTTTAACGATGGACATTGTCACAAAGCAGCTTTACAGAAATATATAAATCCAGAATATAAGTTTTAAATTTATGAATTTATCCATAATGAACAAGCCAGAGGCAACAATGGCAAGGAAAATCTCCCTGAGATGATTTGAGGAAGAAACAATGAGAGGAACTAGACTCAAAAGGAACCCATCCTTATCTGGGTGACACCAGACAGTGTGATTGTAAATAATTCCCTTCTATAACTGTGTACTGCCTGGTCAAAAAGTGCAATTCCTGTGCAAACAGGAAATTCATTATAGTTTTAACATGCAATCTATTTTGTTAAAGTTATCATCTGTTCACTGATGGAGACTTGAGTGCAAATCTGTTGTAGCAATTGCAGTCATAAAGCTCTAATAGCAATTGCCATTGTAGCAAAACTAAGCCATTTGTAGCAAAACTGTTCATATCAATTGCAGTCAAAAGCCATCTCCATGGTTTCTAATTAGCAGATAGATGTGCGAGGTGCACTGTTTGTTTGTTTGTTTGTTTGTTTGTTTGTTTGTAAAATTTGCCAGAAAGGTTCACAGGGGGCATCTGTCTGAGATTGGAGATCATGTAGGACACAATTAAAGGTTATGCAAATAGGAGGTTTGTGCATTAATGTAGATGTAATATGAAGCTCAAATAAAGACCACATTCATTAACAAGAACATGCGGCACTCCTTAGTGACTGCCTGGTCTGGTTCATGATGGTTTAGATTAGGCTACTAGTTTGTTCATGGTGTGGGAAATAGAACCACCTAAAGATTTGTAAGAAAATATCATGGACAAATGCAAATAACAAAAATAATTGTGCAAACAGGATTTAAAAAAAAAAAAAGAAAAAAACAGACATGCTAGTATCACTTGAGTGATGTGAAGTTGAGGAACTCTCAGAGCCAGAATTCACAGTCTGATTGCAGTCTTACAGTCTTGTTTCTGGAAAACATTTGTTAACAAACCAACTGACATCCTGGTAATGTACTTGCATTGGACTTATGGGTTATATCTTGGTGGGAGTTTATTTACTTCTTCTTTAAAGAGCAAAAGACTCCAGAGTATTGCAGGAAGAATTGAGTTAGAATAAATAGCAGAACTTTTAGAAAATAGCAGAAGAGGTTGACGTGTTTGTGTGTGTGTGTGTGTGTGTGTGTGTGTGTGTGTGTGTGTGTGTGTGTGTGTGTGTGTGTGTGTGTGTTTAAAANTGTGTGTGTGTGTGTGTGTGTGTGTGTGTGTGTGTGTGTGTGTGTGTGTGTGTGTGTGTGTGTGTGTGTGTTTAAAACTGACTCAATGTTTTTATACCCAGCACATGTCCCCATGGTTGTGCAATAGCATAAAATCTTTTAGCTTTGTGTGCTTCCACAGCATGAGTGGTGTGAAAACTGGGGTAACAGGCGAGATCATAAAAATAAAGAATTGGGAGCTCTGTCAAGTTGTGTTTGTCGTATAAGCCAGAAGACTGCATGCTGTACGTGCCCTCAGAGGCTGACTGGGGATGTGAGGAAACCATACGTGTGCCAGAGTATTGAGTGTTTTGCCTTCAATGCCAAAACGAGCCAATTTGAGTGATTTATCCATCAATGGCTTCTGTAGAGAACAGGAAAAAATGTGTCTCCACAACCACAGGAAGTGCTGCTTTTAGCTGACCTTGGAAAGCCAGAGCTTTAAAAACATGCTAGATTGATGTGGTGCTACTGTGCAGTGGTGTATCTCCTAAGTGACAGGCCTTCTGTTCAGAGCTGGAATGTACTCAGAGACATAGCAACTAATGATTCATATCAAGCAAATGATTCATTAACCACTTTGCAATACAGTGTAGTGTGATAGCAAATCTTTTTCCACAACTAGTAGATTAAAATGGTCCTATTGTAGTATTTTTATTTGAGAACACATATTAAGAGTACACGCACACACCCAGATTGTATGAGAGGTAAAATCAATGACATAAGCAAATGTAAAAGTTTGCACACCCTAAGGATAAAATAGCATTTAATGTGTTAATGTTCATGGATATTTAACAATCTCTAACCAGGAGTGGAAAGTAGCAATCTACATGTACTCTTTTTACAGTACTTGAGTACGTGGTTCACTAAAATCTTAGTTTTCTAAGTATAATTAAATCACTTTTAATTGATGGTTTTTTAAACGAAAATCTTCAACTTTGGTACAGTGTAACAAATAATACGCTTAACCCTGGTAGCCCGTAAGCCAATTAAATAATTAAACAGTATGTGCAAATTTTGGGGTTGATTTCACTAAAGGCAATTCCATTTCGAGACCCAATCAAAAATAAATCAGTATCCAGCTTTATTTCAGGCACCAAATTCTTAGTCAGCAGCAATGCCTGAGACAGTGAAGACAGATTTATCAAGGCTCAATTTATTAAGGATCTTCAGTTTTAATGTTTCAAAAGAAACATGATAAATATTTGCAAATTATGTGTTCCAGAATCTGTGGACATATCAGAATTTTACAGCTCAACATCCAACTTGTAGATGCATCTGCAGGTAAGCTATTAGTTAGCTTAATGAGCTAGACTAGATAACCAGATCTTATGATGTTTTGCAGTATGATAGCTCTGTATTAAGCCTAGTAGATCACTTTAATTTTCAGTAATTTTTCATGTTATGTTAAATGTTCAGTATTTAAGTGTCTCTACCGCCTATAGATAATACTCAGGATCTGTAAGTGGCATCTTTGCTAGATAGTTATAAACATGGGTCATTTAACATGGGCTAGCTAGCTAACAAACCTAGCAAGCTACTGAATCCTCAGCAGCAAGCTAACATTGCCTTTCTTTGATAGTTCACTTGGTTAGATAACATTATCTGTATAATATACAGTTAGGTCCGAAGTATTTGGACAATGACAGAGTTTTTGTTATTTAGCCTTTATACACCACCACAATGGATTTGAAATAAAACAGTCAAGATCTGATCGAAATGTAGACCATCAGCTTTATTTTAAGAGGGTCTACAAAAATATGGCACTTACCATTTAGGAATTACAGCCATTTTCAGCAAAGTACATCCATTTTCAGGGACTCAGAGGTATTTGGACAAAGTGACATAATTGTAAATATAACCATCATTTTAATACTTGGATGAAAATCCTTTGCAGTCAAT
>CM074945.1:6342746-6353898 GCA_037577455.1 Pangasius macronema | reverse complement strand
CTGACCTACAGCACACCTCACCACTGTCCTGCTCCTCTCATACATGTCCTGCACCACTCTGACATACTTCTCTGCTAGGATAGAATCACAATACATTTTGATATTATTCTGATGCTAAATTTAACAAACTAGGAGTAAATGTACTGGAAGAAGTACTGAAATTTAAGATTTAAGGTCTGGAAATCTTTAGCTAGTTAAAATATCCAGTCAAAAACTTAATCACATCTCAATGATATCAACATTAAAAATCCATATAATAATACATAAATTGCACAGTACTGTTTCCACGTACCAATCACTGGCGCCCATGAAACAAATTACCATTGCTACCCTTTCTGGCCTCGCTGTGGTCGTCTCGCTACATTCCTAAGTTTGGATGATTCAGGAGCTGTGCCTTAAGGGGAGGCTATGTCATGTCCACCATGGACAATCCGTCCCCAGACCACCAGAGTGCATCCTCATTCATTTTTGAATTTTTTCTTTTGTTGTCTGCTCTGTTTCCTTCCTTGATTGTGCCCACCTGTTTTGTGTTTCCCCAATTAGTTCCCTTTTTAAGTTCCGTGGCTGCATCCGAAATTGCGTACTGTGACGTTACGTACTGCATTTGATTCTGTACCTACTGCTTGGCCGTTGATACTGTACAATCCAGACATACTACATCCATCACGTGACCTGCGACATCATAGTAACCACAAAAACTTCAAAGAGCCCACCAGATTAGAGCAACTGTTTTTTTCTTGTTTAAACCTTCAACAAGTTAACAATTTACTCAGGCGTTGTTAAACAAGTACGGTTTAACCACAAGAAATAAAGAACAATGTTTAATGCCTAAAGTACTTACACTTAAAAAGAGCCTTTTGCATTTTTTTGATTCCGACAGCTCTTCCATTGCCCTTTGGGATAGCGCAGTGTCCATTGCTTCCATCCTGCAGAATCTCAGGGGTTAGTAGTAGGTCATGGGTATTTCTCGCCTACTGTTTTATGAATACTGAGAATTCGGACATGCTACTCCTTTGGTGTACTGCTTTTCTCCTATTGTGTAGTAGGGTAGTAAGGATATTTAGACAGCCTGTGTTTTCCCTCCTTTTTTTGTGATGCATTTTGCATTTGTGCATAGCTTATATAGTTGCCAATATGTTATGTTATATTTGCACCGTAAGTGGCTTTTTGTTTTCATGTTGAGTTTTCTTTTCTTTGCCTTGTCTTGCCTTGCTTTGCCTTGCCTAGCCTCAGTCTAGCTCCTTGTTTTAGTTGTTCCAGTTTATGGGTCCTTTTCCAGGCTTGTTTTTTTTTTTAGTTGTTTTATTATTTAAAAAAAAAATTCTGCACTTGCATCTGACGCCCTGGATTCCATGACACCAACTCCTAAATCCCCATTTAGCCCCACATGATTATAAATATAGAAAAGCGTAAACTGGATAGTACTCCAGTATATATATATATATATAGTAAATAAATATAATAAATATTCATCTAAGCAATTGTATATACAGGACATACACTGAATATTCAGATAGTACCTGTCGTGTTATGAGGAAGTAATTTGTGAAAGAGTGAAAAATGTCACAAATGCAGAAAAAATATTCATCAGTCAACTAACACCTGAGTACAAAAATGTGTGGGTTGCAATTTACAGTTGACAGTAAATGTTGTGGCAGCCTATTTGTTATAGTTCTGGAAATGTCCCTACATTGCTTAGTCCAAAGGACATTGCTTTCCAATTGATAGGCTTTTGCCTAAGGGAGGAGTGAATGTACAATCCAAATGGGGAACACAAGTTTATTGACATGATGGAGTTGCAGTTTCAGTAGCTTTCCACACTCAGTGTATTTATGACTCTGCATCATATGCTTTTTGGCCACTGACTGGCCTGGCACACTTTAATCAGTTTTCCCATTGTTCCTGGAAAAGGATCTCGGCCAAACAGTACCCTTTTTCTCACACCTTACATGACTTTGCATCATCGGCCAAAGTACTTCTGTACTGGTCTAATGATTCAATCTTACTTCTGCTTCCTCTAAGTGATGTTCCCATATTGTATACCGCCCTGTTTTATAGTCCTCTCTACTCCTGATGGGTTCAATTCTCATTCTTACTAAGGAACCCTTAGGTCCTTTATGTAATCAAGAACAGGAAAACAATTTCTGATTGTCCTTCGTGTTGCTCACTGTAGTTTATTAGCTGAAGTGGTTTGGTTGTTTTGGTAGTTAGAAAATAGATAGAGAATGATAGAGAATACTAAAAAAAATACATATATGCAAGAAAAAAAAAATAAACGGAATAATTAAAAGGACCTAGAATTTTAACAATGTTTAGCTATGACATTCAATGCCCAGTGCTTCAGAAAACAAGATAAAGTTGAAAGAACAGTCACACAACATTCAGCTAATTAAGTTACATGAATAAATTAAGATGGCGCACCAAACCCTCACATTGTCAACAGAGAGCTATAAAGCTGTCAGCTTTCCTAATTAGCACAAGTTAAACTTACTGGTTATTTGAAGATAATTGGACATTTTGTAGCATTGGAGTAACTATACATCAACAGCAAAACATCCGCATGGCATTAATTTAAATCAGTCAAACCTGTAGCAGCTTGTTTTGTATTATGTCCAAAGCAGACTGCATAGACATTAGAGATAGGCATATCATTTTCATGACAAACACACACTTGCACACTCATCCACACATAGGCACAATTTAGAGTTGCTAATCCTCCTGGGTTTTTTGGGAGATGAAAGGAAACCGGTGAACCCAGAGGAAAACAGTAACCTGAGGTCAGGATCGAACCAGCGACCTTGGAGCCATTTATAAACTATTCAAACTGACAAAAAAAGACCATATGGCAAGAATCATCTATGTATATTGTAAGTGTGCATTAACCTTGAGGATATGAGTTTGGCCAAAAATGAAATATACACATTCTCTTATCTGTACTAATAGTCAATTAGTCACATGGGTGGCATACTTATCAAACATGTGTACTCTAGATGCAATTTATTCTTGTTCACAAAGTTTATACTACCATATTCCAAATGTACAATCACATTGAACTCTAACATTACAAGGTTGGACTGAAACTTTTACAGTGTTCTCTTTTTTTTGTTCTTTTTTTAATTAATGAAATATTACATTCATGACCACACACAGATTATGTTTAATCCATTAGCCAAATACTGACTAGCAAATTTAAATAGTCACAACATGGCTCAGCAAATCAGTGCCCAAAGCATGTACATATCTATTTAACAGGAAGACATTTGCATAATCATAATTTCTGAGTTATTTTCAGCCCACTCAGAGCTCCGTGGATATGCAGCATGTTGACATTAACTTATGCATAAGTGAAAATAGACAAACAGACTGAGTAAATCCAAACATTTTAGTGAGCTTTCATTTACAGTTTTTGTTACATTTGTGAACAAACTGTAGTCATTACTAAGTTCAATTTTTAATCTTCTCTCTCTCTCTCTCTCTCTCTCTCTCTCTCTCTCTCTCTCTCTCTCTGTACAAACACATAGCTAAGCAAAACAGATACATTACAACTCAAGCACTTTTTCACCAGAAAACACTGTCAATCAGAGCACAATGACCAAAAAAACCCCCACTAATTGTTGATGATTTTGTATTTTTTTCTTTAGTTTGTTCTGTACAATAATTGTTTTTTTCCATCGGTTGACAGAAGCAATTTTATAGAACATGCAATTACAGACGTTAACAGTAATTGTGCAAAATACATGCCAGAAACAAAGACAAAACTTCTAACCATAGCAGAATAAAAATAACTTCTGCATAATCTTTCTGCCTCTTTTGTATTGTTAAATATCAGTCAATATTGTAAGTGGGAAATTGACTCCAATTTGCTTTATTTCACCATATCCCATGGTGTTCATTGCAAACTCAAGCCTTCCACAGATATCCTCCAAAAAATTTAATTAGGCAGACTGTATTGTCAATTCAGGATTGGTAGTATGATCTTCCTGCATACACGGTGCTACACACACACTGCTCTAAGACTGACAACCAAACTTGAATGTAGTTAGTTTTGAAAGTGAATTGAGCTGTAGAGATACAGGGTTTTGCCGATGGTATTAAAAAAAAAAATATATGAATTTTAAAACGTTCACTAAATACACTCTGTATGAAAGCAATTAAAATGTTGGGGTTTTTTTCAGTTGGGTCTATATACAGCACTCTTGTGTAACTGTCTGAAGAGTTTTGAAACCAGGAACTCTACAGTGACTAACTATGAGAAGCGTTGAGCAGTGAAGAGCAAATAATCTTGTTGCTGTAACATACACTTCGTTTTGAAATAAACTGTTGTAATCAATTCGTTAATTTTGTCATGATATGTCTGACACTTTACAGTGTTACATTTCCCTCCTTCGTTCTCCCATAAACATTTAGCATTCACCTTGAGAATGATCTGCTGCTTTCACTGACATGCAGGTGATTCTTTAAACACGGCCCCTGTTCCACCAGCAAGCGGCGCACATGATTTTGGAATTTTCGACCCAAAAAAGTATAGAACACAGGGTTGATACAGAAGTATAAATTTGCAATGCTGTGAGTGACATACTGGGGATAGACAAGACTGTAATCACAAAGGTCTCCATTATCATTTTCTTTCATCAATAATATGACATTGTATGGAGTCCAGCACATGAAAAACAGAACCACAATAACAAAAATCAGTTTCAGAGGCCTTTGTTTGCTCCGCATTCGAGTTGAGAGAACCCTGCAGCCAATCCTGGTGTAGCAGTACAAGACGACAACTAAGGGGAAGATGAAAAAAAGTGCAACCTGGGAATAAGTGCCCATTATCTTATATTGAGGGTCACCCATGTCAGTACAGATTAACCCCTGAACAATGTCTTCTGTTATCTCATGATTGAGGAAGGTCTCCAGACTAGTGAGGCCACAAACAATCCACACAACTGTGGCTGAAACGTAGGCATAGCAGCTCTTCCTCCACTTTTCAGCAGCGATGGCATGCACCACGGCCAGGTAACGGTCAAAACTCATGAGAGTGAGGAAAAGCACAGAGCTGTAGAAGCCAAGGTGGTAGGTGCCATTCATCAACTTGCATCCCACCTGCCCAAATGGCCACTCCGAGCTATGGTACACAGCTTGGAAGGGGAGGCCGAGGGAAAAAAACAGATCAGAGGCCACCAGGTTGATGAGGAATATATTAGTGACTGTATTGAGCTTTTCAAATTTGAAAAGGATAGATAGTACCAGTCCATTGCCCAGCACACTGATAATGAATATGACAATGTATAATGGTGGCAATAAATGTGTACTAAATTTAATTACGTCTGTCAAGTCACATGGCGGCACATAAGTCATTGAAGAATTGTCATCTTCGTAGTCAAACGTGGTTGATGTGTCAAACTTGTCCATAGTGCATGCAACCTGTTATAAAGAGCAATTTAATAACTATAAAAATAAGCAATGTAAAGTAATAATAATAACAGCAAAGCACTTTAGACATAATTTTAAAAAAAATTTACACTTACCACAGGCAGATATTCAGACTGATGAGTTGCCTTTTGTGCACAAAACAAGACTGGGTTTGNCTAACTAGAACTGTTCTGCATATAGATGTCGGAGATGTGTGTGTGTGTGTGTGTGTGTGTGTGTGTGTGTGTGTGTGTGTGTGTGTGTGTGTGTTATAATTTTGACTCATTCCATGCATCATCTTCTGCTTCCTCAAAAATGTAATTTGTCATGATAACTACCCTAGCTCTACCACCAACACAGTTTCTTCCAAATGTTCTTATACTGGTGTTAATTGCGCAACACATACACGGTAATTTATTTAACCAATCCTCAAAACTGACAAAAGGCATACACACTTAACAGGACAAAAAATATTTTAATCAACTCTGTTACTGCAAGAAACTTTAACACCAAGTAAAACTGCATGATGTATAAGAAAATAAATACAGATTTTGACTAGAACATTTATGTAAGATTTATCAAAAATCCAAGGCAAACACAGTTCCTCAAGGGTTCTGTGGAGTTAGTTTAAGGATTCTAAGTTTACCAAAATATTCCATTTGGACCCGAAACGTAAGCTCGCTGCGAAGAACCTTTAAGGTTTCCCCTGAGAAATAAAAGCTAAAGAACCCTTTTGGTACTAGTTGGTACTTTTTTTATGATCTGAGTTTATGACCTGTTAAACAAACAAAAAAATGTGTATTGTTCTTCAGTCATTGCTTCAAGAGTATAAAATACATTAAATAAATTACATTTGTCAAAATTGGATTACATTTTGAATAAGACTATAGTATGATTTTTACACTGCTTAAATGAATAATGAAGACATTTAAACATAAGCAGCATTTGAATACACATCATTATTTTATAAAAGGATTAAATACTCTTAGCATAATGCATATCTTTTTGTCTTGTATAATGCATGTTCACATGGAGGTAGCTTCTTTTGGGCAATGCAAGTGCGTACCAGCGTCCAAATATTTGTCTTTTAACAAGTCAAAGTGTATGAATTTTACTCAACTGCACTACAATTTAAGTACCCTTTAAATACAGTGATGATCTTACTTTATCTTCAGAAGCACTCAAGTGGGTCGATCAAGTCATCTTATGTCGCATTCAAGCTTGATAGGTGGGTGACCACAAAATGGTGTCTCCAAATGCCATACATACAATTAATGCCCCCCATATCAGTCAGAACAAAAGGCCACTGAATATGCTCTGCTCTGAATTTCTCTGCATGTCACTGTCCTTAGAATATTACTGCATGTATACAGCCATTCATCTAGAATTGGTTTCAGTCCTTTATAATTGTTCTTCTAAATGCCACTCAGTAAAGAACTGACCCTGTGCAGCTTGCTGAGATGCTTCTCNTGTGTGTGTGTGTGTGTGTGTGTGTGTGTGTGCTTGTGTCAGAAGTTCGGGCCTTTGCTGTAGTGCTCTTCCCTGAGGTTGTAGGCCGGGTAGCAGATGGACATGTCACACACTCCAGCTGGCCCTGGAGCACCTCGCTTGCCTGCTAGGCCTGGAGAGCCAGATTTTCCCGGTGTTCCCGGAGGACCAGGTAATCCAATTCCATCAGTGCCATGCAGACCCTGGATCCCTGTTGTTACAAGAATCAAATGGAACAGTTCTAAACAAACTAATATAATTTTGTGGAGTAGGTTTTTATTTTTTTTTTTTTGTATGTTTGTTTTAATTTTACGGGTGTCCAAGTCCATTCCTGGTGATGAGCCATGTTTCAACTCAGCAATGATTTAAAACTACATTGTGTAAGGATCTAGGATGTAAAATGCTATTTCAAACTAGTTTCAAAAGAATATTTCATAACGTGTGGTGTCATGTGTCATCCAGCTCTGACATATTGCAGATTAATCTCTCAGCTGCAAGTGCACCCATTCAGAGAGAATTCAGGGCTGTGTTGCAAACCACATAAGAAGTATGCCTGAATAGTAATGGCATCAGTGGTGCATTGGCAAACTATTTAGTATGGTAGTATGCAGTTTTGGATGGGACTCTAGTGTCTGCGTCTCTGAAGATTATAATTCAATTCTGCCATTTCCTCAATATTACAGAAATACTGAGATTAAATTTTATTTTGCACATTAATGTGACTGTCACAGTTACTGTGTGCAAGATGAAAGAGCAAAACCTCTTGGTATCTCCACTGTAATCTCACAGCATCTGTGTTTAGATCTCATCAATCTGCGTGGAAGATGGCTCCACATGTCTATGAAGATAATAGACCACTATGTCTAGTTAGCTACCTAAAATAAAGAGAAAAAAATATCATGTCCGGTCACTCCTAGTGTGTGTATTCTGTTACCCAGGATCACTATCACAATCACAACTGGGTAATGAGGATAAATCTTCTGACTACAACTACAACAGTATATTTTAACCAGTAGAGAGTACAAATAAATGCATTACTTTTTTCAGCAGCAAAAGCTAAAATTCCACCAAAGCTGAATCCTTTTTCTGCTTATAGTATAATATCACACTTTCTTACTTACAGACTCTGGTTTAATTTGTTTACACAATCTCTCTCCTACATCCTCTATCTTGTCATGGTAATCATATTATCATATATTAGAGAAAAAAAAATCCCATGCCCCTGTAGCTTTAACACACCTGATCCCTATTAATTAATGTTTTTAGAAGGACTAAATATTAGAGTCAGGCGTGTTGAGAATAAATTCTCCAGCGTGGTAGATCACAGAACGAGACACAGAACCAAACAGAAACCACTGCTGTAAGGAATCCAACCAAAAAGCCAGGAATAACAGTAATTTAGAGGTATAAGACAGACATATTCGTTTGAGTACAAACCTATTTTCTCTGTTCTTTCCTAGTTGCTATTTTCATGGTCGTAAATGAACACATCTGTGTTGATGTGGGTGGAGCAGTCCGAGAGACGATGTGATATGTGAAATATGGGCCAAAATTGTGCTAACGTTCCCACCTGCTGAGAAGCCTTCTTATCATGAATACAAAGCAAAAACACCATGTCCTAGTTCTTACAACCTGGCTATGTGAATAAATATTATTACGCTGCCCTAATTTAGGATAATTTCCCCAAATGCTATATATAAATACAATAAATCTAAATGAAAATCTAAATACTATATTATCGCATGGTGTGATTAATTGATATACAATCAAATCAGCACCTGTAATGTCACACAGAGATGAGGAATTATGTAATAGAAACTGTATAATGGAAATGAGCTTGACAAATTTGTTTTTAATTAGGTTTGTTGGACATCTCCACATTACTGCCTGCATGTGCAGTACGATATGTATCATGGCAACAGCATGTGTCAGCCGAGCTGATCTCTTACCTCTTTCTCCAGGGGGTCCAGGTTGGCCTGGCCTGCCTTCCCCTTTGTTGCCCTTAAAGCCCCTCGGTCCCATGTCCCCTAGAGAATGTTACACGCAGAATATGCATGTATTCATTATGTGACCTCATACATCCTCAACCCTATGTGTCAGAGAATTAGCAAAGCTCTGATACCTTTGACCCCCGGGGGCCCCTGTAAGCCAGGTGAGCCTGGGTAACCCTGAGAGCCTGGCCTGCCTGGATAGCCCTGCAGTCCAGTAGCGCCTTTAGGACCCTGAGCTCCAGGTGGACCCGGGGGGCCTTTCACCGTCTCACAGGGCTCACAGCGCCGAGGAATCATTGTCTGCATCAGCTGGGAGAGCTCCTCTAAGGGACATGAGTGTGCAAAAGAGAATCCTGAACGTCTTTACACTGATAGGTCGTGGCAATCACAGGTTACACTCCTTCTGGAGTTTATTTATTTATATTCTTGTATAATAAGTACATTTAAGGTTCATTCAGCAAGGTTATGCACGTTAAATATATATATTTTTTTACAATTGCTAAGAAGTATGAGCCACTACTAAGAAAGTATGGACATAACTAAGTACTAAGTAAGTAGGTATGAGTCACTTTTTCCAAGCACTTTACACAATGCTGTACGTGGAACAGAAGGCAAAAACAGTTTTTAACCTGGTTGGACACAATATTAATATAGTGAACACAGTCTTCAAAAATGTTGCATACATTTTTCATTCATTTTCTACCACTAGCAATACTTTGTATCTCTACAACAAAATCTGCAAATGTTTACATAGTTTTGAGAAAACGTATTTCAGTAAATTTACTATTATTTACACTCAGAACCATGCAAGTGGAAGGTTTATGGTCAATGTTTTGTCTGGGTTTTTTGGGGGATTATTGTATATTCTATAAAATAATTGTAAGATTTTATTTGTAATTGAAATTGCAAAATAAATTTAAATTGAGAGTAATTACAGATTATATAGAGTATTTTTCCATAATTTTGTTCCTATACAGTAAACAATACAATATATAATTTTTATATAGTTTTGTAAAAACAAATTCTATTGCAATTTTTTATCTATACTTTGTTTATACTTTGTTTACACTGTGGGTCCCTGGAGGTCTAGCGGCTAAGGATCTGGTGCTGTCACTGCTGTGGCCTGGGATTGATTCCTGGGCATCAAATCAACCCAGCCATTGGGAGTGCACTCCCAGTACCACTCCCAAGCCTGGATAAAATGGCAGGGTTGTGTCAGGAAGGGCATCCAGTGTAAAAATTGTGCTAAATAAAACATGAAGACCAGTGATCTGCTGTGGTGACCCCTAACAGGCGCAGCTGAAAAAACACCAACATTGGCACTGTATATATCCACCAAGAAATAATGAACAAACCCACAGAGCAAGTAATTGTTTACTATATCGTAGATTTATGTTAAATAACGGACCTGCATGAATGCTAACAGCTGTTAGTGTTTCTGAGGTGATTATGCTGTGATAGGCAAAGTATTTTTGTTATAACACATAAGAATGCTAGTGTTGAAGCTTTGGTGGAGTGAGTGTACGAAATGTGCTTGTATTGTTTTGATCACTGTAGAGTATCTGTGGCATAAAATGAACTGTGTCTTACTGCAAGTACAGTAGGTGTGTGAAAAATGCAGAAAAAGTGAATGCTAGTTAGCAGCAAATGAAAAAAACAATCTGTAACAACCATTAGCTTGTATTGTTATTCCAATGACACCACTTCCTATTCTACTGATCAGGTACAGTTATCAACAGCCTTCTGCTGGTTACAACACCAACAGCAAAACACCATACACTGATGTTATTAAACCTTCTCTTGTGAAATATGTTGGTTAGTTACTTACGTCTTAATACGTCTCCACAGAGTTTTTTTAACTGTTCATCAGAAGGAGACTTCCCCTGCAATACAGATTAGTCAACTGGTCAACTGAGTTACTATTTCCTGTTTCATTTAGCATATCTCCTGCATAACTGAGATCCTGTTTGTAAACTTTCTTTTTGTTTGAAGGAATATTATCCTTACAACAGGAACTACTATCTTATAAAATATTACCACCTTAAAACAGAAGGAGGTTAGACTAATTTCTAAAAAGGTGTTTTATTCATTTTAAAGTACTCAGTTAACTTTCTAATTATTCTGGATGCATGTCTGTTCAACAATCTGTTCATTCATCTTCAGTAATCACTCTATCTTGATCAGGATCACGGTCTCAGGACTCCATCAGTGGACAGAGGATAGATTTTAACCAACTGGACTTCGTGCAGAACTGTGATGAATTTATTGAT
>CM074945.1:6317619-6328822 GCA_037577455.1 Pangasius macronema | reverse complement strand
TGGCTCCAGTACAAGTGTATCAGATTCAGCAGTGTTGCTGCTTTTGCTTTTTTGTTTTGTTTTTTAACTGTGTAATTTATATACCACTTTATTATTCACATCTACATTTTCAGTCCACATTGTAGGTAATTAGAGTAGAGGTTCTTAAACTGTTTTTATCCAGGGACCCTTTTAACTGTAAAATATATTCCACAGACCCCCTCAGTACAGATTTATTTCATGAACTGTATTTAATTGTGCACAATTATTATTATTATTTTTTTATGTCGTAGAGCCATCAAGCTTGCTATTCCAGAACTTTCCACAGGTCCATGTTTACATTATTTATAGGTCTACTAAACTACTGTTTTTGGGTTATTGAGAGACCTATTCTCTCAATATCTCTGACAATGGCTACCCATCTGCTCCATTTTCAGACACTGTTGTGTACAGTTAATAGGAACATTTTAGTATATTTAAACCCATTAAAAGAAAAACTGTCCTGAGCTGTAATAAGTAATCAGTTACACATGATAAGGTGTGTGCTGTCTGTATACAGTTGAAAAAGTGTGGCGTGTTTGAAATTTGAGCAGAAGAAAGAAAGAAGACTTACTGGTACACCTTGTGTTCCATCTGTGCCAGGCTGTCCAACATCTCCCTTATCACCCTTTTAAAGAGAGACAAGGACATTAAAATGACATATTCTGAGTTTCAGGCATTTTAACCTTTAGTAAAGACCTTTACAAGCAGCACTAAAATGCATCACTATTAACCACTACACATCACTAATCAGCTAAATTCCTCCTAAGAGTGGACTAGCCTACTTTAACCAGATTCTTCAAGTTATAAAGAATAAAGGAATAAAGAAGCACACAAGCAGTTAAACAAATCTCTGTTTTCACAATACAGTCAAGAGCAAGAGGCTATTTAAAGTACAGACCGTTTGTTTCTTTGCAAGATGCCAAGTTTCAGTGGACACATAAAACCAAGTCTTTCATTGTGGGACATAGATACCATGAATTGGACCAGGATCTTTCTTTCTCCTCTAAACTAAATTATATTTTCACAATGTTTAGCTTTGTTAATCCACTTAGACCTACATTAACACATTTGGTTTTGTGTACTGCTGAGTTTTTCATTCTCATTGCTAAAAATTCTTCTTTCATGTCATGTGTTTTGTTTTGATTTCTCCATTTACTATGCCACATGCCTTTGTTTATGTTCAAGTCCTGTCTCTGCCCCTGTCTTTTTGGGTTGCTGCCTGATTGTGTTCACCTGTTCTGTGTTACCATGACTTTGCCTCTGTGTACCCCTGTTTTAGTTCATCATTGCTTTTGACCATGCCTGTGTACTTGGTCTATGAATTTGGATATACCTCTGATTACCCTGTCTGCATATGCTCTGACCCCTGCTTTGAACATTAATTATGATTTAGCACGTTATACGGTTGTGCATTTCCAGATTCAGCTAATTAGATGTCACTAGTAGGCAGTAGGCAATTTTTAGCCACTAAAAAATTGAGCTTTACTGAGCATAGTTTAAAAAACTATGCAAACCCAGCGACTGGGAAAAAAAAAACAGCTTGATATAAAACTGCATATATTTCTTTAGACTACAATACATAGTACTTCTTTTCCTTACTAATAACTTGGTCATTTTGCTGTACCAAACCCAGGTCAGTCACACAGGACTATAACATACAACCAGGTGTGTATTGGTGCAGATGCCCTGCTCTTCATGAAGGAAATTGCAGTTCTTTCAAGATCCTCGAGAACAATTCTCCACGGGCAACAGAGAACGTATCTAAGCATTTCAGCAAAATTCAAGTGGATTTTGAAAGCATACACACTTTCCTAACAAACACTTGACATGTTTGAGTGCTGTGCTGGAAAGGAAACTTGTAATTAAGATATCCCATGGCGTTGTTTTCTCCAGAATTGTTCGGTTTCTCAAGGCACATAAAATGTGGCAAGCTTTTGGAACCAGTGGCCGGTAAATAAATACACACATACACACACACACACACACACACACACACACACACACACACACACACACACACACACACAGAGTTACATACAGACAGACATGCATGTATGTGCTGAATAAACGGGCATGTCCTGTTGTAACTTGTTTAAAGCAGCAGTTTGTAAATTGTAGAGCCTCTACTGCCTGTAAAGGGAACTGCAATAAAAATGTTTATTCTCCTCCAGTTTCCTCCCACTCTCCAAAAATATGCCAATTGGTGGGTTGGTTATTCTAAACTTCCCCTAAGTAGAAATAAGTGTGCCTTTTTACTCTGCAATAGACTGGTGTATTCGACTCTCACACCCACATAGTGCATACAGACTACATAATCTAATGCAAAGCCATGTAGTAACAGTATGTGTATTTGTGAAACTGTAATAGGATTGTTCTGCTGAAACAAAAGAGTCAGTGAAGTGCAGACATGACCTCTTACACTTAAAACTTAAGTGTTAAACTTAAACTTAATTTAAAAATACTTACTGCACTTTTGATTAGTTTCTTTTCAATTCATTTTAATTTTATAAAAATAAGACAAAAGCAGATTTTTGCAAGAATTTTTTCAAGTTCAGCCAAACTTGGGGCTGAGGGCAACACTTACATCATGTGGGAGTAACCATTTTAGGAATACAGTAAAGTTATTGATATATTTTGTTGAATCCATAACAAGGAAGGGTGACTTTTCTAGTAAACGTTTAAGTTATCATCATCACTGACACTTTTTTGGACTTACTTTCCAAAAGTCCAAAAGTTTCAGTGTGTCAATGTTTCTGTGGAGAAAGTTAGTTGTACTCAGAGACAGGTTATGCAGCTTAAGTCGATTTTCATGGTTCTCATGCAGATTATATAAAGATCTGTGTGTAGCTCATGTCTCCAAAGTTGACAATTTTTTTCTCAAGCACAAGTGTAGAAGTAGAAGATGGGGATAAAGACTAATCGAGCCTTAAACACAAGAACTTGCCTATAAGCCTAAAAAATCAGGGAATAAAAAATTCAGACTGAAGACTGCAGATAGCATGTTTTTTTCTTTGCTATCAAATGTAATATAATGACAAATAAACACAAATGTAATATGATGTCAAATAAACACAAAGTCTTGAAGTCCTGCCAATGTCGCTTGCAGTGGCTTGAAAGTGACAAATGGTGTGGCATTCAGCTCCTGTGTATTTACAACCATTTTTGTGTCTTTCTATTACATAGGAACAAACATTGATTTTGGCAGGCAAACAGGGTTTTATAATTGCATCCAAGTTCCACTACATAATACAGCTTCATAAAGAAAGCTCAGTGAGGCTTGGCTTGAACCTTTAAGCAAACACTCTAAACCTGAGTTTCTCAGCCCAGCCCTCACCGTCTGTAACCCAGAAAATGTTTGGTCTGGTCCAATATACCAGACATATTTACCGAGGGGTTTGTTTACATGGCACAGGTGTACCGAGAGCTGAAACAAAAATAATATGCAAGCTGTCTATAGAGAAAGTCTCAATGCTGGGCTGCAAATGATTTCCTATACAGATGAAGAGCCAACACCAACCTGTAGCAATCCATACTACATTAACACTGAGCAGAAGGTCCTGATCAACAAGCAGCACCTGCTTAAAATAGTGCACTAAAAATGGTAAGAGCTCAGATTATCCACACGCCACAAGTGCTTCTGAAAGAAGTATTGTCCAATTAGATGATTACACGGCCTCAACTGTCTCTCTGAGGCGGCCATGTGTTCTCTTTTACAACGAAAATACCTTTTTAAGTAATTCAGTTATTCATTTTGAATTATTATTGTTGTTATTTAGTATGTAATATTAGGTATGAGGCCAATATCATTGTACCTTTAATTAAATGGTTTGTGAGTAATGTTTTTAAAACTGTGTACTACTGTGTTTAATTGCTGCTCCATCTGTTCCTCCTGCAACTTGCTTCTGGTCATTTGGCAGATATTCTGTTTTACAGCGCTTGTATCACTGTTTGCTCTTTAGTATGCACAGAAAAACTGACACAGATGCACAGAAAAAATCTGAATTTACTTAATGCAAACATACATCATTTCCAAGATAATAAAATATAGATTATTAACACTATTATTACCAAAGGTAAGTAAACTAAAACACAAGATGTTCATGAAATTACTGTATGTAGACATTTGAATGAAGTAAATTCAGTGCATCACTTTTCACTTTGGATAACAGTATCTGGCAGATAACAATGTAAATGTCCATTAGTAAAATTTAGACACTCTATAGAAAATTATACTTTTTATAACATGCACTTGAAAGGTAGATAATCATCATGTGGCATGTTGTTAAGAATCAGCTAAAAGGCTTTACTGTTTAGGACTGTCTACTTATTTTGGAGTATTCCAATAAAGTGTTACTGTCTGTTGTGTTATAATTTTTGTTAGTCACTGTCAGCTCTCCTATTTCATTCTCAAAATGAATCAATAAAATTGCGGGCAATGTTTATATGTATATCTATGTATATCAATGTATATATGTATCATGTATATGTAAGTCTAAAATTTGCTTTTCTGTATAGTATGTTCCTTCTGGAAGATCCCTGGAAGAAGGATTGTATGTAAAAACCCTTAACCACCCAAAACGAATCTTTGAAGAAGATTTTGTCTTAGAGTGTAGTCTGGTTTACTAAACCCTTGAGGCTTGAAAATGTGTTGTTCATGTTGAGAATGCACTCACACAATGTGGAATCTTATTCTATCTGTTAGGGTTAATAAGATTGTTTGTTTTGTTCCTTCAAACCAAAGGTGAGAGACTGAATCTGTGAACACAACATATTAATCGAATGTAATAGAATTCAGTGGATAGTGTATAAAGCATCTAAATATTATTATAAATATACCTAGTTAACTGTGTGCATAACTGTGCACCTCAGCCTTCCAGGCCAGATTTACTAAGCAAAGCACCTTCTGCCATGTGGTTTCAATTCAAAGGTAACTACAATCAAAACCACACTTAGCTACATAACTATTATACTTGTTCCCTCTTCTATTGCATAGGAATGATAAGTATTTATGTGCTGTGGGTATTTTCTGGCAAAATTCAAGAAGATTGGCATTCCCAAATTATATGGAAATGATTAGAATCTTCTATACATGTCCATGTTAGGCATTGTTCATGCTGACTACAGAATTTGTATCACTGTCTGAGCATTAGGAATAGTAATAGATAATATATAGTATAGGCATGTGGATGTGATTATGTATGGTTCAATATATGCAATCGGATTTAAAAACTGTCCAGCAGGAGCTGTCAATTGGAGATGTGTGGACTGCAATTTACAGAATCAGAAAAATACCTGAATAATAAAAGCTATGTTAAAACTAAGAAATAAAACCTGGTAGGGCTTGCTGTTATAGGAAAATAACCAATAGTGGGGTGCCATGATGCAGCCTGTTACTGTTACCACACCAAAGCTGATTATTTTCCAATAACAGCAGGTGGTTTTTTTTCTCATATACTAAAACAATTTGCCAAGGATTGCAGTTGTTGTTGTTTTTTTAGTTACATGTGGAATGATTATACTGTAAAAGAAGTTCCTGTTATCACTTACATTACAGCAGCCAATAATAGTCGTTCTCTCACTTTCTCTTGAAGTTAATAAGATAAAAATAATAATAACCTTACCAAAACTCACAAGAAGTCAAACTCTGCTGTTTGACTTTCTTATAGCAGAAAGCTATGGCTGTTAGCTTACTTCGCCATCTCAACGATTAAACATTTTCCTTTGTTAAATAAAAACATGCTTTACTCGATTTATTATTAAGTTTAGATTATGTGGATATTATTATTATTATTATTAGAAAGAGTACATTAATATAAATCTGTGATTGTAGCTGCACTAATGTCAGAGCTGAGCTATTATAAAAATTAATCAACACCTACTAACCACTCAGAATTGAATATTGAGAACAGTGCTGTGATTAAAATTATTTTAATGCATTCGATATAGGTTTAAAATCCTACAAGTCAAATGTGCATTTCTGTATCCAGCTGAAATACACAGAACACATTACGTACAACACAAATGGTATTTGTTCTATTATAGGCATGCAGTGATGTGATAGTATGAGTATTGGGATGACACTGGCCTAAAACCCTGGAGTTTTACACAAAAGACCTGGCATAACCTACTTTTGTCCATATAACTCCACATAACTCAGCAGTAGACAATTGCGGAGAGTTGTTTATTTTGAGTATGTCAGTATCAGATCCATTATCAGGAATTAGGAAAAAACGTTAGCAGTGCATCCCTTTTCATTATTTAAAGCCATTTTGTGGCCAATTCATTTTGTGTCACATTAAAAAAAGACTTATACTATATGGGCGTGAGATATGAGTGTTTGAAATCATCTGTGTGGTGCCACAGTGCTCTAAATTTCAAACCGTGCTTTTTTTGTATGCTAATTTGGCAAGAGGAGAAAAAGAATTGTGCAGTCCATTGCCTTCTCTGCTTGGCTCCTTTAACATATTCAAAGGCAAGTAAGCTGCTGTTTTACACCAGTGGTTACAATTTTAGTTTTACAGGATTATTAACTCAGGTGCAAAATGACAAATGGATACAACTAAAATGCCTTATAGTGGTCTATTTGAGATTAAAGCAGAAAGAAAATGCTGAGCCAAGAGCATCCATAACAATGTAATTGTATCAGTGTGTGCAATTTCCCTGTTTTGACTGTCTTGTGTTTATGACAAGATTAATCTGAACTGTCCGAGCAATTTACTAGCCAGACACTTTGTGTACATTTGGTGTCTGACTTTGCGCTTGATGTAAATTTATGTGACTTTAATGTGTTTCTAAAGGCGGAATTTTAAATAATTTGTGCAAGCGTGAATAGGAAGGATGTGAAAATAAGATTTATGGATGCGTTTTATGTATGTTTATGCATTTCAGTCATTTACATGTTGTGAGTGTGGGGAAGATGATGAATGTTTTTACAGTCCTGTATTGCTTATGTGTGTGTGTGTGTGTGTGTGTGTGTGTGTGTGTGTGCTGGGTCTGCATTACTCCTTGGATATAAAACCTCCACATGAAAGCAAAATAGTCTAAAATGGCCTGGCTATCTAACGCCTCTGTTTTACATGCAGATTCTGTGGTTTTATGGGCTTTTAATTGTCCCACAATTCCTAAAAAGGAAGGTGTCCACCCAGCATTCACAACTTGAGGTTATCTGATCTACTACTTTTATTTCTCTCTATTAGAAGCTCCAATGAAATAAACTATGCCACAGCACCATTTTGCAACAAAAGTGGGTTTTTTGTTGTGACTGTATTCTGAGATCAAGTCAAGGATACAGTGGCTCAATGAATTGAAAGAAAATCTCCATATAAAAAGAAAAAGAAAAAGAAAAAACCCTAATACATGTGTTTTATATTTACAATAGATGTATCAGATGTTAATCAGTAGTCTCAAGAGTGAGATTTCTTATTTCAGTACTGGGGAAACCTCTCCTGATGACATACCATAAAGGTGCCAGTAACTCTAAAGAACTACAATGATTTGGGGGAAGACTGTATAATTTTTTTGCTAGCTGGTGCAATGGTGGTGTAGCACATAGTATTGCCACCTCACAGCTCCTGCGTCCTGGGATCAATGGTTAGTAGCTGCGTGGAGGTTCACATGGTCACCCTGCAACTGCGTTGGTTTCCACCATGTTCTTAAGCTTCCTCCCACTTCCCAAAAACATGCCAGTAGGTAGACTGGCTACACTAAATTGCCCCTAAGTGTGAATGCATGTGTGTGTATAGCATGCCACCCATGATATGTTCAAGCCAAGTGTTCCCAGAATAGGCTCTGGATCCACCACAATCCTGACCAAGATAAAGAGGTTACTGAATAAATGAATGTATAAATGAATGAATGGCTCACTAGCTTACGAAGCAGAAGAAAGGCATGACATGTATGACCTGTTTGCATAATGCATGCACTGTTCTGTAGTGAGAGAACATGGACATAAAAGCTTGAATTGTAACAAAAAAAAGAGATGCAGTAGTGTGCTGCAGAATACTACTGAAAACTAGATTTATGCCAGCGTGTTCTTTAACTTTAACTCCTTTAAATTGTCCCAGATTTTACAGCACAGTCCTAAAAATTGAAAGTTGGTTCCTTATCCCACACAAACAAAACAATTTAATGGATCATGTGGGGTAAATTAATATAAAATTATTTTCTGTTACAAATATAATTTCAAATATAACTAAAATATATATGAAATTCGCTCCAGTGACCATATATGTTCTCATATATTAAAGAAAAATTCTTGGAAAAATTCTTCTGTTCTCTGAAATGAAAATCTGAGCTAATACATACACATAAATATTGGTGGAATCAATATAGAAAGCGAAAGCCTAGAATACAAATAAAACTGTTAAAGAAAAGGAACCATTAAAAAAAAATACTTTAACAAAGATTATAACAAAAGAAGGGAAGAAAAAAGGCCATGGTTATTCCAAGGTGGAAAAAAGCACCTTCATGGTGTTAAGTGGTAATGATGAAAAAAGTAAATACAGTTCTATCGATTTGTTTTTTAAACTCATAACTGTGCAGCATGGTTTATATCCATGTCCATGTGAATTGGGGTCTAAACCTTATGCTCATAAATTCAATTTATTGCAAGCTTTTGTCCAAAGTAAAGATTTAAAATGTAACAAAATATCCTACAGTGAGAATCTCATGTTCGCAAAACTGCGCGCCGATTAGTGCTACACTGTAATTACATTTCATTCATGTCCGCATCAATTTAAACACATTTATCTGCACATTCTGTCTTTTAATTAAAACTTTAGCTATAACTACATGAGGTTCTTCCACTGATGTGTAGACATTTTCATTTAAACCTCACTAATATCAATTTACATGTGTGTATGTGCAGGTATTTATCTATTTATGTAAATGTGTCATATCCATGTATGCAACGAGTTGGAGCTGGAGACTAGTTGGAGACTACTACTCCAATAAGCCTCAGCTCCATCCAATCTCCAGCCAAGCTTCCAGCCAGGCTTCTATCCCCACTCACCTGATTACTGACGGAGCTCACCTGTTTGCAATCAGACTACGCCCTTTAAATAACTGGAATTCTCAATGTTACTTTGCAAAGTTTTGCTCCAGCAGTGTTATTCCAAGTTATTGTTATCTGTCTGTCTTAATTAGTGTTTTGGCCCATAGCCTGCTTTATGATTACTGATTTAGTCTTGATTAGTTTATGACTGTTTGTTGATTATGGAACTATTTTCTTACCTCATGTTTCTCTGCTACATTATTATTATTATTATTATTATTATTATTATTATTATTATTATATAAAAGCAGACAACCTGTACTTGCTTTCATAAGAAAATGAAACAGACATATAATGTCCACATAATGATAGGAATATATGCCAAGTGTATAAGTTGGGACACTTAGCCAGTTAGAGAAAAGGTTTTTCAGATTTCAAAATGAAGTGAAACATTTTGCGAGAAGGTAACTCCACTGAAAATAAGAATTAATACCTTAAAGCAACTGTGCAACTTTGGAAAAGAGAGATAGCGAAAGGTTGGAGAGAAGTTCGGCTTTAAAGAGATTAAAGCAAGGATTTAAAGCAAGGAAATGTAACAAAATATTCTTTCAATCGTTCTCTTTTTTACTAATGATGTGAAAAGAGAGCAAGACAGAAGGATAATGGTGATTAGGGAGAGTGAAACATACTATGTAGGAAGAGGGCGGAAAGATATGAGATAAAACGATAGCGGGGTATGAAATGAGGGTACAGGATAAAGAGATAAAGAGAGGGACATGCAGATGGGGAAAGGCAGAGGTATGAAAACAGATATAAAGATTAAATATACGGTGCTCAAAGCAAGACTGTGGGAGTGAAGCACAAAAACATCAGTTTTAAGAAACCTCATAAGAGTGCAGTTGGTATTCACAGTGCACTTACTGCTGTTATCACATAACAAGACTCTGAACAACTGACGCACTGTATAATGCCTCCCAACGAAATAAAATTGCACACATACTGTATAGTAAGTGAGTTCCTTAACTGATTTCTTGTTAATATTGCACTCTGAAAGTTGCATCCTAATTATGTATATGGATATTATGTTGCACTCTAAAAGGTGCTTCCTAATTATGTATAGTGTTAAATTAAAATACCCGAATAGCAACTGCACAAACAGCTTCGGACCTGTCACAGGCATAGCACTGAGCTGAAAACAATTTGTTAAAGATTGCATCTTTTCTCGTACCTGACACTATGCCACTAAGGATGAGGAGAACTTAACTTTTAGCACTGTTTTATTTGTAAAATCGGGACATGAATTAAAGAAACTGGGTTGCATATGTAATGTTTCATCATGCTACAACTTTCAAAATTTCATGTTAAAACACATACATCAACACCCACACCCACATACATTACATACCAAACCCACAGTACAATGTGCTTTAAGTTTAGCAGGAAACCAAATTTGAAGTGAGTACTGGATGGCAGCCATGTACCTTTCTGACAAATGCAATGAACCATCAATTCCCAAATTCCCTGTGGTAAATATAGGTCTCATTCAGCACCGTAATCCATATGTATGAGCAAACACATACACATTACATTAATACTACTGTATGCATACCGCCAGATATACGTCCCTTGTCTGGCCAGGAAAACCCATGCTTTTTTCATTAAAAAAAATATTTTTGTAGAAATGGAGCCTCTGTGGGTATAGGTAAATCATCAGTGCCAATCAAAGAACACATAAGGAATTTAAGTACAGTACTTAACTACATGGGTGTTAGTTACAGAGGCAGAAAGGTCAGAAAAAGATGTTTATATAGGATTCCTGATTAAACATTTTCTAAAAATCATGTCATATAACCAAGTCATTATTTAATACACAATTTTATCAAACAGTACTGTTGGATTCTTTAGTTCGATTGGTCAGAAGGTGTTGAATAATTTTCTATAACAGCAGCTCTGACAGTTGTGCCAACTCATTCTAATATGCCATCGATTCTGTAGTAACAACTCATTCGCAGAGACTTGTACAGCAGACTTTGGGGGGAGGTCTGGTGATCCAGACCCCCCCCCCTTCACTCTGGACCTGTCCACCGGCAATGCTTCACGCTGCCGCGAAGATGCTTCAGCTGTTCTCTATGGACTACACAAACGCACATTGTACACACACACACGCGCACTACAGTGTAAACCCATATG
>CM074945.1:6289477-6313063 GCA_037577455.1 Pangasius macronema | reverse complement strand
TAGGAATGGGATGGCACTTAAGTTCATATGTGAGTCAAGGCAGGTGACCGAATACTTTTGGTAATATAGTGTAGGTTGCGATCAGTATTTTGTACATGTAAATCCCATTTGTATTGTGACTGCTTATTACTAGTCAGAATTATTATCAGGCTAGCTAACATTTGAGAGATTACGCATAGAGCGTTTTGTCAGTTTCTTTAGTTACTGTTCTCCAAAATCAATGTTTAATTTAAGGCAAACACTTCCTTCTCATTTGCGCAATTATTTTTATTCTTTAACTTGAGAGTTTTTTTTTCACAAGACTTAGCACTTTTTCTCAGGTACAAAATTGGTCTACCACTTCAGGTCACATGTCTGCCACAGAATGAAAACAAGTCAGTTGTGCTATAATTGTACATTTGTGAATAATACAGCCATGCTTACCTTTGGCCCAGGCTCACCAGGGGGTCCTTGTTCACCTTTGTCACCCTGAGGACGCTGTTGACAAGATGTTTTTTTTTTTCAGTACATTGTGTTTGAAGATTTTATTTTATTTATTTATTTTTTGTGGGGTGGGGCTTGTTTTGTTAAAATTGAGAATTGAGAGACAGTACATTGCTGCTGAATTATTTCCACGCCCTTCTGGCAATGACTTTATTAGAATAAAGAGCAACTGTAACTTGCATATAGCATATAAAGTGCACCAAAGTGTTCTTTTTTTGCCATCACTCTCACTACCCAATTTTTTTTAATATACCACACATGAAAGCAAAACACACATTTCCTCTCCATGTTTTTTGGAAGGAGACAGAAGTTCTGCTCTTTCCTGACATTCTGGTCTGAACTTAAGGGAAACATTCTGATTCCACAGAACATTACCCTTAAGTTCAGACCAGAATGGCAATAAAGATGGCAAAAGTACCATGTTTCAAGGTTCTGAACAAGAGCTCACCTTGGGTCCTGGTGGTCCTTGTTTTCCAGGCAGCCCTTGCTGTCCTTTGTCACCCTGTATAAAAAAAAGTGTCACACACTGGAAGCAGGAAAATAGCATTCACACACAGAGTGCACTTGCTTTTTAAGCCCTTGCTTTCTATAACATTGATTTATCAAACTAACATATGGTTCTTTTCTCTTGATTCTACTTACTTTGGAGCCCTTTACTCCTGAGTCACCTTTGGGCCCATGTAAACCAGCTACACCCTACCAGGTGAGAAGTAACAAAGAGATAGTTTAGCACACAACATAAACTATTCTTCAGTCCCATTTTCTTCCAGTTTGGTCATTTGCCAATTCCTGCCCGCTATCTACCTATCCTCTACCACACAACAGCTACCAAACAGGCAGAGTGATGGCTAGCACGTGCTTCCTCCATTAAATGTGAACCCGGCCACCACATCTTTTCAACCTGCTGAACTCGGCGGAAAATGCTATCTGCCCTCTTCTGCATACGAGTTCACAGATGACTACAATTGTCCAGTGTTGCACTGATTAGCAGGGGGGAAAATAATGCCATCCCTTGGACTCCCAGTCATTGATGACTATGGCAAGAACATGGCATACTTTACCACATACTTTAAAAAAGTTAGAAAGATGTTACATAGCAATGAAATCTTACCTTTTGCCCCAATCTACCTGGCTCTCCAGGCATTCCTCGCTCACCTTTGATGCCCTTTGGAACAATATTTTCAAATAGATATTACTGTAGTTTGGTGTCACAATATATTTTTGTTGTTCTTACTGAATGGAATAAAAACAAAAGAGAGTACTCACAGGCTTACCATCACGACCAGGAAGTCCATTTTCTCCTTTTTCACCCTGCAGACAAATTATTAAGTATTACATATCCTGTTTACACACATTAGTGTTCATAATGTATTTATGTTTGTTTACTAAAACTAAAGCTAGGCAATGCTGACCTTTGGCCCAGGTGGTCCAGGTGGTCCAGGGTTCCCCTGAGTGCAGTCACACTCCTCCTTGTCTTCAGGTGCCTCTCGATCTGTTGGACACTGAGGGGAGAAGAGAAAACTGCAGCTAGGTGCTAATCCATTCACAAAAATTGTTCACATGGGAAACTAATAGAAAAAAAAATCTTACCCTGTCATCATCCTACAAATGTGGAAAATGGAGAAAAGGAAACAATTTAGGCAACAATTGCCAACAAATGTCCAAATGTGACCAAATTATCACTTTAAATATCACGTACCACAGAATAAATCTCACATGCAGTTTCTCTTTCACTTTGCATTGGATCACAATATAGCCTCAGCTTTTGGATTCCCAACTGTGAAAATTTAGAAAAAGACATTATAAATATTGTTTTGCTTGTCAACTTGTAAATATGTATTCACAATGGACATTCTGCAGTGTAATAATTTCACTAAAACCTTCTGGCATGTTTAGTGTAACTAGATTTACAAACATTATTGTCATCTTGCAGACTGAGTATTCACAGAGGCTCTGAATCTATAGCACTACTGGGTCTTCATACAACTGAACTATTATAACCCAAAGTCAGACCTCTGCAGTACTCTGTTTCTTGCTACTCACAGGAATCGTAGCTTCAGAGTTGTAGTATTTAGCAATCTGAGTTTTCCCATTGATATAAATGGGCACAACTGGCTCCAGATCCATTTCCTGGATCACCTGGTCATCCATAAAACAGACGACATGCCGTTGCCTGACGAGAATCTTCAGCTGGTGCCAGCGTCGATCAAAGAGTCTCTGTAATGGAGAGGGAAGAGANGGGAAGAGAGGGAAGACTCTGACTGGCATTGGTTGATTTATACATAGGTTATAGTGGAGCTAAAGTATATGAAGTGTAGAAAAACAAGAATGGCAGGTGTGATACAACTTTATAACAAATTGCTCTAGTACCGTGTCCCAAAAGTCTCCATACATAGGGCAAATTAACACTTTTTAAAAAATGTTTTCCAAAAATTTTCCTACTTACTTTATATATATATAAACATTTTATCAGGTAGCCTTTATGAATGCCTTTGATAAAAGAAGAACGTATTGAAATCATTCGCATGGCTGGATCAGGAAGCTGTCGCAAGGTTGCGATGGACGAGCAATTACATGCATAACACTGGATGTGTTAACACGAGTTCATCATGAGTGAGACAGACAATTCCGTGTGTGTGTTTACAAAGAAATAACTCATGTAGAGGATGTTTTGTAAATAAAGTTACATTTTGCTAAAAAGTGTTAATTTTCCCTATGTATGGAGACTTTTGGGACAAACTGATGTAATAATCTAAAAAAAAAAAAGCTAAATTATGATGTACTGTGTATGTTGGGCCACAATCAGTTGGTGGAATGAGACAATATGACAACTGTATACAGCATTCCAGATTAATTAAAGACTTTAAGTGTTCAAACTCAAGATATACTCAAGACAGCACCCACACTATTAGTATTTGTAAAGGGGTAAGTACTATCTACCGCTGGCTGCTTCAGCTAGCTCCTTACCATGAATAGAAAGTAAGAGTATAATAATCCTGTCTTCTTCAATCTACACTAGCTAGCTATTAAGTTTCACTCTGACTACAAACTCCTGCTTCCCTCATTTTCCTAAGGGTCTAAGGGTAGGTACCACACCCTCATTTTCCCTTTTTACTCATATACAGAATGAACCCTGTTAAAATATACATCTATGCAAGTTTTTTTGTATTTCTTTTGTATGTATAACGTGCTCACTTGCAATAAAGATAATGTCATCAAGAAGTTATAAAAGCATTTGTAATCCATAGTTCAATATCTATTATTATGATTTATAAAGACTTGAAGTGCATTTCTATATACACAGTAGCAAGGTCTGTGTTCATTTAATGAACTATAACTGAATTATCAGTTATGGACCATCTGAAATTCATCTGAAAGAGAGGGCTTTTGTGCACTCAGCAGACATCTGATGGATGCCCCGCTTACTTAACTTGAAATTTATTTTATAAAAGACACTTTGTTCATGAATAAACAATATACTGTTCATATGGTTGCAGCTAAAATCCACAGTCACACTACTGTCTCTGTTCAAATTGATTGGATTGAACTCTTTTCCTAAAACAACCAGGAACTACTGCACATCCTGTTCCTTAAATACATAGCCAAGATGGCAATTATGAAAGGCTTGCAGTGGCATGAGGAAAAGTATTCAACTTTTTTCCCTTTTGCTGTGTGAACACTGTGAAGAAGGGAGGTGGAAACTCTGTTTCTTCATTACTCTTGGCTGTACTTGGTGTAAATCAGAGAAGGAACATTCACAAATATTACAAAAGTGCATTGAGAAAGGGGAAAAATGGAACAGAACCAAGAGGACTGTCGTCTGTAATAATGACAGCAACCAAATAAAATGTATTTACCAAAAAGGAGACATTAAAGACTAAGAGAACTTGAGTTAAAAAAAAAAAAGTTCCATAAGACTTGGAAATGGAAAACCACACCAAGCATGTAAACATGGATGGTTTAGAGACTACAGTTTCACCTGCTGTCATATTCTAAACCTGTGTGCTTTAGGTAGGGAGTAAAACACAAAATTTTATTCCTTTTATACCACAGCAATTGGGGAATGATTACAATTTTTTGTTAATTAAAGAATAAGCTGTTATAAGTTTTATCAATTTACATATGGTTACATTCAATGTTGTGGAACATCCACAAAAACAAGTTAGTTCCTGTCATCACTGTCATCAGAATTGAGTATTCAACAGCATTGTGGAATAAAGATAAGTTAATAAATTAAACCGGATAGTGAATTTATGCAGCTTGAAACAAGTCATGGCAACAGTTGTATGCAGCATGTATACTGAAGAGTAAAGGGGGTTATAGCAGTATTTTACAAACCTGAAGGCCTTGTGCATCAAAGGTGACTGTCTGTACCCCACTTTCCATGTTTGTGGTGGTAAAGGTGACAGAATTCTCCTGTCCGTGTAGCGTCACAGCCACTTGGACTTCTTGATCTTTAGAAAGTACCCTCCACAGGTCAAACTTCTCCCTGCTTGCAATGCCTTTCAGCTGCAGAGTGGCCACAAAAACATAGGATGGAGGAAGACCCTCTGGAAAGATCTCCCTGGTAAACGATGTAAAAAAAAATCATTATAATGAAAACATAATTAAACATAGCATTACTATATGTGGATAAAATTGATGGTTTTATATTCAAGAGTTTGTATATGTACGCTGCCAGTCAAAAGGTTGGACACACCTGTTCATATAAAGGTTTTCTTTATAATGGTTACTATATTGCAATAATAATGAAGACATGAATGAATCAAAGCTATTTCATATTTTAATTTCTTAACAGAGGGTGGCATGGTGGTGGCTTTTCTGTCTCATACATCTAGGGTCCAGGGTTCGATCTTGAGCTTGGGTTAATGTCTGGGTGGAGTTTCTGTGCATGTTCTCCCTGTGCCTACAAAGGTTTCCTCCAGGTTCTCTGGGTTCCTCTTACTGTCCACAAACATGCAGGTAGGTGGATTGGTTACTCTAAGATTGCCCCTAGATTTGAATGTGTGTGTGAATGGTGCCCTGCAATAGACTGGCATCCCATCCAGGGTGATTCTCTCGCCTTGTGCCTACAGTGAATGGGATAAGCAGTTACTGGCGATTTTCTGTTTTCCTGATTAAGCTTTACACACTTCTCACTTCTTACACATCTTCTCAACCTGTTTAAAGATAAATTTACTAAAATGGCCAGGTACTTCTTGGCTTTGCTACCAAGTCTGAAATGAAAATTGCTTGTTTGGGGAAACAATATTTTAAAATCAAAACTACTATTAAAATGCAAATATTTATCTTTCAAATTTCTACCATAGGCCTTTATTAAAATGTACATATACAAGTGTTTACATGTATTTATATGTAATGTGCTTTGCTATTCATATACGTGAGATTAACATGCATAATAAAGATGTATTGCATATTATATATTGCACATCAAGTTGCATTGTAATTATAATATATTATGATGTCTTGAATACTTAAAGTCCATCTGTTGCTTATTAGTCACAAGCCAGAAGATTTAGGATGCACAATTGTATAATTTACTGCTCTTCTCCAAGTTTATTCAGCCATCCAACAATGCTGCACAAACAGGTTGATAAAATGTGCCAACCAATTCACCTGATTTGACTCCTGTGTGAGTAATCACCCCCCCAAGTGTGTAGATATTGACATAGGAGATCTATCAGTTGAGACTTGGCACTATTACAATATAACTACCCCATCTTACTTTGTCTCCTCAGTAATGTCCACTCCTTTGTCCAGGAAGTAAGCTGTCTCTGACAGCAAAGAGCCCTGTATCTTCTTGGCTTTCTGATGGATTTTCATCCCGAGCATCAGCTCAAAGCCCTTCTCATCCCGAGAGGCCACAGGGATACGCGTGGGACAAACAGATTCTGCAGAACACCATAGAGAAGCGTGCTTTATAATACTCCTTATGGCAGCCTTCCTCTGAATACCTTCTTAGTACCTGCTGATCAAACCATTATCTCTTATAGCACAGAACTATTGAATTCTTGAATCTGATAGGTCAGAAGGTGGTAAGCAATTTTTTATAACAGCATAGCTTGAACAGTAGTTCAGCTGCAAATATAGTAACAACTTATATAAGGTAAGGAGACACAAGGAGATGTTTATTGAGCATTTATGAAAGGAGTAGCAGTCAGAGGTAAAGGTGTTCCTTTAGGATTTTAGACATGGGAAGGTCTTCAGAGGCAATGGAGGCTTTGCAGTTTCTCTGTAACATGACAAGCTGCATTTTTTTGTGTGTTCTTAACCTCAAGAGAGAAACAACAAGGCTGAGAAGGGAACATTATTATAGCTATTATAATGTAACATAAATGATAAAAGGACCATTTTTGTGTGTTTGTTACACCACATTAAACATAACTATAATGTGTCATTCTTTAATAAATAAAAAGTGTTGATACTGGCAAATTGCTGTGCTATAAGAGCTAAATTCAGAAAGAGAGTTAAAAGGTCCCTTCTACATGGTGCTTCTAGTAAGTCTCATTTTTTATATTCATCCCAGAGCAGACTTGGAATTAAGAAATTCCTAGCAAGCAGAAAAGGGGTTAAGTTTGTTCATCATTGGGAACCCTTCAAGGTTTTTTTTTGTAGAACTTAGGTTTTCAATTTCAGAGAGTGTTTCAAGTACAACCCCTACAGGAAGCTAAGAACTCTTAAGGGACTCAATTTTCTAAGAGCGTGCTCTAAGGCTTTAAGACACCTTAAAGATATAGTTGGGGATTTTTGAGGAAATGTGTTGAAGGTAGCGATTTTAAAACTCAAAATGCAAATATAGTCCCTTCCTTCAGTGTGCCATCCAAAGCCATGTCCTATAAACACATGCATGTGTGCTGCCTAGGCTAGAATGTTTGAATGCTAGTGGAAGAGTGTTAGTTTTCTGGATTGAAAAGCAACAGGCAAGTAGAGAGGCATTTACATATGGTCTGACTGGTTGGAATTTATGGTCCTGAGGTTTTATGCTTTCTCCTGTTCAAGAGAAACGAGATGTTCTTCAATGAGCTTTTACACAGATAGTTTACTGGCAGATGCTGAATTGCGCAGAGAACCTCACCAAATATTACTAAAAGTTTTCTGACCCATGTTTAAGGTGAAAGACCTGAACACACTGTCACACCTTCCATGCAAGCCTCATATAACATTTTAGCAGCTTCCTATCTTTACCAGGCCTCACCTTCACAAAGCTTTTGTTCCATTGAGTCTCGGATGCGATCGATGGTGGTGTAGTCCTGTGCATATAAGTGTATCTTCGACCTACCGCACAATCGTTACCATTGGTCGAGACTCCAACACTAGAGGCTCGGGTGAGGGTGACGTTATACAGTGATTCCCTGTGCTCGAGCCTCTACGCTAGGATCCACCACATCATCCTGAGATTTCCCATCAGTCACCACTACAGCAATACGATTCCTACTGGTGTCGCTGTGCTGTGAGGAAGCAAACACATGATCAACTGCAAACTTGATGGCACGACCTGTCTGTGTGTTTCCTCCCATGTAACGGATGGCCTGGATAGCTTTGATGAGCTCTTGGGCACTTTGATGAGAACCAAGCGGGATCTCTAGCCGAGGAGTGTCACTATACTGTACTACAGCCACCTGGGAGTAATGGGGGCCTACATCAAAGCCACTGGTGATGTTGACAAGCCAGCGCTTGGCAGTATCAAAGTCCTTGTAGCCCACGCTCCAGGAACCATCAATGATGTACACAAGATCATTCGCAGCTGTACTGCAACCTACACAAAATCAGATTTGAGGAGGATGAGTTTTCTGCACCCTAACTGGTACATTTAGAAGGGCAGTGGGTAACTGGTACTGAGTCTTTTCAGAAATTTTAAGATTCTTAATGAACATGTACCTAGAACTAAAAGGGGGGTTGAATAAACACATGATAAAAGACTCAGGACCACTTATGTATTCACATTGAACATACTTTATTTAGAGATACACATTTACATTACAGACAGTGTTGATGCATACCTGCTCGAATATCATCCTTTTCTGTGGAATATATGTAGGTAAAGAGCATTGGCACGGACAGCAGCCTTAGTATTAACATCTTTAAAAGTGCGTTCCACCACTTTTGGATTTCAATTTCCTGCAAAAACAAAATTAATGGAAAATATATTAAAATACTGACATCCTGGCAAACACTACAATGCAAACTATGTTTAAGTGACCCAGTAGCAGTGGATCAAGAAGACAAGGACTAAGTGTTTCCATTGGATAGCACCAGGTTAGTTACACACATTTATTCTAACCTATAGTCAAATTAAACTGATCAATGTGTCAATTTTTTACACAGGTTTGTAAACATGACGAATTAAATCAATGTATTTCTACCTGTGCTTGCACTTATAACAGTTCACTTGCTGTTCTGGACACCTTTTGTCAGCTCTGCTCATGGACATATTTTGTATGTTTTGTTTAGACATAGACAAATCAAGACAAGCAGTATGTTTGAGAATAACACCTTTCTTAAATATAAAAAGATCTCTGACTTTGCTGAATGTATTTTTTATTCTATATTACCCTGCTTTATAAGAGTATGACAGTCGAAGGAAATAATAAGAAAAGTAAAAAGCTGATGAGTATATCATGGAAACATGAGACATGACACTTCTCAGTGTGGTGGCTCAGTAATGGATAATCATGTATATGAGTATGTACACTATATGGCCAAATGTTTGTGGACACCTGACCATCACACTCTTATGTGCTTGTTGAACATCCCAATCCAGATTTAGTCCCCCTTGGCTGTTATAATAACCTCCACTCTCCTAGTAAGGCTTTCCACTAGATCTTGGAGCCTGACTGTGGGGATTTGTGCTCATTCAGTCATAAGAGGTCAGGCACTGATGTTGGGTGATGAGGCTGGTGTGCAGTCAGCGTTCCAGTTCAGCCCAAAGGTGTTCAGTGGGGTTGAGGTCAGGGCTCTGTGCAGGACTAGAGTTCTTCCACACCAACCTTGGCACACTACATCTTCATGGATTTTGCTTTGTGCACAGGGGGATTGTCATGCTGGAACAGGTGGAACAGGTTTGGGCCTTTTAGTTCCAGTGAATGGAAATCTTAATGCTAAAGCATACAAAGCCATTCAATACAATTGCATGCTTCAAACGGTTTGGGGAAGAGCCACATATGTGTGTCCACATACTTTTGGCCAAATAGTGTAAATATATATACTCAGGTTATAGTGCAAATATATATATACTCAAGGTTCAGACCTCTTCTGACTGATCTAAGTATAATTATCTAATTAAAAAAGTTTTTTTATACTTGCTAACAAGCATTATTCATTAATCCATTCATCTTCAGTAACACTTTTATTCTGGTCAGGGTTAAGGTGGTTCCTGAGCCTGTCCTGGGAACTCTGGGTGCAAGACAGGAACACACCCTAGATAAGACTCCAGCAAGCTTTATTTAGACCAAGATACACTCTTAAAACTCTTCACATCACGATGCACTTCTTGGCACAATGCATTCACTGTCCAAATTCAACTACCAAAACAACTCATTCAATCAAAACGCCAGCACTAATTTTATTCCTTTAAATATATTCTGAGCATAATTTATCAGTCAGACACAGCAACTTAAAAAAAATCCACAAAATTTGACAAGCTTTAAAAATAACTTTACAACTCTGAATTGTCATCATGGAAAGAAGCCTGTGTCAGTAGAGAGCATTTCTTCCTGTGAACATGCCATACTTCAGACTGAGTTCCACCACTCCATATACCTTTCTCATACATTTGAAGTTAAATCTAGATCCCTTGTAGGTTCTTTGGGTTGTCGCTCTGGAGGAATTTTTTTTTTCTAAGAGTGAAGCAGTAAATAGTTGGTCGACCAAAAGCTCTGGCATGTCATTCACCTACTGCTTTTCTAGTTTTACAGTCACAACCCCAACCACAGACAAGTAACATCCTTTATTTACACAAGCACTTTATGAGCACCATTTGAGATGAATTACAGTTGAGCACAGAAAGCTGGTTAGAAGCAATACATTCTCTCATGTAGCCATCATTCCTCCAGAACATAGTGTAGAACAAAGTAAAACAGCAATGCAGGTGTTAACAACATGACCTGAAAGGACATTCATGACAGCATGACAGCATAGCACCTCTAGTAAGCGCTCATGCGACAGTTTATTGCCACATAAAATGTGACAACCGTTAAAATACCCTACAATTCTGCTCTGACTCCAAGGAATGAAGCCTGTGTTAGTAGAGAGCATGACCTTATCAACAACAAACTGAGAACTTTTAAACTGTTTAACTCTTCTCTATAGACCCCCTACTAAAGACTGTGCTCCAGACCTGCACTTGAATTTGTCATTCCCATAAACACCCGCACAGTACAGAATCAAACTTTAGTCTTCACATCTTGCCTCTCTCGCATTAGCATGACAAGTTAAAGTCAAATCTGCTCCACGAATCCATGAAGCTCATTCAATCAAACATAGCATGTAATGGACACAGTGGCTCTTATTTATCAACATTTTCATAGCAACAAGTGTACCTTTGGTATGATGCACAAGCAAACCTGCATGTGCTTCTTGAAATTTTCATATGACATCAAAACAAGAAGTGATTTGCACACAATTGAGGAACCAGTTTGTACACAGAAGCTCCTTCCCACTAATCCCTTAAACACATGTCGTATGTATACGAAACACCCCAATATAAACCTTATATATATCTAATTTACATGAAACACACCCTAATACTATACTGTATAGATGTTGCCAAGGTGTGATTTGTTTAAAAATAAACAGCGGGGGGACCACCTAGAGTTTGAACATCTGAGTGAATGGGACACTTCACTGATCCATCCTCACTGCCATTCACATCCATTTTTCCATTTTGTGAAGCACTCTGTGTCAACACAACCTCCAGTTGGGGAAATGGGCAGGGCGGCTGAATAGGCAGCTGGGTTAACACCTTAGGTTGGGCCTTCATCAGAGAACACTGAGATCCGCCACTGACCTATAAACATTTTATACGACTTTACGAAACAACGTAAGCAAAGTAGAGTTACAAACTTAGCCAGTAATTGTTTAATGTTTACAATTTAAATGCTTCCTTGGCTGTTAAAAAATGATGGACCGGATTAAACTTGTTATTCAAAGTGCAAGTCACTTTCATTGTTCAAGTCATTATCAATGTAACGTACAGTATATGCACAGGCCCAGTCATTCATTTCACTCAGGAGGATCTGTAGAAATACTTATAATAATGTAGAAATACTGTTAGTCTTACTACATTTTACACTACACTGTCAGGCCTATACCTACCCTCAATGAAAATGAATGCCTGGGGAGGGATGGGGGTATCAAAAGCAGAGGCAGGGAAGAGTGAATCAAAAAACATTCAGCAGGACAACAGTCCACAGTTATCCAAGATCCAAGGAAAAATGTAAACCAAGAGGCAAAAGAATGAATTTCAGTTAAGCTGAGTGAGAGTCAGATAATGCCAAGCCTAATAAAAAGTCTTACACACTTGTGCCTGAGGAGGTGCTGGAAGGAATAGCCTATGCTAAAAGAGTACAACAGAATGTGATTTAAATAAACAAATCTTTAACTGAGATAAATGAAACACTCAAAAGCGGACTCCCACAATGAACTAAATCACATCTGGTGTTGCTATGAGACTTGTAGTTCATATCAGAAAACATATGTTGATATCCTAGAGTCTCTGAATAACCTGGGTTTGCCTGCTCAAACGCTCAAAGCACACGAAGCCTTTACGTAGACAATGAGTCAACTTCCTGACTACTCGATTGTTTCTAGGTGTAGACTACGTAAAAAAACTATATTAATATTTTAAGCTATTTTGAATTACATTCATTTCAGGTTAGCATATTGGCAGACCTACTAAATGTTCAGGTGGCTTTATTGCTTTTCTCCACCACTGACAGTTTGATTTATTTTTTTATTTTTTTTAGGTGAAATGATGCCTAATTTTGTTAAGGCCACACTGTATGTGGGTGATCTGCACCCCGATGTGACGGAGCCCATGTTTGTGAAGAAATTCAGGATGCATTCACTCCATCCGGCTCTGCAGGGACAGGAAGACAGGCTCCTCACTCGGCTGTGCTTACATCAACTTTCACCATTGAGTCGACAGTAATACAAACCATACAGAACACAGGAGAATGCTGTGCCTGCTTAAGGCTAAATATGTAATTTATTTTTTTTTTTTTTGCTTTATTACAAGGATAAGGTCAAGTTCCTTATGTGCCTTATATGGTTTTGTTGAAAAATATATTTTTCTGAGTTATTTATTTATTTTCTTAGAATAATTACTTCAATTAATGGTTTGATTTCTCTCATAGGCTTTTTCTGTTTGTGATTAAGCTAAATAACCAGTAAGACACTATGCATTTATTGAAATTAATGAGCTTTAATTTATTTTTTTTCCCTTGAACTCCTTATAGTGTGACCCATGTGCATCATGTGGTCTCAGAGGGATTCATCCCTGAGGAAGACCAGCATTGGAAACCTGTTCATCAAGAACCTGGACAAGTCACTTGAAAGCATTGTGACACTTCTCCATCTTAGGAAAGATCCTGGTGTGCAGGTTTCAGACTTTGAACTATTTAGATGTGAATACCTGTGTAGCGTGATGTAGCATTGTTTTAAATACTTTTAAATGTCCTGTATTAGCTCAGTTTGACATAAATTCTGTGTGTTGACATGACATGTCTTTCCTGAAGGTTGGAGGTTATGAGAAGGGGTCGAAAGGTTACGACTTTGTCCACTTTGAGTCTGCGGAGGCAGCAGATTTGGCGATGAAGAGGCTCAACATCAAACTGCTGAACAACCACAAAGCGTAAGCCACATTTAATTTACTATGTTTTACCAACCTGGGCTCAAATGTCAGGGTTATTTTTTACATTTATTCTTTTGCTTAACTAATTCCACTTGATATTTAGTTCTATTTGGTCTTATGAGTCAAAATTTGGTCTTTCAGTTAACATTAAGGTATAATTTTGGTGATGTAGGCATAAGGACTAACAGCAGTGTTTAGATAAAGACTCCAAGACGTCACGGAGACAGTACAATGTCCAAATAACTCGTGTTCCGACCCCAAATATGTAGTTTTTGAACCCACTTCTACACCACGACACAAAGACATCTTCAGCAAGTTCAGTAATCCCTAATAGAGAGTGTTCTGAGTTCTGAGTTTTCTACATATTCACATAATGAGTTATACACTTGAACATGAAATAAACATGAACAAAGCTTTCTAGAACATATTCTATAGTTCAGACTGAGCCTTAAAATTGTTGCTCTGTGTGTGTGTGTGTGTGTGTGTGTGTGTGTGTGTGTGTGTGTGTGTGTGTTCCAGGTCCTGTACCGAGTGTCCATGTCATGACAGATGGGAACAGGAAGTCAAAAGGCTTTGCCTTCTTAAGATTTGAGAGGTACGAGGACACGCAGAGGGAGATTGTACACTGCAGCCAAGTGAACACTTGTGTAAACTTTCCTTACAGCAAGGAAAACCTCTGGGTAATGGTGTGTGTGTGTGTGTGTGTGTGTGTGTGTGTGTGTGTGTGTGTGTGTGTGTGTGTGTGTGTTTATGTGCAGGCTGTGGCTGAAATGAATGGAAAGGAGCTGAACCGCAAGCAGGTGTAAGTGGGCCTAGCACAGGCTAGAGTAGAGAGACAGGCTGAACTCAATCACACATTTGAGCAGGTAAACACACATACTCACACACACACACACACACACACACACACACACACACACACAAGGGATGCTGACTCTGTCTTCTCTGCTGTAGGGTCTGAACCTCTACGTGAAGAACCTTCATGACGTAGTAGATGACAAGTGTCTGCGCATGAAGTTCTCACGATTTGGAACCATCGCCAGCACAAAGGTCCAAAACCTAAAACTAATAATCCCTACATTTTATTTCTTTCTCAATAACCTGTGTCCACTTCTCCTTACTGACTCTGGAGAGTATCTAGAATGAAAAGCTTCCTCAGTGCTAATTTTTCCTCATGGTCTTGCTGTCTCCTACAGGTGATGATGGAGAATGGCTGCTCTAGAGGATTTGGCTTCGTGCGCTTCTTGTCTTCCCAGAAAGCCATGAAGGCCAGGAGAGAGATAAACAGCAGGTTGTGGGGCAGGAAGCTGGTGTATGTGAGTGTGGGTCAGGACAAAGTCCTTATGGTCCTCACGGAACGGGTAGTGTTGTACGTCTCCTATCACTCGTACGTCCAATTGTGGCATCTCTTGTATTACCAGCCTATATCACCTCCCTGCGACATTGTGAACACCATTATTCAATTATTACAATTATTCAATATTGTAGTTACAGGCTCAGAACCTGGCTGCCTATTACACACCCAGCCAAATAGTCGGACAGTGTGGACCATCCAGCCGCAAATGTGTCACAGGTGTCTAAGTGTATATCAGTGTTGTATTTGTTACACAGTATGTGCATTCCAGTCTCTCCATGGCTGTGTCACAAACAGCACACTAGTGTAATAAATAGTGTCTTAGCTTGCTAGATCAGGGTTTAGCAGCCAGGTCATTCTGACTGAACCCTGCCTGTTTGGCTATCGTTTGGATAAGCTGGATAAGCTATGGTGCTATACTATTTAGAACGGTTTGAGATGTAGCCACAGAAAGGGCTTTTGTGTAGCAGCTGAACATTCTAACCACCTAGCTAACAGTTATTTGCTGTATAGCTTTCAGCACAAATGTACTTGCATAGCAGGATATGGTTTAGGACATAGCCTGTAACTATATGTCTTTGTTTGGTGCTTGTTTTCTGTAAGCAGATGTCCAGAATATGCCTGATGTGGTTCAACCTGCACCAGTGCATCAGCAGACCAGTGGTACAATCACACCATCAAGCAGTCAGGTGCCATGTAAGACTGAAGAGTGTACAAATGTGACAACACTAACATCTTGTGCAGTGGCAGACTCAGTGCCATCTGCAAAAAATATCTAGCTGTAGACAGTGTTCCAGCTGTAGACACTGTTCCATCAGTAGAAAGTGTCCCAGCTCCAAACATTGTCCCATCAGTAGAAAGTGTCCCAGCTGCAGACCAAGCTGCAGATGAGGTCCCAGCTCCAACTCAAGCTCCAGGTGCAGATGAAGCACCTTCTACAACTATGGCATCTGTGAGTGGTGTCCAGGCAGGACAAGGACACAATGGCAAGAACAAAACATACAGCAACACCCACACACAAAACAATAACAATGTTCTGCATGATTAATATTACAATATATCATATAAGTAAGCAATTAATCTCACATTAATCTAATAGTGTGATAATAATAATAATAATAATAATAATAATAATAATAATAATACCATGTGTTCCCAGGATGTACCCATGTATCCATGTATCACACTCATATGCATACAAACGCACACATCAGTATGGCTCATATACACTCCTGCTCTGCATCTCAGCATTTTAATTCACTTTTTTTTCTTTCCCATTGCTGTTTGGGAAGTGTTAGACTGAAAACATCTACAAACATCTGCTTTCAACTCCTCTTGCATTTGTTACTCAATAAGAGTGTATAGAAAGGGTTTAGCACCTGAGCCCATGTTACATGATTGGGTGGCTGGGACCATTCACTCCATATCTATTTTCTCTCCCTCTCTCACACACCTCTCTCTCTCTGTTTCTCTGCAGATGATTACATGCTGCCTCTGGTTGAGAAAATCCACCCAACTCTGGCTAATAAGATCACCTGAATGCTTTCAGGGGGCGAGAACAACTATGAAGAAGTCATGAACATGATCGGAGATTCTGAGCTCCTGGGTGGGAATTATTTGTCATATGTATATTCAATCAATATTCCAAGTGTTTCATATCTGATTCTTTAAAAACCGTGACATTGAAATGATGGATTAGCGATGAATAGATCATGAGCACCTTATTTATCTCAGAAATCTGAAATGACCTCAAATCTAAATGTATAAAAATTAGGATCATCAATAACGACTACCTACACAGGCTTATATCACAGACCCAGCACCGGTTGCTACACGACGCCCTCGTGTGGGTAATCAGCCTAAATTCGCTGTACCTGGCCACACCTCTTTAGAAGCCCTCTGAATGCCTCAATCCATTTGCAGACATAGATCTGTGCCAGGTAGCAGAGAAGCACCACGTTACTCTGATCTCCGATTTAAAGAACGAAAGAAAGAACGAAAGAAAGAACCTTTCTTTCTTTCTTTCTTTCTTTCTTTCTTTCTTTCTTTTGCGTAATTCCTTATTTTTCTTTTAATTGAGTCTTAAAAAGCGAAAGAATTAAGGAAAAGAAAGAAAAAGAACTCAGAATTAAGGGGAAGACAGATTTAAGAAAGAGAAGAAGGGGAACTCAGTAGTACAGAGAAAGTAGATTAAGGAGAAGAAGGAAAACAAACATAAGACTAAAGAGGAGGCTAGAAAGAGAAAACCTGATTTCGAGATAAATATTAGTGTCCTTTAAGTTAAGAACCATTTGTTCTATTATCATTTTGGCCATTTTGAGTTGCCATTTCCCGCCTCATCACCATACTCTTTGTGTTGAGCCTAATGTTCTGAAGCTCCCACATTTCTGATTTCACATCGTACCACATAAGCTTCACTACCTCATGTGCATTGCTCCCGTAATCAGCTTGGCGGCTAGCGCTATGGAGCGGTGTTCCTTTTTTAATAAAGCTACTTGGTTCGCACTACAGCTAGTTGGCGTTCGGTTTTGGTTGAGTTGTTGGGTGGCCAGTGTGCATGTCCTCATCCACACCACTCTCACACTTGGTTACCTTAATGCTGTATCTTCCTTTTGGGGACAAACTGGCTCTATACTGCGCCTCTGCCCACACCACACAAGGAACCAGGTAATTTGGAGTAGATAGGAGACATCATGGCTGGTCAGGCCACTGCTCTAGCTAAACGTGAGCAAGCAAACACCACCCAAAAGGCAGGGGTCATCCCAGGAAGGGGGATCTGTGATGGCCCCTTACACGTCTGGCCTCTTCATTCCTGTAATAATCACTTGGGGAGATAGTTAGAAGCTAATCCTGAGGTCTTCACTGACTCTGGAGTGGCTGACAATTTTACTGATGAGACCTTAGCGAAGAGACTGGGGTTGCCAGTGGATCCGCCTCCGCATCCCACCCCAGTCTCTGCACTTGACGGACGACTGTTAGGGTCAGGGCCCATAGCAACCCAAACCTCACCCATCCTACTCCAGCTAGAATACCACACAGAACACATGTCCATTTGCAGAACCCTGGTTTCTGTGGTGTAACTGGTGCTGGGATTGCCTTGGCTTCAGAAATGTAACCCACATATTGACAGGTCTACAAGGTCCATTTCTGTCTGGGGCTCCCAGTGCTCCCAGAACTGCCTCAAAGGCATATTCACTCTGGCTCAGACTACATCAGACCCAGTAGACTTGTCCCAAGGGCCCAAAGACTACTGGGTCCTTAAAGAGGTTTTTTTCCAAACAAAAGGCCCAGACGCTGCCTCCGCATAGGCCCTTTGATTGTACGATAAACCTTCTCCTGGGGGCAGGTTGTTCTCCCTTTCCTTTTTGTTAAGAAGAAAGAGGGGGGACCTGCGGCCTGCCATTCATTACCATGGCTTAACGCAGTCACCCAGAAGGACAGACACCCCCCTGCCATTGATGAATGGCATCTGAGTATCTGCGAGTGGGTGAACATTTTTTTCAAAATCAGATTTACCCAGTGTATACAGTCTGATCTGCATGAGAGTAGGGGACGAGTGGAAGACCACGTTCATCGTGCCATCAGGGCATCCCATGCCATCCCGTGCCATCAGGGCACCCATCATCTTCAAGGTCCTCTGGGAGATCCTGAACCATTATACCTTCGTCTATTTGGATGACATCTTGATTGTTCATGTGCATCGTGTCCTTCAGCTCCTCATGCAGAACCATCTCTATGTCAAGCTTGAGAAATCGCAATTACATGTCACCACAATCTCTTTCTTGGGCTTTGTTGTGTTCCAAGGGAACCTTAGTATGGACCTGGCCAAGATAAAGGTGGATACAAAGTGGCCACAGCCCACGTCAGTCACAGAACTTTCTTCGGTTTACCACTTTCTTCCGGCGCTTCATTCAGAACTTTAGCACTCTGGCGGCTCCCATCATTGCACTGACCAAAAAGACCCTAGCTGGGCAATTCGTCTGTTCCCTTCGTGTCGTCCGGAAACTTTGGAACTTTCCTATATTCTCAACCACGGCAGGAGAGGGTCGTTTCAGGGCCTGACCAGAAATTGCACCCATGTGCATACTTTTCCCACCATCTGACTCCGCTTGAGAGGAACTATAATGTTGGGAACCACGAACTCCTAGCTGTAAAGTTGGCCTTGCAGGAATGGAGGCACTGGGAGAAGCGTTCCAAAGCTATTTGTTTCACGCTTCAGCTAAGGCACTTGGTTTTGGTTGGGCTTTTTGGCAGCCAGCATTAATTTCCTCATCCACCCTGCTCTCACACTTGGTTCCCCTAATGCTATATCGTCCTTTCGGGGACAAATGGGCGCTATACTTCCCAAATAACTATATTAAGCTGATAGAGATGTCTGTAGACCACATACTGACAAATGATGTCACAACATGTGTTTCTTAGATATTGTGCGTGTGTAATATCCCTGCTAATATATTTTAAAAAATAAATAAAATAAAATAAAATAAAAATAAAAACAGTAATAATAATAATTACAAACTGAGACCTTCATCGACTACATTACAATATTAAAATATGAATTAAAAATTTAACATTTTACAATTCAAAAATGTCTAAACAGTTTTTTTCTTTTTCAGTGTTAAATGTTTCAAAAATGTTTTTTTTTTTAAATATGCCAAATAAAAATACATTGCTTATAAATTTGTTGATTAATAATAAACAAGTTAATTGTTATTTATAGCAATTTTTAATGCAACACTACTGTATTGCTGGCTGTTTGTGAACAAACCTACTGTACATATCGTGATACATATCATAGAAATGTCTTTGAGAATCGTGATATGATTTTTTTTTTTTGTCATATCACCCACACCTAATTGCTACTCGGGAATTTACTCAATTTCAGGATTTCTTATGAACCCAGAAGTCATGAATGTTCAGTATTTGTAATGTGATTAATCTACATGCTAATTATTCATCACTATCTACCATTCCCTATTATATATTTAACAATTTTGTGTGAAGTACTCTTTAAACACATGCATCTGGCTGAAATTAGACTCACTACAGCAGCATTCAGCAAATAACAAATAAACTAAGCTAAACTACTCGCTTTGTCCTTTTCTTGTGATCGTGACTGAATGAGAGACATTTTTGTCTACAGCTGGTGCACATGTGGAGTGTGCCATGCCTTGCCCCTTTCTTTTTTTGCTCCTGGTCACGCCCGCTGATGGGCTTCTCCACAGAGAGAACTTGTGGGGTGCTGATATTTCTCTACAAAAGATGTGATGTGGTATGGCAAAGGCTTCTATAGAATGTGAATGGGTGTTTTGTTTTGGTTTTTTTTTCCTTTGGTTTTTTTTTTTTTTACAATTGAAAATAGTCTAATCATTTCTGATTAAAATGAAACAAAACTCTTGTGCTTTTCCTAATTAATGAAAATAATATTGCAAATCATCAAAGGAAAAAATAAATAAATAAAGTAGGTCTATAGAAACTGACATGCATTGAGATATATAGACAATTGCTTTATAATTGAAATCAGTCAAAATTGAATAAACTGTAAGATGGCTAGAAATTCACACACGCATTGTTTCTAATTCATTTTCAGCTATTCGCATCCAACACACTTGAAGAACACGGGTCATTATCTTACTAAAGAGGCCACACCAACCCATTTCAATCCTAGTGAAGAATTTGTATTACAGGCCACTGAGCATAACATGCATGCTGCTCTCCTTCAACAACATACAAGCTGTCTTCAGTAGAAGCTCATTTAGACACTAGATTGCATACATACGGTGAACAGGTTCATCTCTACCCTTGTTTGAACATGCAGTAGCAGCCCTGTTTGATTCTCAAATGCGAGTGAAATTACACAGATATTTAGCCGTTAGTTGGCTGCAACTTTGAACCTTATCTCCTTCTGCTCAGATAGAAAGCAGGGAGAAAGGAGGTCAGTCATGCTACAGCTCAGATCAGATATGTCTCACCTATTACACCAGCCAAGGCTTTTTTTTTAATTATTAAATAAAATAAAATTTGTGAATTACAGCCAGTAAACAAATAATGAACAGGATGCGGTTTTAGAAACAATTCTAGTGAATCAAGTTACAAAACACAAACTGTATGCGTAAAAGCGTGTTATTCAAAAATGTACATAATGGCAAATACACTAAACCATAAACCAGAAGCAGTATTATAGGCAAAGCAATAAAACAGGTATATATAATAAAGGACAGATTTCAAATGCCAGTTCATGCTGAAACACACTCCCTGAAACATACTACCAGGAAATCTTTTGCCAGAATACACAGAATTTTATCTGAACATGTTTATTCCATCCAGTGTATTATAGTGTAGTTAACTTTTAAAGCACTCTTTCAACTTGACCTTTATATGAACATTGAATGTGGATGGCAAACTGTATTTATCTTTAAAATTCAGGCCAAAACCCTTTCCATGTAAGCAATAAGGCACATATTTCCCACACAGTTCGCACTGAAAAACACAGGCTACTATTTTAGTGTTGCTCCAGACTTACCCTCTTTGAGATTTAAGTTATACTCTCCTCAGTGACTTCCAATTTACATAAACAGTCTCTTTACTATTAACTTGAAACTATATTCAAATGAACTACTAACTACTAACATGCTGTATTCAGCAGTACAGTCAAATGTCTCAGTTCATACCAGTGCAGCTGGAAAGAAACAAAAACAGATATAGAGATGAAGTTGCTAAGAGCAATCCTGAGTTACCTTATTGCACAGGTTCACAAACCTGGTCATGGAGAACCTCCTGTCCTGCACGTTTTAGTCTCGTCCTTGCTCTAACATACTCATACATACTTCCACTCAGGAAGGGCTGTTAATTAGCTGATTAGTTGATATATGTGTTAAAGCAGGGAAAACAGTAAAATGTGCAGGACAGGGGCTACTCCAGGATTTCAGGACTTCTTGTATCTTGTACCTATCTGCCCACAGAGGGTGTTACTAGTCAATATCTACCCAATATTCCCCACCATCTACTTGTATAGGCACAAAAATAGTGATTATAATCTCTAGGAATATATGATATGTATACTATACTATACTATACTATACTATACTATACTATACTATACTATACTATACTATAAGGATCTCTAATCTTACTCTGTTTTGTGCTCATACAAGTAGAAGGTATTATATATAATAGTATATTATATTATATTATATTATATTATATTATATTATATTATATTATATTATATTATATTACATTACATTATATTGTGTAAGGCTTTCAAAAAAAAAAAAATAAAATAAGTGTCAATAATAATAATAATGATAATAATGATAATAATAATAAATACCTTACATTAGAAAGCTTGCATTTGTTGCAATTACATTTTAAAAAAAAATCTTATTAGGGGACCTTTTATAATCTATAAAACCTTGCTGTAAACTCTAATAAAAATCTACTAAAGAAAACCATTAGTAATGGGAAGGTCAATCAATTAGTTACCTATAATACAAGCTCCAATCCCACACTTAAACACAGAAAAACCGTGTGCAAGATTCATGCAAACTTTTACCACACTTACCTTCTCGCATTAACAAGCCTCAAGAAATTGCTGGAGTGATGAATTTCAAACCAGAAGACCCCAGAGTAGTAGCCCAGAGTGTCGCTGCTCTACACGGTGCAGTTCCGCGAGCTGTCACTGGAGGAGGCCATGTCTCCGCTGCGCGCGCGCTCTTATCCTGCCGCGGAGTGATACGTCATCAGTGTGCTCCAGGTTGCACATGTGTGAGTGTGTGTGTGCGTGTGTGAGAGATGAGTGTGTGTGTGTGTGTGAGATGCACATACCTCTCTCAGCTCTGCAGTGCTGTAGTGTTGGACGTCTTCAGTAATACACACATTAACGTAACCACAGAGAGCTAGAGAAAAATTACCCTGAGGCAATTATTACTTTTATTATTATTATTATGGAGGAGAAGAAGAAGAAAAAGTAGACCAGTGGTCCAAGTATTTTTGTCCTTTGTGTGCAATATAAGATATTATTATTATTATTAATATTAATATTACTGCTGCTACTACTACTAATATAATAATAATATGTAATAGTAGTAGCAATGGTAGTAGTGGTGGTGATGGTGGTAGTGGTATTAGCATCTGTTTGGTGCTGTAGCCCAATAGTTCAAGTAATAGCTAGTGAAATTCATTCATTCAACTTCATTAACCACTTCATCCTGCTCAGGGTTGCAGTGGACATACTTGTGGAACCCAGGAACACTGTGAAAGAGGTGGGAATACACCTTAGATCGGATGCCAGCACACACATTCACACACTCATTCACACCCGGGGCAAACATGTCACCAGTTAGGTGGAAGAAACAGTAGTAATTTAGACGTCGTCGTGAGGTTTTTTTTATTTATTTATTTTAAAAAAAAATCACATCATGTTCAGATCTTTTTAAAAAAAAAAAGGTTATTCCCACACTGAGAGTCTTCTTTAAGTCTTTGTTTACAGATTTTGTGAACAGAGGCATGGCTTCTCAATCATGCAAAAATGAAGATGTCTAATAGGTCTTCTTTCTTTCTAAACATATGCACATGTGGATACAATGTAGAAATGTTACTGGTGTCCAAAAATTGATTAACCCTTTAACATCCTCACTAAGAAAAAAAAAAAACTGTGGAAATTGTTTTCTTTGCATTTTTTATTTTCTAAAGGCAATGATAACAACAATCTTTTTTTTTTTTTAACAGGCCCCACAATTTTATTTTAGTATAGGCCTCTACCAAATGGCTGAGAAAAACTTTTAGAAAAAGTCAAATAAAATGCTATCTTTTTGAATAATTAAATCAGACTTGCTCAGTGGTGTAATAGCACAAATGTTTTCGGCCATTAGATCCACTTTATTTCTGGTGGTATGCC
>CM074945.1:6243477-6257866 GCA_037577455.1 Pangasius macronema | reverse complement strand
CACATGCACCCAGCCATACACATGATGTAAAAGACTATCAGACCAGGCCACCTTCTGTGGCCACCAACGCAATTTTGTCACTCAGATCCTTATCCTTATATATTATATATATATATATATACATACACACACATACACACACACACACACACACACACATAATTTTACTAGTTTTACAGCTTAGTTTTCATTCTTAAAGAATTTCATCCGTAGCTTTTTTTATTGTTTATCAACAACACAAACCCATTAGCCCATTAAGCTTGCATTACAGTATTGGTCATTATCAATGAAATTAAGTAATCAATTCCATAATGGCTTTAGGCTATTATTTCAACTTTACTTGAATGGTGTGATCCAGGTCAGTATCTGTAGTACACTCTCAGAAAAAGAGTACAAAACTGTACCTTTCCATATCACTGCCGTGGTACCTTTATCTTTTTATACCTTTATATTTCACCTGGAAATATGGATAGCTATAACATAATGAAAACTTTAAACCTGATTTAAGGTGCAGAATTGGCAGGAAATTAGCTACTAGAGTAACACTATATGCACGTTTTTAGTAAGATATATAATAAGGGCACAAAAGGTGTACACTTAAAGGTACCACATCAGTGACAGTTATTGTTACAGTTTAGTACCCTTTATTTCTGTGAGGGTATATCGACTGATGAGGGGGAACTAGCCATGTTAAACTAGTAGGCTATAATGAAGAAAATGTGCTCACATGGCAGTTATACTATATATGAGTGTCCTTTTTGTTCAGTGAGTCATTGTTTCATGTTCCTGTAGGTCCTGTAATATGAGCAGGTTACACTGATCTTGTATCCATCATCTACAGTAATGTCTTCATAATATTACTGCATTTCAGCTTTGCTTAAGTGCTGTAGATACAATGTGGATATGTAGACAGATACCTGTAAAGGGCACTCAGTGATACAGCTAAGGATCATCCAGAATTCAGGATGAATTACTCTTAAAAAAAAAAAAAAGGCAGTTGCTGTGAAGTGCTTACGTGGCGGTTATATTTAATTGTCTCCAAAAGTAGAGCACACTGCTGCATTTTACTTGTATGAGTCATTGTTTCCTGCTGAATAGTTGCTCTTACTTGTCTCCTTTGGATTTGAATCTTACACGAAAAACTATGTATATAAGGTTAACGTATATCCCTGTCCCTGGTGAAATGATGTTAAAATGATGTGTTTTTAGCACCTGAGCAGTTGACCCAAGTAGATCACGAACTACTTTATTAGCCCAGCAGTCTGCTTCTGAAATATCACATACTGTGAACATCTGCATTTCACATTCCTGTGAATTCATTATTCATTTTCACACATTCCATGGAGCAAAGAACAGAGATGCGTAATGTGGAAAAAACACATTGACTCCCACAACAACAACAGAAAAACCCTCACATGAGTAAGTAAACCTGTGCACCTGCTGAGCAGCTCTCAGGATGGAGAAAAGAAGCACAAAGCCAGTGTGTGCTTGGCTATTCCAGCTGTTAGAGTTCAATTAAATCATATTCAGTGTATATTGGAGTTACTGGAGGTCAAAATGGCTTGTAAACATATGACGTCCTTCTCAGTACTCGGCGCATATCAATAATACAGACGCATGAGAGCGCTTACTGCAGTCTCTAGCAGAGCTATTGGTTCAGACCTGAGGGAAGATGTGCGTGTGTGTGTGTTTATCTGAAAATGAAATTTAAAAATAGTTTAAGAGATAGCAATATATGAGTAATATACCATGAGTAATATGCTAGCTAGTTGCCAACAGATGCGCTTATGGTATTGCGCTAGCTAGCTGGTTTTATTGTCATTATGTTAGTAGTGATGGTAATATTTACATTTACAGTCACTCTCCATTTTATTAGGAACACCTGTACACCTCATTTATGCAGTTATCTGATCAGCCAATCATGTGGCAGGAGTACAGTGCATAAAAAAATCATGCTGATATAGGTAATTTTCACATCAAATGTCAGAATGGGGATAAATGTGACTTCGGTGACTTTAACCGTGGTATGGATGTTGGTACCAAATGGGCTGGTACTGGTACTCTCTGTGACTTTAACTGTGGCATGGTTATTGGTGCCAGATGGGCTGGTTTAAGTATTTCAGACCCTGCTAATCTCCTGGGTATTTCACACACAACAGTCTCTCGAGCTTACACAGAATGGTGCGAAAAAAGAAAAAAAAAACATCCTGTAAGCAGAGGATCTGCAGGCTGAAACACCATATTGATGAGAGGAGAATGACCAGACTGGTCTGAGCTGACAGGAAGTCTATAGGAACTCAGATAGTCACTACTTACAATTGTGATGAGCAGAAAAGCATCTCAGAATGCATAACACATTGCACGCTCAGAACTGTCGCTCACTCTGTGTTTTTTGCAGCATTCTGTGGAAACTCTAGAGACTGTTGTGTGTGAAAATCCCAGGAGATCAGCAGTTTCTGAAATACTCAAGCCAGCCCATCTGGCACAAATAACCATGCCACAGTTAAAGTCACAGAGATCACATTTTTTCCCCATTCTGATGTTTAATGTGCTTGTATCTGCATGATTTTATGCATTGTGCTGCTGCTACATGATTGACTGATTAGATAACTGCATAAATAAGCAGGTGTACAGGTGTTCCTATTAAAGTGGATGGTGAGTGTACGTATCTGTTTATTTATCTATTATCTATTTATGTATGTCTAGAGTTTAATAGCTACTAGTGCTAGAAATGTTTTAACTTTTAAATCTTGGCCCAGTTTTGGGATGTCTTGGAGAGAGATTGGTAAGTCAGTGCTGGCAGTCTTATTTCGCAAAGCATCATGCATTATTTGAGGTTTGCCATGAGCTAGCGTCTAGCTTTCCAATATTAGCGATATTAGCTTAGATTAACTAGACATTCGGGCTCTATGTGAGCGAGATTAGCTTTCCTGAATCACATTACCTAGCGAGCCATCACGTCTGTCTAAAACATAATCCTATAATGTCACTGTTCATCTTGGTGTAAAGGTGTTGGGAAGAGATCTGAGATCTGCTCTAGTAAAAATAATAACACGAAATAACAAAGTTATGAATTTACACTTCTGAAATGGCCTGCTGTAATATTTGCAGTGGAGCCGGTTTATTGTCTTTTCCTTCAGGTTTAGGAGACCCTGGCTAAAAAAAAAAAAATGTAAGGCTGTATGTATGGAAAATAGGGCTTTATTTATTATTATTAGTAGTAGTAGTTTTTGAAATAATTTAGAAAAATCTTCGAATGCTGTGGTGTAGAAGAGTTTGTAACAAATTCATTCAGTCATAAGAGAGTTTATTTTCATATTAGTTTTATATTCACAGTAACACAAATGTCCTGTTTTATTCTACAACATAAACACAGGGTTCTGGTTATGTCGTAAAATTTACAGTGGCTTTTTTTGTACTTAAAAATACACAAGAGCATCAAATGTGGGCCTCTAAAAACTTGTGATGAATATGTAGTTTATTATCAATATAATAAAGTACAAGATTGTACACTACTTTGTATATGTCATTATACCAGTGCTGGTGAATTCTTAAATCAGAAAGTGTTGGTTCATTTTCTGTAACAGCATCTCTGACAGCAGTTCTGGCTGTAACTTCAATGGCAGGTTTATATGAATGCACAAGTTATTGTTTCTGTAGTAACAGATAATTCACAGGGACGTGTGTGGCAGATGTTCTGCATAATCTAAGCTGAATAATAAATAGGTTTTAAAAAATGTTTTGTTAGTTAAAAAAAAGGCTAATCATTGATAGTGAAGTTTTCTGTTAGGAGATGTTTAAGTAATGTTTATGGGAAAAGGCAGTGCTCGGTGCTTTGTAACATCTAGTGAGTTTTCCACTACGGGAGTCTTCACGGGAGGCTTTCCAGTTTCTTGGTAACATGACAAGCTACATTTTTATATCTTATTAACTTTAAGAGAGAGAGAGAAAAAAAACAGTTTGTTGAGGGAATGACTGTTTATATTGTAGATGCTATAGTTTAAGTGATAACGGGAACTTGCATGGATGTTCCACGACATTAATGTAACAATAAACAGATAAAAAGCATGTTATTTTTTATAAAGTAAAAAAAAAAATCCCGTTTAGTTGATTTTGCAACACTAAAGTGCGAGGTGTATGTTTTCTTTCAGAATTTTAATTTCTGTGACGAGATGCATTGGTAATGGAGCGAATGTAAAGCAGCACTGAGGCTGATTTTTTATTGTTTTATTTTTTAAGATATGTCTTATTGGGCTTATGTCTTGTTGGGCATGTCTTATTGGGCTTATTTTTTATTGAGCATGATATGGCCACTTGCTCTGTCTGATCTGCAAGTGCATATTTATAAAGGCAAAGTTATTAGCCTAATGTTTTAGGCTCATGCTCAGTTACTTCTCTAGCTTCGTTCCCAGAATACCTCTCATTCTCAGTGCTCAACTGTCTTTGCTTTGTGTTTGGATTAACATATGCTGTTCAACAAAATGAAAAAAAAAAAAAAAAAAGCTCAGGAGATCCATGCTATTAACTGAATAAATATTATCCTCCAACCAATAATCAGCAAACAATGGAGCACTTAAGGCTAGTATATGTCAATATTGGTCTGTTAATGCAAAGTCTTTCTTAATGTGTTTGAAGAGGATTGTGTACTGCGTTTGCCCGTGTGTGTATGTGTGTGTTCTGTGAGCCTGGTGCATTTCTCCGTTTGACCTTCTTGTATTTTTAAATACTGCTCCTGTCACACAGCCATTGTTTAGTTCAGCCAGCCATGAAATAAAAGTTTGGAGACATTGTGTACGTGCTCTCCTGTTTCAGTGCTGTAATAATCATATTAGCATGCAGCATGTGTTTAAATCATTGACTACTTTGATGAATAATTGACGTTCCCAAATTAAAACGTGAATCTTTGATTAATGTGATGATTGAATTTTGATCGGTCTGATAGCTTCATGAAACACAGCTTCGCTATGTTGTGAATGTCAATCCAACCAGCAAAAGAGGCGTCCCTTTTTATTGCCAATCCTAAAAATACAGGATGTTAATAAACATAAAATGCTAGGAATATAAACCAGTTGCAAGGTACTATGAAGTGCATTGCTATCATGTGAGGGGAAAAAAAACCTTAACAGTGTCTTGTTGTTATGAGAAAACCACTTAGAAAACCACGAAGATGACTTTTGACTGCAATTTCCAAGAACAGTATTGCACTCAAGTCTCAATCAGTGAACAGCTGATAACGTCAACAAAACAGACTTCATGTGAAAACTATAACGGATTTAGGGAATTATTTATTATCGCACTTTTTATCTGGTGTCATCTAGGTGAGGCTGGGTTCCTTTTCGAGTCTGGTTCCTCTCAAGGTTTCTTTCTCATATCGTCTCAGGGAGATTTTCCTTGCCCCGTACCTCTGGCTTGCTCATTAGGGATAAATTCAAATATTTAAAATGTCCATTGTTAAAAGCGCTACACAAATAAAATTGAATTGAATTGAAAATACTGTATCTCATTATTGCGAGAAAAGCATCTTGTTACTGCAAGAACACAACTAGTTACTAACATCTCGTTATTATGGGAAAAGCATCTCAAGAAAACAGCTTGTTATTACAAGAAAAAAAATCATGTTGTTATGAGATAAATATGTATAAACAGCATTACTGATCTTGATTTCACAATGTAGTCTACATGCTTACCAATGGCGCAGTTGACAGAATTAGTCAAATTTAATAACGAGATGTCTTCTTGTAGCGACTAGTTTCTTCTCTCATAACAATGAGATACAGATCTCAAAATAATGAGATGCCGATTGGGATTTTTTTAAATTATTTTTGCATGGCAGCAATGTGCTTCTGTATAGGAACAAAATCCCACAATAAAATTTTCACAGGACTGAAATATTCCAGGCTTTGTACTAAGTGCCACACCTAGCCTGAGCTAGTTTCACTTTGTCCTTTATCAAGTGGGGCCTACATTCCTTTTTTTCAGTTTGACTTTGAGCTAAAGTGGTCATGGCTTTGAGGAAAGGGCCGTAATGCTGCAGGCAACGTGCACAAATCTGTGAAAAAAATTCTTTTGCGAGGATTAGTGATGAGTCCCTCAGTAACCTGCTGCCACTGCTGAGCAGGGTGAAATTGCTCTATTCGGTCTGTTTTTGTTTGCTAATGGAATCAGCTGTGGGAGTGCTGGAAACTGATCAATTTCCTTATTGTGCACTGATGGGGTATATTGCGAAAGCAAAAAATTAGAAGCGTGGAGAAAAAAAAATTCCCTGAATCATCTGCTGAAGTGCAGAAATATCCATGTTTGCAGTGATTGCAGTTCTCTAAGGGTGGGTGAACTAGGACTTCAATCATTTTCTTGCCATTGGCTTCTGCAGCAGTGGAGCAGAGAGAGAAGGACTTTCGGAAAATCTAGGGAATCCTTCAGTTATAGTTTCATATATATATGAGACAGTCCGCTCTCCTGTTTGTACCAGTGCTCGGGAGCACGTACTGCATATTGCAACGGGACTAGGAAGAGCTATATAGCAATGCCGTATTTTATGAATGTGTCACTATCCTTACAATACTTATAATCTCTACACAATAAATTCATATATGAACTTTGCTGCAGATGATATGGTAGTATGGCTCTAAAATATCAGCCTTGTTACAAGAGAAATATATACTTTCCCATGCTCTGAGAGCAAACCAGTGTTAACTTTGCTGATATGATGTAATAAAAAGACATTTTTCTCAACAAATAAAAACTGCATGAAAATGTTTGAACTGGGTGACTGGAAAAAGTGAAGCCTTCCTTTGATTGACAAAGAATTCCTTCAAACCTTCAAACTCCTAACCCTAATTATGGCTACACAAGCTTTTTTTTTTTTTTTGCTAAAAATGACTAATTCCAAAATCTATCTACATCTTTCAGGCCTTAAGTTTCTGTAAAACAAGCCTCTGTTCTGAGGCTTAATCACTCTCCCTGTATTGTTGCAGCCGATGCAACGTACCAAGCAATGTGCACAAAGAGTCAAAGGCACGCAATGTAACTAGGGTAGTTGTGATTCATTGCATGATTTATGCCTGTTGCGTCTCTTTTGTAGAACAGATTAAAGGAGGAGCCTATTAATGAGGTTGGCATTCATCTGGTTGCTGGTTGTGACGTTAGTCTAGTGTCTAGTATCGCTTAGTTTCTTGTAACGTTTCGTGTTTCTTTAAGGCACAGAGTAGCCTTGCTGGGCCTGGACCCCTGTGTTCTGCCAAAACATTTCTGCTGTCAGTGCCTGTTGCTGTCTTTTCTCCTTGTGTCTAACAAAAGCCTCATTGTGTGGGTCCTGTGCCATCAGCCTGTTTATCCCAGCGATGACGGCTTAAGACTGGTTGAATGTTGGAGCTGAAGTTGGCACCGTTGTGCCCTTAATTGACAGGATGTGTGGGAAAACTCTTTGTGGAAGCAGCATGGGGCGACTATTCCAGTGTAGGCACTAATTGCAGTGTATTAGACAAGTGCATTACCAATCATTATTCAAGATGTACTTAAATCTGCAATACAACTGGCTGAGAAAATACTTGAATATTTGACAGTTTTGGCAGCAGGCATTGACAGTGTGTAGTATTTTGGCACTGCAAGGCACTAGCTGCATATATCATTTTGCCACTGCTTAATTATTTTTTTTAGCAAAATAACACTTATAAATTTGCCTCTTTACATAATGCATAAACAATTATAAACAGTATGATTATTAGGTCAGAAAAACAATGCTGGCCTGCAACAATTAGGAGTAATTTGTGATTCTACCTGTCCCTTATTCTTGTTCTAGACAGGCAGGATGATGGCACTAATCAGTTACATTGTTCTAAGCAGCTGGCAGAAACAATGGCATGCTGCTGTGCCCCTGGCTCTGTCACCACACTGTAAATTGCACTGCAGAAAAGGTCTCCAATAATCTCTCTCTTACTGTCAGATCTCATATCTTGTTGCTGAAATGAGATAGAATGTTGTTTGCCAACAGGACGTTTATAATGTACATTTTAGAAGGTTTGGTCTAAAAGCTTTATTCTATTCATGTTAATGCTTGAACATCAACAGTGATCGGGAAATAGAAATTTAAGAACATTCTTAATGTTATGTTATTCTGCTTGCTATAGCTTTAATTGGACCTGAGATTTTAAAGCCTGGATTGGTACAACTTGTCAGAGTCCCATCTGATCTGACCCACAGTAGCAAGTTTTGAATCAGAACATACATTTATATGGACAACATTTTGTCCAAACTTGACATCATCATCATCATACATTCTCACCCTCCTAATGATGGTGTTTGTTACCTTAGCAACAATGACAGTCGTCAACACATCATCAGTAAACGAAATTAAATAAGTCAAATCCACTAAAAATCCACTTCAACCACTTTGTCCATTGATTACCGTCTTCCAGCAATATCCCAAACGTTTTCACTGTCAGTAAACTTTACCCAACCTCCCAATGCATTGTTTCACGGGTGCGCTAGGTGTATGAGCAAAGTATCAGACATATAACCTACGTCTAGCCTAAGTTTAAAGTTTGTGTTTAACGTTGTAACTTCATTACAGCAGTTCTGACAGAACTCCCAGCTGCAAGGCAAATCACAGGTTTATCACAGGTACTCATTTGAATACATCATCATTTCTGGAGTAACAGCTAATTCAAAGTATGACGAACATCCCATGTAATCTAATATAAATGTATGTTCTGATTCAAAACTTGCTACTATAGGTCAGATCAGATGGGTCTCAGACAAGTTGTACCAATCCAGGGTTTAAAATCTCAGGTCCAATTAAAGCTATAGCAAGCAGAATAACATAACATTAATAAATTGATTAAAAGGGTGTTGTAACTTAACAACACAGAAAACGGTCTAATTATTGATCAGTTGAAGCTTTCTGTAGAGAAAAGGTCATTTCAGTGTTTTCTGCACTGAAAAGTCTTCAGGACTTTGCACTTTCCGGTTTCTCGGTAACATGACAAGCTGCATTTTTGTTTTACTAACAACTTCAAGAGAGGGGAAACGAAATGCTGGTGACAGAGCGACTGTTTATAGCAGCTAAAATGTAACTGATAACACGAACTACCCTGATTCGAAGACGTTCCACAACGTAACTATAAACTGATGATGAAAATGTATGACCTGTCGTTATTTAATCAATAAAAAAAATAGTTGTTGGAAGATTGCTGTAGTATGAGCAATAAAACATTTCTGGGTTTGTTTTTATATGATAATAAGCCAAGTGTTTTATTCCTTAATTATACCACAGTTCATACCTCAGTTCTCAAATCAGATTGGTCAGAAGGTGTTCTTATATCCGCACTGCTCAGACAGTATTTCTGGCTGTAACAGGAACAATAGGTTTATATTAATGCGCTCTTTCTAATACGTTATTGTTTCTGTAGTAATAGCTCATACACAGCGGCTTGTATGATGGACCCTCCACATAATAATTTGTGCGAACTGTAATGTAAGTGCAGTATTTGTTGGCAGATTGCTGTGATGTAAGCAGATAACACACGCCAGACTGTGCGGTTATACAAAAATAATCCACTTATCCACTAGATTATCTTTGTATAACCATATGGTCTGTCATGTGTCATTCCTTACTTGAGCAGGCCTGAAATTCTGAGTGGTACCCAGCCATTTGGAAAATAATGTCTGAATCCAACTTAATGTGTATAGTCAGATCCTATAGGGGGTTGAACAGCCATTTCAGGCTCTACTGCTCTCCTGATTATGCAGTTCTCTCATTAAGTCTTTCTTTAATTAATATTCATGAGGAGTCTTACCTCCAGCACACATATACAAAGGCCACTAAAGTTGATGCTAAAGTTGACCTTGTCATGGTTTACATGCAGTTGTCAGGAAGATGAGCTATTCTTTGATTCTAATGAGCAAAAACCTATCCATCCATCTATTTTCCATACCGCTTATCCTACACAGGGTAGCCTGGAGCCTATCCCAGGGGACTCGGGGCACAAGGTGGGGGACACCCTGGACAGGGTGCCAACCCAACACAGGGCACAATTGCACACACACACACAAATTGGAAATCCCAGTCAGCATACAATGCATGTCTTTGGACTGGGGGAAGAAGCTGGAGTACCCGGAGGAAACCTTTCGAATCACAGGGAGAACATGTAAGCTCAGCGCACAGAGAGGCAGAGGTGGGAATTGAGCCTCGAACTCCTGAGGTGTGAGGCAACAGTGCTAACCCCAAAACCACTAACCACCTCCAACCGCCAAACCCCCAAACCCCCAAACTCCCCCAGGTTCCCACCACCTAACTTATAATACAAAGCTGGTTTCCTTTTATAAGCCTTTCGTTGTGCTGGATCAGTGCAACAAGAATGTAGAGGAATCTAAATACAGGCACTTGTAACTTAAGGCCATCATTAAACTGTCAAGGCTCTTGGTTTAAAAGCTGATATTACCAGTGTACACTGTGTAGGCACATTTTTATAGTGACGCAATGTGCTTTTCCTGGATGTTACATAGAATATATGGATTTGTCACATAATTTGAATGTGTCACATAATTTGAATGGGCCTTTTTTCAGTATCCTTGGTAGAAATATGGGAGTTAAATTAACGGAAGTAAAAAGTCATCTGATATTTATTCAGCTCTTCCAAATTCCAACAGTTTAAACTACACGGCACACACATGCACGTGTAGCACTCAGAGAGAAATTCCAGCGTCCTGCAATCAAACTCTCTAAATTTGTAACAGCTGCTTTTGATTAACACTTTAACACGGGCTCACAAAATTGAAAAGTGATCCATCTTTGCTGTTTGTTTATTCTCATCTCTAGTCTTCTAGTTTTAAAATCGTTTCCCCAGCTGCTGAAAGTGTTCCTTCCAGATTCGAATGGTAGTTAATTCTCCTTACACGGAGACCTAATTGTTTTCATCTTTTAATTAGCAATGCCCGATACTCGACTCAGTACTTCTGTACCACTGCATTTATTAAATAAGAACAAACTTGGTTATTTCCTTATTGCTTACAGTATATTTGGAAAAAGTTAGAAAAGCATGTATGGGAATATAAGGAGTTCTTCGGAGGAAGTTCAGCTTTTTAGACTGTACAGTAATTGGTGAAAGATTGGACACAGATGCAGTAATAACTTGCTTTAACAAAAGGTTTAGCCAATACGGCTAATCCAGACATTGCTTGTGTGATAGTTTACCATGTATTTATATTAAATTAAGTTTAGAGTGTTAAACTCTAGTGTAGAGTTACGTCCACATCTTGAAGTGTTTTATTATTCATTTACCACAGCAATTCTTCAATGTTTAATTGTAGACTATCTACAAAAAGAAGATAATTGCTATACATTTTAACAGATTTAAATTGTCACTTTTTTCACCACCCTCACTTTTATATCTCTATCTTGAAGTTGTCTTGAAGAGGACAAAAAATTAAATAAATAAATAAGAAGCAAAGTTACCAAGAAACTGACAACCGAAAAGCTATCTGTCCTGAAAGCTTACAGCGTAACTCTAAATGTTGCAAAGAGCTGACACTGGAGACTCCTTCCCTAAATGCTAACTATCAATACTAAAGATAATGCTAAATATGAATATCTCCTCACAAAATAAACTTCACCACATCGACAATTACATGTTTTTAATCCATTTATGTGGAGAGTCTACCATACAAGTCCCTGTATAAGCTGTTACTATAGAAACGTTATATCTTCGAATGAGCACATTAGTATAAATTTGCCTACTGTTATATTAAATTAAAAGACACCTACTAATTAATCAGAGAATCCAACAGCGCTGTGGTATAAAGAACAATACTATATGTGTTTACCATTACCTTTTCTCACTGGGGCCATTTTAAATGTAAAAATCCATAATAAAGATGTGTACAACACAGCTGTTCATATTATTTTTTTCCAAATCAGTTGTGATGATTGTAGTGCTATATTGTAGCATAATTGTTATTATGGATAATTGGTGATAAATAGTACACTGTAAGGGGCTGTTGACGACTGTAGGGTTTGGTTCTCAGAACCGAATAGATGACTGAATAACATGGACTGATGTCTTCTCTGGAGGAACTGAACTAATGATCCAGACAAACATATGGCAATAAGTGCTGGCACTGCATTTACTGTAAACACAAAAAAAGAAGTCATTAGAATAATAATAATAATAAGAGGAAGAACAAAAGAACAACTGCAACAATAATAATAAGAGCATTGTCACCTTACAGCTTCAGGGTCCTTGGTTCAATCCTGTCTGTGTTTTTTTCTCGGGATTCTCCAGTTTCCTCCCACCCATTAACGCATGTTGGTAGGTGTTTGGCTTTGCTAAATTGCTACTGGGTGTGAATGTGTGTGAGTGTGTGTGAGTGTGCGTGTGTCTGTCTGTCTGTCTGTCTGTCTGTGTGCATGGTACCTTATGAGGGACTGGCCCATCCAGGGTGAATTCCTGTCTTATGCACAGGATGATGTTGATAATACTAATAATAATAATACAGCATTGTGTGTTCTTTTTGTTCATCCTTTCTTGTGTATCTGGCTCTCTGCCTCATTTACTGTGCTTGCGCCCAAAATAACAGGGTTCACAAAGAAAATATGATGGCTCATTTCTCTTTCTGGGAGTTTATATTGCTGTCATATTGTCTATAAAGTGTTTGCTTTTGCCCCATTAAAAACGTCCACCCAGCACACCAAGGTTGAAGGCCAGATTCTCATGAGCGCTTCTCAGAGTGATGGACTGTGACAGATGGTCCAACTCCACAGACGCAGACTTCAGTGCATACAGTACACGCTCAATTCTGCTGCTGTCAGAATGAAAGAGTCGAATGCACGAGGGCAAATCACCTTCACATCGACTGCAGTCCACTACTGAGCTCGTTTGTGTCTGCGTGGGCATTTGAAGCTTGAATGTGTCAGACTTTTGTCCAGTGTGATTGTTAGTAGTGTAGTGAATATAGAGAGACAAGGCTGCTATTTTCTTTTACATCTAATTAGGACCTTAATAAATAAATGAGCCTTGTTTAAGGACAGTCATACTCATCATAATTATTTCTTGTGTCAAAGAGGCAGTGTTATTTTTGACAATAAACCACCAAAGAGGATCATTTTAGCTCATTAATATACTCTAAACATTACAAAATGTTTGTCTTTTTTGACTGAATCCATTTTATTATTTTTTTTTCAGTGTATAGAAGCAAAGAAATACTGCTGGTATTTTCAGGAAGGATACCCCACCTACTTCATGTAAGTACATTTTCACCTTATCAAACCAATCCGATTGATCACTTTAAGTCCATTTGTTGTTGTCAGGTCAACTCCCGCATCCACTGAGAACTACGTTTCCCAGAACACCCCTACACACATAGCCACACAGGATTACACTCCCAACAACCACAGACTTTGTCATGTTCACAGTCACTTGATTAGTAATCTCACACACCTGAACACAATCACCAGCACACTATATAAAGGACTCACAAACAGTCAGTCATTGTGAAGTAATGCTCAGTGCGGCTCTACCTGACCTTACCAAGCCGATTTCTTACGTGGTGCTTCTCTGGTTTTTGGATTTACCCGTTTACTGAATTTGCGATCAGGTTTTTGCTTTATGACTTGTAATGATGTGTCTGCCTGTCTCTTCAAAATAAACTCTCTCTGCAATTGCACCTATTTCCTCCTCAATTACCTGACAATTGTACTGAACTTCTTTCTTTTTTTCTACCAGCAAACTTGTTAGCCTAACTAGCCAGGCCATATACTATTCTTACAGTAACCTCATTATTCCTTGCTGTCCAGGAGTTGGATGGAAATCTGATGCTAGCTTTAATAAAGAGGCCAGTGCACACCCCCTTTGTTTAAGCCTGCTATTTATTCTCACTAGCTCCGACTGCTAGCTCCAATGTCGGAGTGTGTTCATTAGGAAACAAACAGACCCACGCATGAAAAAGGATCACAGAGGTAATGAGATAACACCAGATCTCGCTGGCTACAGGAGGTAGACCTGGCTCAACTCCAGTTATAGCTCCATCTGCCCCTGTACAGGAAGAGGAGATTAGATTGTAATTACACAGAACAGTAGTAATCTCCCTTTTGCACCAGACACACAGTTTATGCACCGTAGAGCCAGATGATTTCAGTTTAATCAAGCCGTCTATGAAAGTACTGTTCTCAAATAACTTGCTGTACATTTTATAACTCCTTTTGACATCCTTAGTATGTCAGCAAGATATAAAACACAATAAACTCACTCACTCCTCACGAGTCAGGAATGTCATTCTTTATGGACAATTAGTTGAAATTCAGTTTTAAGTTGAGATTACAATGCAGATGATGACATGAAGCAGTGCTGGTGAATATCCTCTGCACACTTGTGCACAGTTGGGGCCCCATATGGAC
>CM074945.1:6183137-6200951 GCA_037577455.1 Pangasius macronema | reverse complement strand
AGAAGATAGGGATAGGTGGAGAGTGATGATTCGCTGTGGCGACCCCTGAAGGGAAAAGCCGAAAGAAGAAGAAGACAGTACATTTCTCTATAATCATGTATTTGTAAAGGCATAGGGTAAATAGGTAATATTTAGCATCAGGTGGTTACCGCCTCTGTTAATTTCCTGTCTAAATTAATCTGGCAAGTGATAACATTCTTCATGTCATGTCCAGTTTGGGTGGGCCTGTGCTCATGATAGCCTCAGATTCTTGTTCTTGGCTGACCGGAGTGGAATTTGATGTGGTCTTCGGCTGTTGTAGCCCATCCACCTGAGTGTTCAGTGTTTTTTTGCATGCTGACATGCTTTTCTGCTCACCACGGTTGTAAAGAGTGATTATATGAGTTACTATATCCTTCCTGGTAGCTCGAACCGATCTGGCCATTTTCCTCTGACCTCTCTTATCAACAAGACTTTTCCACCCACGGAATTCAATGTTTTTGGCTTTTCACACCATTCTGTGTAAAATCTAGAGACTGTTCTGTGTGAAATTCCCAGGAGATCAGCAGTTTCTGAAATACTCAGACCAGCCCTTTTGATACCAACATCATGCCACAATCAAAGCCATAGAGATCACACTTTCTCTTCATTCTTATGTCTGATGTGAACATTAACTGAAGCTCGACCTGTATGTGCCTGCTTTTTTTTTTTTGCATTGCGCTACTGCCACATGATTGGCTGATTAGATAACTGCATGAATGTGCAGTTGTACATGTGTTCCTAAAGTGGAGTGAGTGCATGTTGTAAAAGTTTTTAATACTCAGTGTACAGTCTGACTCCAGTGTGTGCCTTGCTACTTCTTTTATGGAATAGGACTTTGCCCTTTTTTCACCAAGAAGTCCTTTTCCCATTATAGTTGCATAAAAGGTGTACTTCTTCTTTCGTCTTTTCCCTTCATGGGTCGCCACAGCGAATCATCACTCTCCACCTATCCCTATCTTCTGCATCCTGTTGTGAACGTGGGTGATCGAAGTAATCCTCATTTATTACCTCCATATACCTCCTCTTTGGTCTTCCTCTTCACCTCATAAAAGCTGTAAGTACATACTCTTGTAATTCCTGGGAAATTAAGATTCAATGTTGCTACAGGTTATGAAACCCAGGTTACAACCACTAAAATCAAATTGCAAATCTGATCACAGATTACATTCCCATCTTATCACAGTTACAAAGAATTACTATCGACAAGAAAATAATGCCACAAAAATGCCAGTTTTCCCCCCACAGTTGGCACCCAGAGGAACCGAATAAGCTTCAAGTCAACGTGAGAGAAAGGTGGAGAGAGAGAAAAAAAAAAAGTGCTGCAGTGTGAAGGTGTGATTTGAATTTGGAGCTGGGGAGAGAATGACTGATCATATATCAGCTAAAATGTCACAGCTTTCCCAGAGCTGTGCTGCCTCCCTTCAGACCTCGGCAGTGGGCGGAGCAAAAAGAAAAAAAAATGCAGATAAAATACAACATTGATCTATCTACATAAACATAAATCAAAGTTAACAGCATTCGCTGAGTAGAACACCCACACAAACTCTCTCCCACTGTGTTGTATACCTTGCAGGCACGGTACAGGTACTTCTGCTCCTGAGTGAGCTTGTACAGGGAGAGGAAAGCGTAGCCGTTGCCGGCGGTGCCGTGACAGATGCCGTAGCCTTTGCGCAGTAAACCTCTCTGCCAAATCACCTCGCCACACTCTGCTGCATCCTTCAGATACTTCTCATCCTTAAACACCTGAGGACACACACAAACACACAATCAGCTGATCGTCAGCCACAAGCAATTATTTGTGTCGACTACTCATAATTAAGCCCTAATTTCATTTCACACTTGGTTATTCTCTCACAAATAACACCAATGCGAGCTGAGAGGCAGCATATGTTACATGCTAGCTAGCTAACTACTTTAGTCTGATCTCTCTGTCATGTGCACCCTATCTGAGATGAGAATACAGAGCAGGAGATACAATGTATGATGGCTGCCCTGACTCCTACTGATCGTTTACAGTTGAACGAAAATAAAATAGATACTGTTGAAAAAGCAGAAAAATCCAGATGGAGATTTAGATCCCTGATAAGCAAGCCGGAGGTGACAGAGGCAACGAAAATCATCCGGAGACATCATGAGGAAGAAACCTTAACAGGATCAAAGTGGAACCCATCTTCTTCTGGAGTTATAAATCTTATATTATTCTTCTACAATGATCTCAAACAATCAAACAGTACCAAGTGTGCTGAAAGGTTTTCAATATAAGCATCATATTCTTTATAACTGCAGCAGCATCGCAAACACTATATGGCCAAAAGTATGTGGACACCTGACCTCAGACACACGTGTGCTTGTTGAACTTCCCATTTAGTGGGGTTGAGTTCAGGGCTCTGTGCAGGACACTCGAGTTCTTCCACTCCAACCTTCCCAAACCATGTCTTCATGGAGCTCGCTTTGTGCACGGGAACTTAGTTCCAGCGAAGGGAAATTGTAATGCTACAGCATACAATGACATTCTATACAACTGTGTGCTTCCAACTTTGTGGCAACAGTTTGGGGAAGAACCACATATGATCAGGTGTCCACAAACCTTTGACCATATAGTGTAAATCCAACCAGGTAGGGTTAGCAAACTTTTAGATGTAATATAACTTTAATATTAACTTAGTTTAAACCGTCAATGGAATTCTACTTTTAAATTACATTCTTACACGGATCGTTTTACGAAGCTTGTGTTTGGGTGTTGACTGTGTTTGGGTGTAAACTTAGTCTCATATGCCTCATAGACATCTGACTTTCAAGTGAATTTATTAGAACTGCAGAGTTAAACATGCTACTGAGGAAATGCAGTTTCCAAATATAGCACATGCTCGATTTCCCCTAACTGCCCTTAGGCATTATCAATTTTGTGAGCGGGAGAAAGAGCGAGGGAGAGAATGAACAAGCAAGCAAATAGCCCATCTGTTCATGAGAAGTGGGAAGGAAAGCCAGCGACGAGTTTTATTTATTTATTTTTACTGGAGCATATTAGCTGTGATAAGGTCCATTTCAGTTAAAATTCTTCTGCATGCCAGATAAGAGAAATTGTTTTACTCAAGCAACATTAAGCTCACTATGACTGTGACAAATGAGTGTTATTAAAAGGGCATGTATGAGATCATAGAGGCATTGATGCATAGTGCTGGATGCTGCTCACATTAACCCATAACAAGCCACATATTATCAAGCTCATCTCCAGTTAGCATAGGAACACCTTGCCTTAAGATCTAACCATTGGTTTGTTGGTATAACTATAACTTCATAGTACATTTATGTTAAACCATACATCGCTGTTCATGTGTAAGACTTAACCACTAGATGGCACTGTGGGATTCTTAGAGAAAGACAGGAGGTATTGAAATTCAGTGAGACGTATTTGGACTCCCTGACCTTTAAATCTACAGGATTAAAATCTCATCTTTGGGAACTGATTTATGAAACTGTATTATTACATTATTGAGTCTGAATCCTCATCACTGCTGATCATTCATCTTTGTAATTATGCTTTTTTGCATTCATCAATCATTCTGATTAGCTCTCTGTGCCTATCACTGATATTCATCAGTATGGCCAAAAACATCGCTGCTAATCTCTTAAAAACCTCTGGGTGAAATAAAAAGGCAGTTATTTGGACCTGTAAGTCCTGACAGGAAGTCTGAAAATGATTACTTTCACAGTTTATCCATCAATTTTTACAAATATGAATACAAAATTCATTAAGTGACTCCATTTGAAAGAATTTCAAAACATTTCTAGAAGCTTCCTCTTGCATGTATGTGCCTCTCCAGCATATGTGTGTGTGTGTGTGTGTGTGTGTGTGTGTGTGTGTGTGTGTGTGTGTGTGGACTGGGGATCTGCTTGTCACTCACCTTATGTGCCATGATGAGCATGTGAACCACGCCCGGCGCTCCGTGGCACCAGTGCACCAGTCTGTCTGTCTCATTGCTGAGGGATGATGGGTAGTTGCCTGAGCGGAACTTTTTGTGCCGCACATAATCTATACTTGGCCGGACCAACTCGGTCAGAATTTCAGGATTAACCTTAGTCATGGGCTAGAGAGAGAGACATAAAGAGAGAAAAAGGGACAAATGATCTCACTTCTAATGAGAAATGGTCTGGAGTGATACAGCAGGGAGCCTTTCAGTGGAAGAGAGAAATCTGTACCATTATCTGCGATAAGAAAAAGTTCTTCCAATTCAGTCTCATGAAGGAGGAGATGATATCAGCAGAAGAGAACCAGAACTAATTCCGTAACCACTTCCAGCATGTTGCTGTTGGAAACAACAACTCATTTCAAATGAATTATCCAGAGACGAAGCATAGTGTGCTGGAGCAATATACAAATATCTTTCTTCCCCTGAGAGAACAGAGTCTGATTTTGGAGCACATTTTTTTTATTTACTGGATTAGGTATATGTAGAATTTATTAGAGCTGCATTATAATGGCTCATGTATTTAATATTGTTTAATAAACTTAGGGTTAAGGATTTAAGTAGAAGTCCTTGGTGAAATAGGAACAGTTCCAATGTCCCCTAGACCTCGGAGAGGCAAAAGCACTGGATGCAGGTCAATTCTCTCTGAATGGGACGCCAGTCCATCGCAGGGCACCATGCACGCACACACACTTAGGGCAACGTTGAGTAGCCAATCTACCTATCTGCATGTTATTGTGGGAGGAAACCCAAGCTCAGGGACCCTGGAGATACACTAGGGTTAATAGGAACCAATAACCTATCCAAAGTTTGATCCTAAGCAACTCACAAGTGAGACCAGACACAACTGAGCAGTTGAAAATTAAGGTTCTTGCTCGAGGCACGTTCTCGGATTTGAACTCATAACCTTCCGATCAGAAGCCCAAAGCCTTAACCACCGAGCCACCACTTCCACACCCAAAATGCAATTCATTGAGCAGTCCAGTACAAGTACACACACACATTCGCTGACAGAAAAACAGCTCAGCTGGAACCAAAACCCCAGCTTTTGCCCTCACTGTGCACTCCTGCTGCTTTGCAGAGCTTTTACTGGTTTTGTTCTGCAGGGTTGGAGGGATGTGGAAAAAGGAACACGCTTGGGTGTGATGCACTGCCTAAGGCTTCCTCTGAGTAAAATGGCATGCTGCTGTGCGAGCAGTCCAAGGTGTGAGACGAGCGGTCAGTCTTGCTTGCATAGAGCAGCTGCGCGCAGTCGCACAGCATTGGCAGCACTACTTCCACACAGACGGCATTGAAAACTGGGCTACCGATGCTGGCACAGCTGCTACAGGTACCACTGCTGACAGCGTTGCTGGACACGACGCACACCAATTTCAACATTACTGACACTAATTAGGAACAAATTAAGCACTGTCTATCAGGAATTGCAGTAAGCCTCTCAAAAGCATATCAGTGATGCTACTGTGCCTAGCCACCATGAACATCTGTTTGTAACACTGCTAATCCAGCCACTGCTGCAGTAATATACACAAATATATACAGTGCTCTAAAGGCTGACCGTTTCACCCTGACACTATCTTGTGCTCTGCCATTTGTCATACATTTGAGCTATACAAGCAAAGAGGCTGAATTCAAGCAAATCTCATACAACACACACACCCTGTACCATCCTGTACCATTACAAAGACAGAACAATGCATTATGAGCAGTGGCGCATGTCCATCTGCGTCACCATTACGCACAGCCCTATCGCCTTAGCAACCATGCACGAGCTCCACCCAATCAGCTCACAGGCTCTGTGTGAGGTCCGTCCGTGTGTGTGTGTGTGTGTGTGTGCGCACGTGTGTGAGAGAGAGTGTGTGGGTGTTTGTGTGCGTATACCACCCTTCCTGTACTTTAACTTAGATTTACAGGATGATGTCCAAGCATAACAATTTATGCCTCTTATTAATAATTCATTTCTTGGCTTGGACACCATCCTAAGATGATCCGCTGGGTGTTGTTTCGGAGGTGTTATTTGTGAACAGGCATGCCCGGCTTGTGACCGCTACAAGTAGGCTGACTTTACTGATAGCAGCTGACGATTCATGAGCAATCGCAAAAGCTGAAATTGTCCTGTTAGGAGAGCAGATCGATAACTACATGGGAGTGACTGGGTGGGGATGGAGAACAAGAGAGGACGTGGAAGTGGAGAAAGAAAAAGAAAAAAAAAAGAGCATATTCTTTTAGAATCCCCCTGAAAGTGTACCATCAGGAAAGCTGGTGATTGCACCTTGTCTGTGTGGTGCGCTACAGGAGGCAAAACAGCACAATAACACACACACACAAAGCAGACTTCCCCTCTCTCAACTGAATACAGCAGTTCACAGATCATTTAATCACCTCATTATGTTTTCACCTTCCCATGTGAGAACAAACACACACACACACACACACACACACACACACACACACACACAGGCATTTCATCTGTCTGTAAGTACAACAGTGCATCTCCCAAATCAGCCTGCTGCCACACAGACACACACACAGTGTGTATTTCATCTGTCTATAAGTATACCTCCCAAACCAGCCAGCTGCCATGTGCGCACACACACGCACACACACACACACACACACACACACACACACACACACACACACACACACACGCCTCTCTAAAAGTAATATCGGGAACAAACCGAAACGTCACCGTCGAGACTTTCACGGTAATCTTATTTGATGTAACGACTAGGGTTTAAATCAGGGTCCTGGTAGGGTTTACATGACCAGTCACACACAGTGGAGGTCAGAGAGCTACACTTACACATGCATGTCAGACCACATAAGCAAAGACACCAGATATTTTTATTTTTATTCTAATGTCTCTATGCACACTTAATTAGAAGTCGTAAATGACAGGAAAAGATGAAACCACACTTGTATGTTTTTTTCTTGCACTTTCATGTGTCAAACAAAAAATCTGAACTAATTGCAGATAGGAACTAAAGTCCCTGTCCCTTTGTTGCTTGCTAGTGTGAATGTAGGGTTAGTTTAGGGGTCGCCAAATGATTAGAACAGGAAACTGAGACAAGCAAATCATATCTGGGCAATCAGATTTTTTTTTTTTTTTTTTGCTTTTAGAAGTGACCATCATCCATGAAAGCTAATCAATCCATCTAGTAAAAACAGTTCCTATTAACAGTCAGATCACGCTCTCGGTCAGTGTGTGCTACTGCAGGTCACAGAGTTAAAAAAAAAAAGAGCAGTGTGCGAGTTGACGATGGTTATTCTCCAAATACAAACTTGTACGTATTAGATTAAGTAAAGAGTAAATATCAATAGACTTCCTATACTCGGTTCAGTAGGTTGCTGATGTGGGGAAAAAAATTGACATGCACGTGAACATAAAGCTCTCATTGCTGGCACAGTTTGTTCCTGCTAGCCTTTTCTTATGACAAATATTTTTCTTCTAGCAACAAAATTACACTATATGGCCAGATGTCTTTGGACGCATGACCATAACAGCCATATGTGCTTTCTGAACATCCCATGTTACAACAGAAGAGTGGACCGTTATAATACCGTCCACTCTTCTCAAAAGGCTTTTCCTTTCGATTTTGGAGCATGGCTGTGGAGCTTTGATCATTCAGCCATAAGAATATTAGTGAAGTCGGGCGCCGATGTTGGGGGCGAAGAGGCCTGGGGTCCAGTGGGTGTTCTAATTCAATTCACACCCAAAGGTGTTCAGTGGGGTTGAGATCAGGGCTCTGTGCAGGTCTCTCGAGTTATTCTACACCAACCTTCCCAAACCCTGTCTTCATGGAGCTCGCTTTGTGCTGGAACAGGTTTGGGCCTCTTAGTTCCAGTAAAGAGAAAGTGTAATGCTACAGCATACAAAGACATTCTAGACAATTGTATGCTTCCAACTTTGTGGCAACAGTCTGGAGAAGAACCACATATGGACGTGATGATCAGGTGTCCACAAACTGTACTTCTGGCCATATAATGTATGTGCTAATAAAACAACAGAATTGCAAGCTTAAAACTAGCAGAATACACACACACACACACACACACACGTTTTGTATATGAATATATTCAAGATATCTTAAAAGTGTCCTGCGATGGACTGGAGTCCCATCCAGGGTGTTTTCCCGTTTCACACTCAGTGTTCCCGGGATAGGCTCCGGATCCACCATGACCCTGACCACGACATAGTGGTTACTGAATATGAGTGATGTCTTAAAAGTACATAAATTATTCACCAGGGTTTTCTAAATAACTGGACAGGTAAGCTAGGCTGAGATCATATCATTTGCAAGTAGTGATTTTAAATTAAAGGGGAAAATAAAGGGAGTAGGAGTCTGGCCAAAATACTGAATTATGCATAGGATTCTTGATCAAATCTATATGTTTATCACCAACCTGAATAAAGTCTGAACAACGTACAGGCAAGACTGTGCTGGCTGCAGAATTTAAACAACTTTTGCCCATGTAAATATGTACTTTATTTGTGATTATTTATGCCAGAGTGATTATTTATTTATAGCACCTGAAGGACACGGAAATGAAATGGTGGTACATGAGCTCATAAGAAGCTTTTATTAGCTGTCTCTTTCCATATGCACATAGGACTGGATCATCTTGGGACATTAATCTTTAGGGATATTCCAGCATCCAGCCCAGGTCATGATGCTTGATGAGGAACAGAATACAGGACTCAACACAGGCCTTTAGCAGATACTCTGCATTACATAGCACAGTAAAGCACTAGCATTAGAGAGCTGCAGTATTCTCCTGAGAACAGTAATGCAAATCTCTTTCTCTGTGCCTTGCATTGTTTTCAAGGCACAAAGAAAGAGAGAGAAATCAAAAGACAAAGAAATAGAAATCACTAAATTTCACATTTAAAAAAGCCACGCATCATCACCCGGGCTTGCTGCTGGAACATCCCTCAAGATTAATGTCCCAAGTTACACTGCATGATCCAATAACTTTAAAAAAAGATGACTATGTGCATATGTAAAGAGACAGCTAATAAATGCTGCCTTAACTTTTCCTGCGCTCATATACTGCCATTTCATTTCAGTGGCCTTCAGGGAAGAGTCTGGTGCTATAAATAAATAATCACTCTGGCATACATAAGCATAAATACATATTTACATTAGCAAAAGTTGGTTACATGGCATAGCCATCACAATCTTCTGTATGCTATATCTTGAACTTATACCGATCAGCCATACCATTAAGCCCACTGACAGGTGAAGTGAATAACACTGATTATGTCGTTACAGTGGCACCTGTCAAGGGGTGGGATATATTAGGCAGCAAGTGAACAGTCAGTTCTCGAAGATTATGTGCTGGAAGCAGGAAAAATGAGCAAGCGTAAGGATCTGAGTGACTTTGACAAGGGCCAAATTGTGATGGATAGACGACTGGGTCAGAGCATCTCCAAAACGCCAGGTCTTGTGGGGTGTTCCAGGTATGCAGTGGTTAGTACCTACCAAAAATGGTCCAAGGAAGGAAAACCGGTGAACTGGCGACAGGGTCATGGGCGTCCAAGGCTCACTGATGCACATGGGGAAATTGCTGAAAAACGTTAACGCTGGCTATGATAGAAAGGTTTCAGAACACACAGTGCACCGCAGGTTGATGCGTATGGGGCTGCGTAGCCGCAGACTGGTCAGAGTACCCGTGTTGACCCCTGTCCACCACTGAAAGTGCCTACAATGGACATGTGAACATCAGACATGGACCATGGAGCAAGGTGGTCTATGTGGTCTACCAGGATGCACTATGGGAAAAAGGCAAGCCGGCAGAGGCAGTGTGATGCTCTGGGCAATGTTCTGCTGGAAAACCTTGGGTCCTGGCATTCATGTGGTTGTTACTTTGATACGTACCACCTACCTAAACACTGTCGCAGACTAAGTACACCCCTTCATAGCAACAGTTCAGCAAAATAATGTTCCTTCAGCAAAATAATGTTCCCTGCCACACTGCAAAAATTGTTCAGGAATGGTTTGAGGAACATGACAAGACAAGACTTCAAGGTGTTGACTTGGCCTCCAAATTCCCCAGAACTCAATCCAATCAAGCATCTGTGGCATGTGCTGGACAAATAAGTCCAATCCATGGAGGCCCCACCTCGCAACTTACAGGACTTAAAGGATCAGCTGCTAACGTCTTGGTTCCAGATACCACAGTACACCTTCAGAGGTCCTGTGGAGTCCAGGCCTCAACAGGTCAATGTTTTGCGGCACAAGGGGGACCTACACAGTATTACGTAGGTGGATTTAAGGTTATGGCTGATCAGTTTAAATTGGGACTGGTGGAACACTGGCACAGAAGGTTGTGTTAAAGGCCTCACAGCTCCAGGGTTCTATCCTGAGCTCAGGTTACTGTCTGCAGAGTTCTGCATGTTCTCCCTTAGTCCATGTGTGTTTCCTCCAGGTTCTCCTGTCTCCTCCCGTCTTCCAAAAACATGCGGGAAGGTGGATTGATGACTCTAAAGTGTCCCAAGGTGTGAATAAGTATGTGAATGTGTGTGTGCCTGGTGCCTTGCGATGCACTAATGTACCACTAGTGCTCCCAGGACAGGATTTACCACGACTCTGACCAGGATAAAGCACTTACTGAAGATGAATGAATTAATTAACTGGAACTCCCCAGATAAACTCAAACTGTGATTACAATAAGCATTACTTATTACAATTACATTACTAACAAACCTAGTCCTTTCAATTAATGATGCCACCAATGTCTTAAGAGTTTCTTCCTATTTGCTACATTCTTCCACTGACTGGGTGCAATTACATACTACAAACAGGTAGTTTCTCAATGCTGATATTTGTGTTTCATCTTCTGTTCAAAATAATACCATCAAACTGACATTTGGTGAATGCATCAGTGTTGCATTTTGCATTAACGAAGTTCAAAAGGCCATCTCAGTGTCTAACAATCTGGTTAATAGTTATGTTTATTCAGACACGTGTTCACAGGAGCATGTACTCAAGAGAATCCTACAAGAGCACCTGAGTTTGTGTAAATTTACATATAAAGGAAACTCACTAATGTGATATTCAAATAGGATAACTGGCATGTGTTACTGCAATTTTATATATCAATTACACTGTCAAGGTTAAAGAGTTTATTTATACTACAAATAACTTTGTCATATCATATGAAAGAGCAATCCAGAATAAAGCTGTAAATTAAGACAAATAAGACTAGCTATTCAATTAGGACAAAAGCAATGTTGAGTGTAAAAGGAGGAAGTTAGTGTGTGCGTCTGTGCGCTGGATTGGCTGAGCTGCATTACTGGAAGCTTTAGCACGCGCGCTCAGGAGGCACTCTTTCACTGTTTAGTCATCATTTTGTCGTTTTCAGCTCGTTTTTGTGGGTGTCACTTAATGTAAAGCAGCTGCGGTTTGAAATAATACTTCATAATTTATGGTTGATTGGCATCTATCATCATGTGCATGTGAGTAGAAAGAAAATCAGCATTACCCAAACTTATAAATCTGGCAGGTATTTTTTTTTGTTTGGTTTGGCCTATGAACCCATTTACACACAACTTTACTAAAAGAAAATAAGCTCTTGCAACTTTTTAATGTGGGAAGCTTAGGATTAAACTAAGCTTCTGTCAGTATTTCTGCACTTCTGTCAATATTTCCTGCTTGTGAACGCTGTGAGAATAACTGAGTGCAATAATGTAACATGTTACTTCTGCTGCACTACAAGGGTGTATTACTACAATGTGTATTACGAAAAATAAGTGATACCTTCAAGGGTCTTTATATCCATGTGTAAGTGTAGGCATTCCTCATTCTTAATAAGCTGCTAATTAAGAGCTGGATAAAAAGGCAGATGCTGTTTTATGACTGTCTCAGGCCTCCTCTCACCTGCATCAGCATGTAGTAGATGCCTGCCAGACCATGTGCTGCTCCAACGTACTGCTTCTTATGCCACTCATAGAGCAGCGGGCATCGTTCTGTCTTCTTCTCTTCTCTGGACAAGTTCTTCCCTGACTCAAGGATGGCTGTGACTACCTATGAGAGGCAGAGCAGCAAAAGGAAAGAGCTCAGAACAAATGAAACAGTATGACAGTTACAGGTTTGCCCAGAAATTTAACAACCAGGGTTTCACTTAAGAACCCTATGTATTCCCTCTAATTCTGCAGAATCTTAAATCAGACTTGCTTCAATGCTAAAATGGCAATTACACATCCATTATCATTCAGAAAACATCCCTTAGTACCACAAGCAATTATCCTACAAAGCAAGACTTTTGCTGCTGTGTTTACTAAGCATAAATATGCAATCATCATCACATTACGCTTTTTACCCCCAGGAACAAATCTAAAACCAGGATCCTAGCAGAAGCTTTTCGGTGAGTCAGCATTAACCTCAGGCCGTCTGTTCGCAGTCAGAGCTTTCCTCCCAGTCAGCTCGCACTTTATGCATGGATGATGGAAAAGAACATGACATTCTCCCACAACAGGCCTGTTTTCCAGCACTACAGAGCCAAATAATTACAACCATAAAACAGCTTTGTCATCTAAGAAGCACTGGACCACCAGAGAGTACAGAAGGAAGCACGAGCAAGAAACGTGAGGACAGAAAAGTAATATAAAAGACAGAAAATTAAAAAGATGAATAGGTACACCAAGGAATAGTTCTAAAACTACATGGATTTTCAGAGAGGAACAAATTTGATACTGGGTATTGGCTGGGTATCCGACTGTGTCTTAAATGCGTCCTAAGTAGTGGTATAATACTAGAAAGTATTCACTAAGTAAGGAATAAAACATGCTAACAAGTGCTGCTAAAGGAAAATAATCCTGGGGTAGTGTGATGCAGCCCTAAGCAGTAGATATACTGTACTTCCAATAACAGCTGAGAGCGCTGAAAGATTTTCTTCTTCTTATACCGCAGCAATTTGCCAATTACAATCCTTTGCGTATTAAAGAACGACGTGTCAAAATTTATATCTGCGTTTTTTTACAAATAATGTGGAACATCCGCAAAACAAGTTAGCTCCAGTTATCACTTACGTTATAGCAGCTATCAACAGTCATTCCCACCTTCCCCTCTTTTTCTCTTTCTTGAAGTTAATAAATTCCTCAGTCCCGAAGACTTCCCCATGTCTAAAAACTTAAAGGTTACAGCTTTACCTCGGATCATGACAGAGTAGTGACACTGGAGACTCCTTCCATAAAAGTTAGATAAATGTCTCCTCACAGAAAACCTCCACCATATTGACAATTACAAAGAATACGCTTGTGTGGAAGTGTCCGTCATACAAGTCCCTCTGTAAGCTGTTACTATAGAAATGCTAAAATATTAGAAAGAGTGTATTAATATAAACCTGTGATTTGCCTTGTAGCCAGTGCTATCGCGGCTGCTGTTAGAGAAAATGAATGAATCAACACCTTCTAAACAAACGGTTCGAACATTCAACTGCACTGTGGTGTAAATCACAAACATTACATGGAAAATACTTAAGATGGTTTGTATACAAAATATTTAAGTTTAAAATAAATGTGCAATTAAGCCTAGTGAAGGGGAGGGGCGGGTTTCAATGCTATCTGATGTTAGCCCGCTAATTAAGTACACTTCTGGCTGTACTAGGTGTTTGTAATTTTGTTGTTGTAATATACAATTCATTAGCAATAAGTGGTGAGGTGGATACAGAAGCACCACTAATAACACACTCTTTTTAGCCATGTCTGATTTGTTTATCTGCTACAAGCCCCGCCCCTTCTGTTTTCTGGTAGGATAGGCAAGTGGTCATCTGCAGCACACGTCACTTGTTCAGCAAATACTTAATATTTGTACACACTGCGTTCACAAAAGACATTGTAAATAGTTAAAAAAAATTATAATAATACATATGACTAATACTATGCAAATACATAAACTGAAGGGGGAAAAGTGTGATGTAATCCCTGCTCACACAACACAATCTGCAAACTTTGTTGTCACTTGTAACACACATCCCCACACTGTTGTAGAACATTTCTGCAAAGCGCTGTACTCACATTCCCCTGCCACTTTTCTTTTTTTTAATATTTGAACAGCATTAAGGTCAGTGTCTGGCAAACGTTCTTTCTAAGAGACTCACACAAAACATAATAAAGTTACCTACTGAGAGTTCTTACATCCCTTCCTGATGAAAAGAAGCAAGTCTGATTCAAGAGATTCAAGAGATTTTCTTGTTCCTGCACTTTAAAGTTCAGCCGCTTCATTAATATTAATGGTGGCATTCCAACTACATGTAATATCACTAAAGGGCATGGTGTTACAAATGGGGAAAAAAGATTCTCCAGGTACACAGTTAAAGGTTATTTGAGCATCTTATTGCCTTGGTGTCGGATAAGTGACTGCGACGAGTCGTGGTGTTGCGCCATCGTTTCTTCATCTCGCTCACTGACACGAAACCTCATCTCCACTTGAAGTTAAAATCCATTAAGACTACCATCTTTCAGTAGAGTTCAAAACAAGGATATTACAAAAAAAAAAACGACAAAATACACTTAAAGTGTAAATACACTTTCCATTCTGAACAGCCAAAAGAGTTACTCAGTTAAAGGTTGTCAAAATTAGCAGGTTTAACCATGTTTATGGATTTAGGTTGGACTGTGATCCAAAAAAAAAAAAAGTGGGCGTGTTCCAGTTATCAGCAGTGTGATGCACACAATCCCAATACAGGCTTATCAAACATCTAAAAGAGGCACATTTTAAATATACTATATGACCAAATGTTTGTGGACCTGACCATCACACCTATATGCGGTTCTTCTTCAAACTGTTAGAACTGTATAGAATGTCCTTGTGTGCTGTAGCAGTACAATTTCCCTTCACTGGAACGAAGAGGCCATGAAGACATCCGGGTTTATGAAGACTGGAGTGGGAGGAATCGCGTGTCCTGCACAGAGCCCTGACCTCAAACCCTAAATGCACTGCGCTTGCGTGTTGTGCTGCAGCACGCATTCATTTGGTATAACAACACAACCCCTTGTTCGCCACAACGGATCATCTCTCTCCACCTATCCCTATCTTCTGCACCCTCAACACTTGCACCCACTAGCTTCACATCCTCATTTATTACCTCCATATACCTCCTCTTTGGCCTTCCTCTTCGCNCAGCTCCATGTCCAACATTCTCCTACCAATATACTCACTCTCCCTCCTCTGAACATGTCCAAACCATCTTAATCTGTATAACAACACAACCCCATCATGTGTTATTCCTTTACATAACATAATAAGAATACTTCTGGCCATAGCATCAAATAAACAAACAACTACTGTTACACTATGTGTGTAATTGTTCAGTTCCATGACAACACTTCGTAACAGACAGAGGTAAAGCTGTAACTTTTCTGACATCGGAGAGCCAACTTCACACTTGTCAGGCAGGTCATATTTTAATAAATGAAATTAGTTAGTAAGGTATAATACCTATGCGAGGAATAAAAGCCTTAGCATTAGGCCACGTCACACCATCGTGTCGGTAAACTATTTCCTACAACATATTTTGATTCCATGCTTAATGCATTATAGGCCTGGGCGATATGGACCAAATCTTATCACAATGTGGATAATTATATATCAGTTCAATATATGTAATCACAATATATATTCTCTGAAATTCATTTTATAAAATTATCTATACAAAATAACCACTGGCATTAATGACTGGTCTGTGGCATACCTTACAAATGGCCATTTTCTAGTCAGTGCCTGATTTGTCATACCCAAACCACACGCAAACGAGAGAAGTGCCTCGCGTTTTAGATACGGGTTCCTCATCTTTTAGTTGGGCTGATGCCTGTTCAGTGTCGGAGTGTTGCGGGGAGTTTCGCTGTGTCACACTCCTCCGTGCTTGTTTTTGATGCAGCACACTGCCAGGAGCTTCTAGCTTCGACTTTAGTGAAGCAAATCGGCTGCCAAAAAGTGTGACATTGGAGATATAGACGATACAGGAAAACGGACACTTTTCTACGATATATATATCGTCATATCGCATAGTCCTAATGCACTGGATTAAGTACTGTGCAATGGGAGGAAAAACCAACACATGCCCAAGTGACCATAGTTTTTTTTTTGTTGTTGAAGCATGTTTAAGTTATTGTATAAAATGTGGGAATATTTGGTTTAATTTTTGCATTTTCTAGTCAACTAATATGCAAATTAATATTTGATGCCATTTCAGTCAGAATAAAATTCATGACGAAATACTGACTAAATTTAAAGGATATTTTCGTCAGAAGACAAAAAACTATGTTATCATCATGATATCAGTGACATCAAATGGTCTTAAAATGACAATAATATCGTTTATTGCAATTATTTCTGCGACAATATATCGTCCAACTAAAGTAGTTATCCAACTGCTGTGTGGAGATTCATTTGCAGAGTGCCATGCAAAAGCTGAGAACACTTACGCCACAAAAAAAAAACGCATTTCAAAGTGCGACAATATTGAATTTCCCGCAAACGTCCAAGCCACTTTGATATGAATAAGCCGAAAAAGCAGTACCTGTGAGCAGTACCGCCGTGGTCTCGGGATTTTTAAACCTCAGCCACAGGACTGTCAATAAATTTGTCACGACAATTGACGTGGAAATGTAAGTGTCGGTGCGGTGGTGAAAAAACGAGGAAACTAGGTCAGCGCGTCCATATCCTCACACAGCAAGGAGGATTACGCCTTGCCACAGAAATCTCCAACACAATGCCCAAACTATCTGTGCTTTTATCTAGACCAGTTCCCAATCCACTGAGCCAAATGTGTCGGTGCGCTATTAAGTGCCTCAGGTGTATGGGGAACTGGGACAGATCAAGCAAGATAAACTCCTTGAGAAGTGTTTTAAACATAATTATCTTTAGTTCTAACTTGTTTTACGTTATTGTATTTGGTTCGGTGAGGAGGAAAGCACAACACCAGCCCAGTGTAAAATGTAGTTACACTTCTTTCTTCTCTTTGTTCTCCTGCACAAAGAAACCTAAAAAGGTTACCAAACTGCTTTGCCTGGCCGGTATCTAAATGACCTTGGCACTAATAATAATGTCTTTGGGCTGGTGGTTACAATTTGCCAATTACAATGTCACGTTTTTTTTTTGTTTTTTTTTTGGATGCAATAAATTAAAGGTTGCCAGATTGTATGCAATCTGTGTAAAGCCTCCGTCTCTCACCCCAGAGACCCGAGTTCGAGTCCCGCTCTTGACAATTACACTGAGCCAAACATCAACCCAGCAGAATCTGCCAGCACACAAAACCTGAAGTCTTGTCAGGGGGCTGCACTATTGGGGGCAGTCGTGGCCTAATGGTTTGAGAGTCTGACTTGTAACCCGAAGGTCGTGGGTTCGAGTCTCGGGTCCAGCAGGAATTGTAAGTGGGGGGAGTGAATGACCAGCACTCTCTTCCACCCTCAGTACCACGACTGAGGTGAGACCCTTGAGCAAGGCACCGAACCCCCAACTGCTCCCCAGGCGCCGCAGCTAAAATGGCTGTGGTGTGTGTGCACTTGGATGGGTTAAATGCAGAGCACAAATTCCGAGTATGGGTCACCATACTTGGCCTCACTTCACTGCAGTATATATTTGGTGTCTTCTGCCCATTTTGTTCACAAAACATTATTTCTAGCAATATTTAATATTTACACTTGGTAATCTATGCAGGTTTTTTGCAGTGCTGTTTTCCCCCAATTATAATTGTTTCATTCTGACTTTTTGATTACGGACTTTTCATTTCAATGCATCGCTATTTTAAGTGAAGTGAAGTGAAGTGACTTGTGGCCAAGTGTGGTGACCCATACTCGGAATTTGTGCTCTGCATTTAA
>CM074945.1:6147257-6157336 GCA_037577455.1 Pangasius macronema | reverse complement strand
TAGGAATGGGATGGCACTTAAGTTCATATGTGAGTCAAGGCAGGTGAGCGAATACTTTTGGTAATATAGTGTATGTAGTGGGATGGTACACTTGGTTACTTTTCCTGACCAGGGCATGCACATGGGACAAGAGGAATCTTCAACATTTAGGCTATTTCTTCATCCAAAAAGTTTAAGGTCCTTATTTGGATGGACCACAAGAAATCAGGCCTACATTCAGGATGCCAAGAAGTCTCTGGTGACCAATAGTTTCATCCCTTCCCCATACCCTCTCGCCCATGGTCCCACCTTTCATTGGACTTCATTACAGGTCTGCCGACATCCCAGGGGATGGCAGTTATACTGGTCATTGTGGATTGGTTCTCAAAGGCCTGTATGTTCATTCCCCTGCCCAGAATCCCTTTGGCCAAGGAGGCAGCAAAGCTCTGACTACAAAACAAAGTTCAGTTCCATGGCTTTCTGACGGACTTGGTCTCTGACTGGGGACCACAGTTTACCAGCCAATTCTGGAAAGCCTTCTGCAGTCTCTTGGGGGCTATGGTTAGTTTATCCTTGAGTTTCCATCCTGAATCCAATGGCCAAACCAAAAGAGTTAACCAGGATTTGGAGTGCTCCCTCAGGTGCCTGGCTTCCTCCAATCCTTCATCTTGGGCACAGCATATACTCCTCACTAGGTATATCACTGTTTGAGTGCCAGTTTGGCTATCCCCCACCCTTGTTTGCAGAGAAGGAGGTGGGGATCTTCACAGCAGAACACATGGTGCGCTGATGCCACCGAATCTGGCAGCCAGCCAAATTATCTGTTCAAGCTGCCGTCCAGAGAAGTACCTGCACCGCCAATCAGAGTCCAGGTCAGCGGGTATGACTGGCGACCAGGGACCTTCCGTATATTGGGCCTTTTAAGATCCTTAGGAGAGGCAAACCGGTGGCATACTGCCTAGCACTCCCCCACACTATGAGAATCAACCCCACCCTCCATGTCTCACGACTAAAGCTGTTCCTGTTCCACCCTCTGGTGACTTCCACCCACCCGTCGTATTATTGCCTTTACTGTGAGGCATATCCTGGACTCATGCCACCATCAGGGTGGCACCCAGTACTTGGTGGACTGGGAGGGTTACAGGCCAGAGGAACACTCTTGGATATCACAAAAGCACTATGACCCTCATGCCTATTCCCCCTGAAGTTAGCTCAGCAGCTAGCACAACAGGTCAGTACATGCAACCTACCTGGTTTATGCACTGCTTGAGGTGTTTGCATTTTAGGCGGAGCCGTTTTGCGGTCTGTCTCCAAACTTGGTTCCACTCTACACAATATATTGTCCCCTCAAGCGGGCCCTGGACAACGCTATTATACATCCTAGGGGCAAGACCTGTAACACATCCATTTGCAGGAGGTTTATTAAAATATACTCCATAATCCAAAGATCAGAAACTAATTTGTTAGGTCACAGTACGGGTCTCTAGTCTTATTGGAGTTTTGGTCTCGTGTCTAGGTTTATCATATACTCTCAACAGGCAGGGGTCAAATACAATAATCTTGGAAATATTCAGAAAGCAGAGGGGCAATCCGAAAAGCAGAAATATGGTAAAACAGGCACGAGTTATACATAGAATAGACAGAGACTGATAAATGCTCAGAACTTTGCAGTGAATGTATGTGACCATGTGCTTTATATAGTGAGTGTACAGGAAGTGACTGAGACAACTGAGGAAGTGCTAGAATTCAGGGGAGGGTGCCTTCTGGTGGCATGGTGGTGAATTGTCTCGAATGATTGTGACAGGAAATAGTTTCTGAACTTCCACTACTATTGCTACATCATAGACAAGTTGTTTTTAAGAAAATAACACCAGAGTAAGGCAATTAGAAACATTTACTGATCACTTTATGCAAGTATTAAGGAATCTAGAAAATAATTCAAAATATTGGAAATAATGGAAAGCTGAGAATTCTGTTGCAATAGTTGGATAACACTACACATTAGGTAGTCATTGTCATGTCTGTAGTGGTTATCAAGGGACATGTCAAACAACCATAGGTCACACAAGATCTGCGGATTGCTTTAAGAACATGGATGGGAAGCCCGGCCTCCCCTAAAATTTCATTAAAATGTAGCAATGTTTCTCTATTAAATGTAGAAATGTGTCAATATTACTCATTACTGTGGGTGAAATTCAATATTTTAGCGAATCAATCACATATCTCACTGCAATCCTGTATGTTTATTTAACACAAACTGTTTTCAGTGAACAGCGGTCGGACCTACTTTTCGAGGAAACTTAAGGGGTTTTGTGGTGGGTATCTTGACGAAACTTCATACCGAAGATACCGTTTCTAATGCAGATTAAAACACACTGTGTTCCATGAGTGGTTGGATTTTGCATAGAAAAAATATCTCAGTGTTTGTTGGACAGTATGCTCTTCATATGCACGTCTTCTCCATATGATTATTGGGAGATTTCTCAAAGGGATTGAACCTTGTAACCAACTGCCAGTCATTGGAATGGTAATGATTATGACTGACAGATCAGTCAGAACCAGTTTGTTAAAAATCAAAAATGGAAATCTCTCATTTAGGTTTTATATTCAGGGTTCTGGGCTATGGCAGGGCCACCCAGGGACATCCAAGAGACTTGTACTGAAGCCACTCTAGCTGTATGCTTCAGGTTGTTGCCTTGCTGAAAAGTGAACCTTCTCCACAGTCATGTACAATGTGGAGCAGATTTTCTTTGAGGACTTCTCTGTATTTAGCTACATTCATCCTTCCCTCAGTTTCCCTGTCTCTGCTGCTGCACCCAGATAGCATGATGCTGCCACCACCATGCTTCAGCATAAGGATGGTGTTATCAGTTGATGCACAGTACCTGATTCTTTTCAGAAGTAGTGCTTAGAGTTCAGCCCAAAGGTAAAATTTTGTTTCATCAGTGAGTTTTTTTCCATGTGCCTTCAGAGCCCTTTAAGTGCCTGCCATATGCCTTTTACTCAGGAGTGGCTCACTTTGAAGTGACTTAGTCAAGGGTCTGAATAATGATATAAAAAAAGATATTTCAGTTTTTGATTTGTGGTAAATTTAGTCCATTTTAAATTACTTCTGTAACACAATAAAATGTGCAAAAACTGAAGGGGTCTGAATACAATCTGAACCCACTGTATATAACTTCACAGTTATTAGAAACACTTAAAACATTGTGATATTGATTTTGCCTTTCCTGGGCAATTTGAAAATTGAGCCAGCCTGTGAATTAGTGCCATTGATTAGTCTGCAGCTTAAAAATGAAGTGAGGCAGGCAAAATAGCTCATGTATTTAAACTAAATGAATAAAGACAAAAGGCTTGAACAGAGACAAAAGAATAAACAGAACAAGCACATAATAAGCACTGGTGAGTATAATTCATGAACTTAAAAGATGTGCTGTAAACAAGCACCTTAGCAAACTCTTTATTTTTGCCATTAAAATTGTTACAGGGAATATGCACATTCAAATATTTCATTATCTACTCTCTTACCTGAAATTCATTTCTGACCTTGGCAAGAACCAGTTATTTTGTTTTTTGAACAAGATAATAAGAAATCTCATAACCATGGCCGACAAAAGCACTGAAAAAAAAAGAAAGAAAAAAAAAGTCTGTCAACTCTGAGGTATAAAATCAAAGTACAATAAGCAGCTGGTCCTTTAATCTGTGGTTATTTCTTCTTCATACTTTCCTTTTTTCATCATCTAACAAACAGGTGTGTTTGCAACCATGTGTCAGGCTAAAACTTCTCATAGCATTTTGATTCAAGTGCCAAACTAATACACAGTTTTTAAGTGTGTTATGTGAGTATTTTTTCAAGGCATCTATGAAACTATCAGTGAAAGGGATAGACTGAATCATAGCACTATTCAAAACCTAATCAAAAGTGATCATTGCTAGAAACGTGTATTAATAGAGCAGAGAAGTTGCATTGGAAAAGCAACAGTGCCCCCTGCTGGTTACTTTTATACAATAAGAAGAGCTCAGTTCCAGGGCTATGGGGCATTACACAGAAAAATAATGGGTTTAAAACCATATTTTTGCAGGAAAACTGTTTCAAAAACTTGAATATCTTTTCATTTTGTGTAGTATTTATTAGCAGTATTTTCCTGCGCAGTGCATTGTCCGTCTCCTCTGTAATGAAAATATCCGAGAGCCTTGATCCATCCTCCAGCTTCAAATACTTTACAAATACTTTACAGCCTGACATTTAGAAAAAGAAAAATCAATTCATCAGTTACGCCTACATGTTCTGTGTAAGCAGTTTTTTTTAAGCCAACTTCTGAGTTGGGTGTAAGAAAACGTAAAAAAAAAAAAAAGGAATTCACATTCAACAGATGCAGCTTACTATTGACCAGACATTAAAGACACGAAGCCCTAAAATCCAGACAAAAAATGTTAATTTTTTTTATTTAATTTCTTTGATGTGATGTATTTAATCTTATCTAAATCTAATCTAAAATATTACATTTTCGCTTCATCCTCCTTTTATTAATTATTATTCTTTTGCATAGTACCATGTAAAGATGCCTTTTAAAGCTCCAGGAAGCATAATTTGAAGTTAAATAAATTTGCCTTGCATGGATTTTTTGAGTGCTTGTAAATCTGTTCTGAATGCCATTAGCATGCTCTTATTTTTCCATTGGACTACAAAGGACAAAACAACCAGCATCAAAATCAAATCAAAAGATTGCTCCAGAATTGATATTCCAGCATTATCCTTTGCTGTATAACGATATCACAAAACCTCCTTTTTAGAGTCTGGATCATTTCGGTCGTCTCTGCCATTTTGAATGTAGAGTATTTCTTTGGGGGGTTTAATAAACCCTTGTCATTGTCATTCAACCAACATTTGGTCACATAATGCAGGCCAATCTGTAATTCCATCACGTCAGGGGTCCACTACTGCATTGTTATACCACTTCACTGTTGACTAGTTAGAAGGTGGTGATCAGTTTTCTATAACAGCAGCTCTGACAATAGTTCTGGATACAAGGCAACATTCTACATAAACGGTTACAACATGCACACTCTACATAAACGATTTAAAAAAAAAGTACGTAAAAGAACTGTTCATTTCTCAAAGTTTTCTGTGAGGTGATATTTATTTGGCATTTTCAAATAAATGTCTTCATTTTCAAATAGGAGTCTACAGTCTCAGGGCTTTGTAACGGTCAGAGCAAAAGCTGTAAGTTTTTCAACAAGGAAAAGTCTTCAGGGTGAAGGGCTTTGTGGTTTCTTAGTAACGTGACAAGCTGTATTTTTGTCTTACGAACTGGCGAGGGGATGACAGTTATTAATAGGTGCTATGAGGTTAAGTTATAACAGGAACTAACATTCATGACAGATGTTCCACAACATTAAATGTTACAATTATTGGATAAAATATGTCATTCTTTAATTAAGAAAGATTGTAATCAAACTGCTGTAGTTTTAGAGGAATAAAACTTCAATATGTGCTGTTGGAAAATAATCAACTTTAGGGTCTTACTTAATATATTACGAGACCAACTGCAATATGCAGCAGTATGGTATTTGATCTGTTTCACAGCGCCTTAAATTAAACAGTAATGAGAGGGAGATGAAGACAGATAGAGTAAGACAGAGACGGTAAGGGGGCGGCTGTGTCTTGTATGATTCAGCTATCGATTTCCTCATTTTGTTATTGACCTCAGAAGTCAGCGGCTCCCCTGTGACTTCGTACAGAAGAGCGGCTGTGGAGGAGGCCATAGGGTTCAACATCTCCCACAATCCACAGCTCAGCATGGCATGTTTATTAAACTAGGAAACATCTTATTCTATGCTCTCAGCCTTGAAAAGTAAAGCAGAGCTTCAGCCAGTGCAGGGTCACAATATTACTAACGTCTTACATCAGCAAGGAGTTGTCTTCTTTTAGGTGAGCTTCTATCAAACACATTTATGGTATAGGTTGATTACAAGTTCCTAAACTTTATTTTATAAATATTTTATATTATGCGTTGACGGTTATGTCTAGGTGATTTCCGAAGATTTCTCATTTCTTGTGTTTTGGTGTTGTGTTTTGTGTCACTGTGACTGAACACACCAAGGTCAGAGGTGATAGCACTCCCAGAAACAGGTGACAGTATGCCTCCTTCCTTTTTAATCTCCATTCTCCTTTTTCTCCTCCATATACTAGGGCTGTTCAAACTGTAGATATGAGCTGGCGAAACCTTACTGAAGTTATGCTTCTGTTGGTAAAAAGCTGATTTGAAGATTTTTTAAGCACACAATAGACATCAGAGCCTGAAGATCAATGCCATTCTCCAAACACCACAAAGCCGAGACCCTGCGCTGGTCAGGTCAAGGCGATGCTTACTTAAAAGCATGAATTGCTAATAATAAGAGGTTCGACATGGGTGTAGAGCTGTTTTGAGGAATGGAGCATAAGAGGTTTTGATATTACAGCTAGCCAACCTCAAAAACATGAAATCTTTACAGGTCAACAAGACTTACATTTTATGGTTACTTCCAGTTTACATTATGGAAATTCTGAGACAGTTATAAAGTGGATTTTTGAACACTTGCCAGTCAGAGACATGACCTTATCCTTCTGTAAGATCAAATATCGTGTGGTTTCATATGGTTCTATCTGACTGTTTCTTATTAAGCAATCTCCAAACCTCGTTAAATGACTAATAAATTGTATAATTAGACATTTTGAGGCCACGTTATGAGCCTACATTATGTATGATCATAACTGCTTTTCAACAGATTTTCTTTCACTGTATTGTCTAAGACGAAAAACACAAGCTATATTATTGAAGCAGGTGAAAATATCTTGAATATAGTCACATTTATGTAGTATTTCCTATTATAAGATTACAATAAACCAAATACAAGCTCATTAAACCTATTTCTTGACATTTGGTATTAAAGTGAAGCTTGAAATAGTCTTTCTCTATTAACAGATCACTTTTCTCATTTTAATCATTTATTTCTAGAAAGAAGCTAAATTTTCTGCCAATAGAATAAGAATATTTAAAGCTCATTTATAATACTGTATAAATTTTTTCTGTATTCATGATAGTTTCAGTTGCAAAGATACAATTTTTGCTGTGCTTAGCCACACAAAGTTACAATCTTGGTTACCAGGACCAGGGTTTTTACGTCCAGGTTGTGGGTGGCTGTGGGTAGTTTACAACTAGTCCATAATGTAAGACATATAGTAGCAGAAAAGGGGGGATTATTGAGTGAATAATATCCGTACTAGGCGATGACAAAAAAGCATATTGCAGATATTACAAATCAAGAATTCCAGCACACCACGGTAAACCTGTTTCTCACAAATGAAGAAAAATTCATCTCTCTTTCTCAATGCCATAACTTTTGGGCTAGTTTCAGGCCTATTTGTGCAGTTTTGGAAATGTAGTTGAGAAATTTTGCTGAGACCTGACAACCCTTGTTATAATTTTGACCCAAGCTCTGCCCCTCAAGGGATGGGAAAAAACAGCAACATGTGCAAGAAATGCAGCAAATACATTTGCAAGACACAAGCCATTGTGACTACATATTGCCACTCATGCCTGCACACACATTTGCACAGTAATGGGACTGACTGGATTTTTTTCAGTTTGAAAATGATTTTTTTCCCTCTGTGGCACTATGAGGCATTTTGCCTCGCTAAACATATTCAATGTAGCTAGCTAATGTCAGTAATATTCAGTGTTAATGTTATTTAATGTAATATTATTACTACAGTATTATCTTTCCATTGTGCTGAAGACTTTTGAATGTGACAGACTGATGTCTAATACTTACTAAACAACTTAACCCTCTACTGCATGAATTATTTATTTATTTTTTATGGATTTTTATTACTTGAATTAGTTCAAGAAATAAANAATGAAAAAAAAAAAATTAGGGGGGTAGTTTGTAAATTGTTGCCATATGGCAACAATGTGCAGTAAAGGGTTAAAACCAGCGAGTAAACACACATACACACACATACTGTATATGGTTAACTCGTTTACGACCAAAATGCCAGAACGTTATCATACTGATGTCACGTTCTGTGAAACCACTGTAAGGTGACAGACGTTTTATGTGAATTTGTCTTCACATCAAACAAAGAAGAGAAAACAAAACCCACTGACCATTATGCAACTGATCAAGGTTGCTACTGGAATTATTATTAATTGCATAGTAATTGTACATTATAGGCTTTTTGTTTTAAATAACAGCACACTGATTACACTGATGCTGAGAAAGTTGTAGAAGGAATACATAGTGTTTTATGAAGGTGTTTAAAAATGCCCTCTAGTTTGAAAGCATTTCAATAATTCATTTTCATTTCATTCATTATATTGGCTTTGTAATTAAATGAAGTTTATAATGGAATGGTGCTTCGTACTAGTTTTGAATGCAAATGGCGTACCACTACTCCTGTAAGAAATGGTACAGTAAGTACAACCCCCCAAAAGGATAGATTATAGTTTCCCACTTTATAAAGGATTTCTCAATAATTCATGAACGTCCTGTTCATAAAGACAGAACAACTTTAAAGATAAGGCTAAAAAAATAGATATATCACTCTCAAACCCATAAAGGCAACTGAAGATTCAGTCATACAAAGACAGGTTTTGACTTCAGCCTTACATAGATCTCCCAGTATTGCTTCATAAAATATTTGTGTGATTCGTTTGAATGTGTTACAAAGACCAAATGCAGGTAACCTTCAAATAAAATGTTACTGAAATTTCAATAAGCACTGAAAAACCAATTAAATGTATAAATTACAAAACTGCAGACATGGTCAGCAGGGTCACTGTTCTTTACTCAGAGTGAAAAAAATGATACATGACTACATCTCCAATGGAAAGGTGTGTTTGTTAAGTAAAGTCACTTCTCTGGAAATTCGAAATGACTTTCTGTTGCAGAAGTAAAGCCGCAGGTGCAGATCCAGGAAGTGAGGAGTGTTAAAATAATAAAACCAGGATATATATAGTGGGGTCCAAAAGTCTGAGATCACATTGAAAATCTGGCATTTTTTCTAAAAACTGGAAATGAACTGAAAATATTTTACTATTCAATATCCAATATGAATTTTCTAGGTCACTATTTAAATGTAAGCAAAGGTGTCATATTGACCATATCAACTCCTTTGTACAAAAGCTCAGATTTTCCATGAATCTTATCCCTTCCATTGAAGCAGGTGTTCAGACGACACGCCGATGGATTTGATGTAAAATGGATCATCAGGTTGTATACAAACTTGGGGGATTCTACTTTTCTCTCAATTTGCTGCTGAAAATATCATTTATGATGAAAATGTTTGTGTTAAATTGAAAAAGAATGCCAAACAGAAACATTTCCACTAGTGCTCTCAGCCTTTTGGACCCCACTGTATGTAAAGTCAGAATATCTGTAATGCATATCTCTGAAGAACGCCCGTGTGAGACATTCAGTTTGTTTCAGTCAACTCTAAACATCTGTAAATTGGGGGGAGTGGGTAGAGAGATTGATTTACAAGATTTAGAATAGGTGGATCCAGATTTAGATTCCTCACTCTCATGAACACATACACTTCCTGTTAGTTTCACTGGAGTTATTGAATAATATACTTTCAGATAAATAACTAAATAATACGCCGGGATCACACTGGAGACTCCTTCCAAAAATGCTAATTACACAGAAAACTTCACCATATCAATAATTACATGTCGTTGTTGTTTTTATTAACTGTTTATGTGGCTAGTCCATCATATACACTCACTGTCCACTTTATTAGGAACACCTGTACACCTGCACATTCATCCAGTTATGTAATCAGCCATCACGAGGCAGCAGCACAATGCAAAAAATCATGCAGATACAGGTGAAGAGCTTCAGTTAATGTTCACATCAAACATCAGAATGAAAAAATGTGATCTCTGTGATTTTAATTGTGGCATGGATGTTGGTACCAGATGGGCTGGTTTTGAGTATTTCAGATACTGCTGATCTCCTGGGAATTTCACACGCTACAGACTCTAGAGTTTACACAGAATGGTGCGAAAAACAAAAAACATTGAATGAGCGACAGTTCTGTGGGTGGAAGCGCCTTG
>CM074945.1:6117941-6129496 GCA_037577455.1 Pangasius macronema | reverse complement strand
CTACCATTAAAAGTATAGAATGATCATCTCTTTATTAGTGGGCAAACCAACAAAATCAGCAAGGGATCAAATACTTTATATATAAGCCACTAACTGTATAAATATTAGTGCTCTAAATATTTGTATCTGTGTTCAGATTCAAGTAGGCATGCCCTAAATCAGAAGTTTTTCTTTTTAATTAAATAAGAATCCTACCGATATGTCGCCGGAAGCACTAGGTAGAAACGCCAGCACTGTCAGCAAGGTCTGGGAATTCTGCAAGACTGTTTTTTTTTTTTTAATTCTCACTTGCAGGGTTATTTTAGCTTGTACCTGACCATGATATTTTCTAACGAATTTAGTTCATTCCACTTCCCATAATATAAACAAACTAGTAGCCTAATTTAAACCACCACAGCCCTGCCTAGGCAGTTACTAAGGTCACTATAAATACATCTTTCTTTGTCCCACGAACTTCAAATGCTCACACCGACATAAAAGTAAAAACCCGCTGCTCGTGCAATCCCAAATGCACACCTCTAGTCTCAACCAGATGCTCTGTGGACATTTCTGACGAGCTTTCTTAAAAAGAAATAAAAGAACATACACATGAAACAATTTATTGTATTATAGATTAATTTTAAAATGGCGTGAATTATATTTTTCGGTCATTAATCTATACATAATATCCCACAAGGACAAAATGAAAACGTTTTTAGAAATCTTTGCGTCTTAAAGTATTCAGACCTTTTACTCAGTACTTTTTTTTAGAAACACCTAAAGCAGTAATAACAGCTTCGAGTCTTCTTGGGTAAGTCTCTTCTAGCTTTGCACAATTTATCTCATTCTTCCTGGCAGATCCACTCAAGCTCAATAACATTAGATGCTTAGTGTGTGTGAGCTGCTATCTTCAGGTCTATTCACAAATGTTCTCACAGGGGTTCAAGTCTGGGCTATGTCTGGGCCACTCAAGGACATTCAGAGAGTTGTTCTGAATGCACAGTAGTGTTGTCTTGACTGTATGCTTTGGATTGTTGGATTGTTGAAAAGTGAACCTGAGATGTACACTCTGGAACAGGTTTTCTTCAAGGACCTCTCTGTATTTGATTGCAATCTTATATCAAAAAATATATGCCCAAAATGTCAAAATGTTAAGCTAATCATTAACAACAAATCATTGGTCAGGAAATTAGCAAGAATTTACAAATATAGCTAAAGGAACTTAGTGTGTGATTTGTTTAAATGTTTAAGCCTTGTGGCACTTGATGATCTCCATCAGGTTTGGCAGACAACCAAATAATGACTAATCTTTTAAGAAAAAAACATCCCGGAAGATATTTTTTGGAAAATTCTGCACACCCAGACATGTGTTAGTATAAATTCTAATCAAACATTTTAATGAGTTTACCTTTGCATACAAGAAGACTGTATAAGTGAATGTCCCTGTTTCTAGCTTTTCCCCAAACAAACAGTTCACTGCAGCAAAAGTAAATGAGCAAATGATAGTCTTCCTGAAAAGTGCAAAATCTGTAACAATGTTTTATGCTGGAAAGGTGGTGGTGCAGCTTCGATGGTTAACCATTAATTTCTTCATTGATATTCAGTCCTATCCCTGGAACACTGGGCACATGGCAGGAATACATATCAGATAGGACACAAGTTCAACGCAGGGCACCAGGCATATTCATTCACACCTACAATTTCCTCTGGGATTAATAAAGCTATCTGTCTGTCTCTCTGTCTGTCTGTTCGGCTGTTGCTTATAGGTTGAGATCATGTTATTTGTCGCAGTAACGTCTGACGAGTGACAAACAGCGCTTTTCGTGGATAAGGTTTGACACCCCTGATGTAAAGAAAGTCTAAATCTAACTAACTGATAAATAGAAATCAAGGCAGATAAACAGAAAGGTATGAAAAAAATAAATACTATTTCACCATGCATTACAGTATTAATGGTGATGTGAAGAGGTAATTGTGTAATGCAAAAAATAAATAAATAAATAAATCATGTTTGGTGTGAAAATTTATAGCTTTAACCTTCCCCTTAGGGGTAATAAAATTATAGCACCCCATGAGGTAGCAGCGATCTCTGTGTGAGAGCTTCCACAAAAGAAACATACTGTAATCATCTAGAAATTGTGTGCATTTCAGGCATAAAATAATGAAAAATTAAAACGTAGTGTCACACAGTCTTACAGCATTTCTAGGAAGTTTCTTGTTTGTCTCGACATGGTGCAACACCCGGCCATAATGCACACGGCGTGGTCAGTTCAGAACGAGCTCCTTGGAGAGGTCATTAAAAACCCGTTTTCACTACTCCCATTTTAGAAGGTAGCCCCGGTGAAGCAAGAGTGTGTAAATGTAATCTCAGCTCTTTCGCTGTCCCAGCAAGCCTGAGACAGACATGGCTAAGAACCTGTGTGTGTGTGTGTGTGTGTGTGTGTAGGCGGCTGAGTCGTAAACACCGGCAGAATGCGCCATCTGCTTACAACATTACTCCACCAAACGCTGCAGACGTTGTGCGCTAAATCACACCCCACGAACACTGCAGGCGACTGGCCAGGTTTACAATAAACTCATCTAGGAAGCAGAGCAAATGTGGCACGTTAGTCAATTTGACGCTCTCGAAATAATTAACCAGATCGAGGTCTAGCAGACACTGATTAGATTACGAAATTGCATTACGGCGAATTAGGCCTAATGTAATTGTGTCTCTTTTCTTGCGTAATAAAAAGGAGACTAATAAAGGTGCAGTGGAGGATGCGGCTGCTGTGGGCTTGATGGATGGCAAACGATAGAGGAAGGGAATCTGAGAGAGCTCGAAACGCTGCAGTCTCTCTCTCTCTCTCTCTCATACACACACACACACATAAACACACATCTCTCCTGGGAGCTGTGGTTTGGCTCAAACGTTTGGCTCTGATAACAGCAATAAACACACATGTAGGAATTTCACTCATCTCTGAACTGCAGATTCAACACTACGGCATCCTCTTAGATGACCCCAAAAGCCAGGAGGGTTGTAAGCAAAAGTGGAAGACTCACGTCTCACGCTGCGGAAGAAAGGAAGCGACCAAGAAACGCTTGCTAAGTATGTAGGATGGACGGCATACCTCACAGCTCTGCCATCTGTTGGGAATGTTGGGCCGTAATTTCTGCTCACACACCACCTTCCTCATTTCCTCCACTGACGGATCTGACTGCACCAGATCGTAATACGGCAACTGGTAATCTTCATGAATGCCTGAGGGGGAAAAAATAGTATGCCGTCACAGGTTACGGTATAAATCCAGGCAGTTTTTTGTTTTTTTTACCCATTCATGTTAAATATTGTGTTGAAACCTCTCTTCATTACATACTGCTTGATATGTATTGCTAAAATTGAATCAACGACACAGAGAGGGAAAAATATAATCTAACTAATGCACTGCCAAAGTGTAAGTGTAATATGAAAAACCATTTTAACTGAAGTACCTCCAATCGAGCATCTGCTTGCTATTTCCCAGAAGACTAAGCCCATGGCGTAGATATCTGCTCGCTTGAATGACTCAAAATGTTTCATATTTATTGAATCGTCAAGGACCTCAGGGGCCATGTACCTGTTGGGAGACAGTTTGGAGAATTTAATTAGAACACACACACAGACCAAAAAAAAAAAAAGCCCAAATATTATTTAACAGATTAAAATTCCAGCTATGTGATGACAGCAAACTCTGCAGAATGCATCCAATTAAAAAAAAAAAAAAAAAAAGAAAAGAAAAAAATGCTCCTGAAGCTCCTTTTAAAATAAATTAGGGGTCCTGTAAAGAACAAAATGGTTGTTATCGCAAGTTATACAACGGTTAGTTCTGGTCCACTCAGCGACGTTCCAAGAGTGCTGATGTTTAGTATAACAGCACTGGTACATTTCATTGTTTATATCACTCCACCTGTCTGTGTTCGCTGCTTCAAATTTCAATTCTAGCAATAATACATTACTTGGAAATGATTACTACACTTACTATGGGCTGTTATTCAGTCAGTCAGTAGGTCTGTGTGTTACCATGGCAACACTGCTACATTACACACAACGCTTTCCAGCTGTGACTTCTTTGGGAACAATTTTCGTTGATGGAGCAAAAAAATAAAAATAAAAATAAACAATATTTGGTCATACTGTGTCTAAACTGTTGTATAAAAACAAATCGTGCTGATATGTTGAAGCTCAGTAGAACAGCACTCTTGCTCGTGCGATATTGATGAATTATACCGCAAGACTTTTTAATTCTCGAGTCGGATTAGTCAGAAGGTGGTGTATACTGGCTGCAAGGTAAATCTCGCTAATTCACAGGGACCCTCCACATAATCAAAGTCTAATAATAAAATGATTAATAATAAATGAATAAAAGTGTCATCGTTGATATGACGAGCATTTCTCTAAGGAGATGTTTAACATCTATGGAAGGAGTCTCCAGTGTCAGTGCTTTGTAACAGTGAGTTTAACCTTGCTAACCTCAAGAGAGAGAAAAAAAAGAGAGGCTGTTGAAGGCATGATTGTTTATAGCTGCTACAACACAAGTGATAACAGGAACTTGACATTAGAAGCAACTAAAAATGGTATGACAAGTATGACATGTCCTGCTGTGATTAATAAATAATTGAAATAGTTGGCAAACTGCTGTAGTAAAAGAGGAATAAAACACTTTGGGGTGAGCTGGGACATAAAAATAATCAACTCTCTTTGTTTCATACCACCCTGTCTTTGATTATTTTCTTATAACAGCATTTCCTGTTGTTTTTTTTTTTTTTTTACTCCTTGCTTAATTAAGAAAGAAAAGAAAGCAGAAAAGATCGTACTGGAACAAACAGAAACAGAATGACAAACTACGGCATGTGTGAAATACAATGCCTTAAAGCAGGCATCTTGTTAGACAGCACTAGAAATGAGTGTGTGACCAAAAGTTTTTGCCCACCTGACCATAACACACACATGTGCTTGTTTAAAATCCCATTCCAGATTTAGTCCCCCTTTTTCTGTTATAATAAGCTGCACTCTTCTGGGAAGGCTTTCCACTAGATTTTGGAGCATGGCTGTGGGGATTTGTGCTCATTCAGCCACAAGAGCTTTAGCGAGGACAGGCAGTGATGTTGGGCGAGGAGGTAGAGTTCCAGTTCTTCAAGCCAGGGCTCTGTGCAGGTCACTCGAGTTCTTCCACTCCAACCATGGAGCTCGCTTTGACCACAGAGGCACTGTCATGCTGGAACAGGTTCCAGTGAAGGAAAATTATAAATCTAAAGCATACCAAGGCATCCTAGACAACTGTGTGTTTCCAACTTTGTGGCAACACATATGGGTGTGATGGTCAGGCGTCCACAAACTTTTGGCCATATAGTGTAATTATGAATCTATCCAGCCATGAATTTAATTAAAAGCAAAGGGGTAACAAAATACTTTGCATGAATGCATGTAAGCTAAACAAAACACAACTGTTGTTCCAGTAGGAGTGGGGTTTGCTTTAAGATGCAAGGATATGAGATACAAGGCTCGGCTGGAGTTTCCCTGTAACCTATGACAGGAAGGAAGGGCGTCAGCTCAGCTAATCTCTGAAAATTCAGAGCAGGGTGAAGTCACGGCTTTGAGCCTGATTAATCCTGACACACTCCAGAGCCGAGTGAGGTGGAGCTCGGGCCTTGATCCCAGATAGTGCCCGCCTCTCACCTGACGCTTGTGGCCCAGTCAGGAACTGAGGAGTCAGTGCCAGAACTCTCAGTGACACTCTCTCAGAGACCAACCTCAATAAATATCTCGATACAACCGACGAGCTGTCCTCCGTTTCACACCATTACATTCAATCACGGTGTCCTCATGACTTCGAACTGAAGTGAGTGTTTACAGCGGCTATCCTCACAAAGCAGACCCGCGATGTGCCAGCTTGCTAAAGTGAGTGAGAATGGCGCTCAGCAGTGGTGTGGATCTGACAAGCAGGCAAACTGTTCCTCTGGCTCCTCTGAAGAGTACGGACTTAGCACCACACAGAACACTCGAGACGATGCCATGCTTCCTGGATGACACACTGCCACCCTGACACTCTCCAGCAAGTCATTTAATGCCCAAGAGAGGTGAAGCCAAATTGCAGTGCATTCTCCAGGCCTGCTGGCTAACTATGACAGAAAATCGTCTTTTGAAATACCGCCTCCCACGGGTTCATTAGAGCGATTTTCTACGTGACTTAACAGTAGAACAACGGCACACAAAATCAAGGCTCATCTGCAACTGTGAAATCAGTGAAAGCATGTTTAAAAGAATAATGTCAGCCTTTCAAAAACAGTGAAAAAATAACTCAAACTCCTGACCTTCTCTGAGAGCAGAGAGCAATGTGAGGGGTGTGTGCGTGTGTGTTGTGTGCGTGTGTGTGTGTCCTCTCTCCTGCAGTGGAGAGGTGGTATATTTGTATGAGCTGTGTGTTACTGTGCGGTGACTCACACGTCGGCTGTCTTCTCCTCGTTCACACGCTGTTCTCTCTCCTCATTCACTACCCACTGCTATAAAGGAAACTGGAAACTACTGACAGACAAAGTGGCTTCCTATTGAGGAAAGGAGTGTGTTTGGACTGCATTAGCGCAAGAGTTACAAACTAACTATCAAAACAACCACAGGTGGACGATCTGTTTCTTTCAAAACAGCTCACAGATCTGGATGTGCATTTCCAAAGATTACAAGCGAAGAATGAAACACAACAGGACATGTTAGTATGGGAAAATAATAATTGGAGGGGTGGTGTGATGCAGCCCGACACAAAGTGGAATTACCATTGATTATTTTCCTACAACAGCACAGCCCAAAGTGTGCTATTCTTCTTATACCAATAATAACAAAATATCATGCTTCTTTAACATTTATAGTTATATGTAATGCTATGGAATGTTCGATGTTCATGTTTGTTCATGCTATCACTTACACTATAGCAGCTATAAACAGTCTTTCTCTCACTGGCCTCTCTTTTTTCCCCAGGTAGTAAAACAAATAAATGAACAACAACAACAAAATAAAACTCAGCTTGACATTTCCGAGAAACTGAAACGCGCAAACTCCTTTCCTGTGGTGGAAATCGACCTGACCTTCCCAACTTGCCTATTTCATGGTTCTAACTATTTTTTTAAAAAAAAACTTAGACTATGTGGAGCACTCGCCATACAAGTCCCTGTGAGTAAGTCGTTACTATAGAAACAATAAGGTATTAATATAAACGGGTGAATTAATATACTAATCATTTATGTTCGAGTCAGAACTACTGTCAGCGCTGCTTATATAGAATTTCATCAGCACCTTCTGATCTGAGAATTCAACAGCGCTGTGATATAATTACATTCAGTACTATGGAATCTGCAAAACAGGTTCGTTTCTGTTATCAGTTATGTTACAGCAGCTATAAACAGTTGTTCCCTCACGTTCACTCACCGTGGCTTGACGTTTCATGTTCAGCTTTTCTAGCCAATTCAAGTTAACACCAGGAATAAAAACGTAATGATAGTAAGCAAGAAATCGCGTGATTCTTGTAAAAGGCACCTTTCACATACCAATAAGATTTACTTCCAGTGCTGAGGTCAGTCATTACGGTCCACAATACACACAATGAAAGGCTGTTGTCAAATTAAACACATTGAGGCATCTTAAAATTGTTTTTTTTTAGCTTTCTGAAACCACAAAGGCAAACTACTGATCAATACCACAACTGCAACTGAATGAGGCATTAGGGAAATGAGGGTTCGGGTAAGAAATCACTCCGTGTGCTCATATTACCTTTTGGTACCCACTCGGTGGTTGGGGGCGATATCGATGGTGTCTGTGGCCGAGTCATGGCGCACGGCCAAACCGAGGTCTGCGATGCAGCAAGTGCCGTTCTTCTTCACCAGAATGTTCTTGGATTTCAGATCCCTGTGAGCGATAGCTGGTTTGCCTGCGGTAAAATGTGAGGTTAGATTCAGAGCTCATTAGAAATGGGGAAGAAAAAGAAAGTCTGCTTCACTGACTTGATGGGAAAAACTTGATGATAAAGTAATAGAGGGCTGCGGGAGAGGCAGGTGAAAACAAAGAGGTAGGCCTTGAAGCGCACACAGGCGGCTCGCAGGACTGATTTGATGTTTCAGTGGTGCAGTGAAGTTATTGACAAAAAAGATTTACAACAACCTGCAAATCCCACTCTCTCTCTCTCTCTCTCTCTCTCACACACACACACACACACACACACACACACACACACAATCTAACAGACAAATTAAAATGACAATAAAGACATAAATACATAAACACGCACACTGAGAGGAATGCTTTATAGTTTAAAAGTAAAATTAAGGGTTTCATTAGTACCTGAAGACTTGGCACCCCTAGTGTGTGTGAATGAGGCACATAGTGTGTGTGTGTGTGTGAATGAGGCATATAGTGTGTGTATGAGGCACATAGTGTGTGTGAATGAGGCACATAGTGTGTGTGAATGAGGCATATAGTGTGTGTGTATGAGGCATATAGTGTGTGTGTATGAGGCATATAGTGTGTGTGAATGAGGCATATAGTGTGTGTGTATAAGGCACATAGTGTGTGTGAATGAGGCACATAGTGTGTGTATGAGGCATATAGTGTGTGTGAAAGAGGCATATAGTGTGTGTGAATGAGGCACATAGTGTGTGTGAATGAGGCACATAGTGTGTGTGTATGAGACACATAGTGTGTGAATGAGGCACATAGTGTGTATGAGGCACATGGTGTGTGTGTATGAGGCACATAGTGTGTGTATTAGACACATAGTGTGTGAATGAGGCACATAGTGTGTATGAGGCACTTAGTGTGTGTGAATGAGGCATATAGTGTGTGTGTATGAGACACAGTGTGTGTGTATGAGGCATATAGTGTGTGTGTGTGTGTGTGTATGAGGCACATAGTGTGTGTGTATGAGGCACATAGTGTGTATGTATGAGGCACATAGTGTGTGTGTATGAGGCACATAGTGTGTGTGTATGAGACACATAGTTGTGAATGAGGCACATAGTGTGTGTGTGTGTATGAGGCACATAGTGTGTGTATGAGGCACATAGTGTGTGTGAATGAGACATAGCTATCAGTCACATCAGGAAACACACTAACAAGTAGGGATGCATCAATGGTGATACTGGTGTCGAGTATCAGTCCAATATCACGCTCATGTGCTTGTGTTTGTTAAAAACCTTAACACAAGCCTGACGCATGTTGTTGCACTAACGAACAGGAACAACAGCATCTTCCTATAACAATACAAACAACCTGATAAAACATCTTAATGACATTTAGACATGAATAGATCTTTAATAGAGGGCAGGAGGAAGGCACACCTGAGCAGGCAGGGCAGTGCACAACAAAAATGAGTGCAAGGTGCTATGAAACATACACACACAAGCAACGCAGTGAAAAGAGCATGCAGAGAAACGGTCGGCTGTGGGAGCGCTGAGCTAGGCTGTCCACTCTGCCTGTGGGTCAAGATGCAATTCGTGGCACTTTGCGCTCATTTTTTTAAATGACCACGCTCTGAACACTCAGGTCAGCCACCCTCTCTATTCAATCTACACAGGACAGCAACCAACATGAACATGTCCACTCCTGGGGAAACAAATGGCAAGCCCAAAATGGCAAACATGAAGCTTTTAATGATCTAAACAACAAATCATTGGTCAGGAAATTAGCAAGAATTCTATTAGCAACTAATGCACTCCAGAAACCTCCTGTGCCAATATTTGCTGCAAAGATAAAATCATTATAACGATTACAACGTTTAAAACTAACACGTCAGGGTGTATAAAATTTTCCAAAAATATCTTCTGGGATTTTTTTTTTTTCTTAAAGGATTAGTCATTATTTGGTTTCCTGCCACACCTGATGCAGCCCAGCAAGGACCACAAGGCTTAAACATTTACAGAAATCAAAAAGGAAAAGCTCCCTCATACTGCATTCCTTTATCTATTAGTTTAATTCTTGCTAATTTCCTGATTAATGATTTATTGGTATGACCATTAAAATCTTAATATTTTGCCCCAGGACTGTAGGCTGCTCATGCGTGAGCTGCCTGAGATGTTTTACACAGAATCCGGGACTGAGATGGATCTTGTTTAAAACGTGAAGTGCTGATACAGACGCTCCTGGTTTTCAATAACGACTCCACCTCTCTTCCATTTTCGATCCTGTGTTCATCACCGCTCGGCCTAACAGCACTCCTCTTTTCAGTCTAACAGCTAACGATCGCGGCATTTATGTATGTTCACAAGTGCAGGTTCCGCGCTGCAGTTCTAGACACTAGTCTACAGACAGGGTAAAGCAATTTCAGTGGTGCTATTATTCCCAGCTTTTAAGCTGTTCAGCCTCACATCTCCACAACGATGCAAAATGGGAAGTGCTACACTTCACTGAAAAAAAATATATACTCTAACATCTTCTAGCCAGACAGAAACCAGTACGAACTGTATTTGTCTGATGTGTGATTTTTTTTTTTCAGAAGGTGTCACACTTTTGCTCATTTTTCACACTAACACCAAACATGAACTCCGGCTGATTGCGCTGTAATAAAGCTCTGTCATGGAGAATTAGCTTTCCCGGGCACTTTCATGCTCCCTGTTATAAAAAACACAGAAAAAAAAGCAAACTGTCCTACGATTGATGCGCAAATCACACGCTTTTATATAAAACCGGCACTGAAAAAAAACTGCTTTGTTACAGCTTGCGAATCGGTCCATGTCTCTGATCTGTCTCCTCACACTTCTTCTCGGGAAAACGATGCTGAAGAAGGAGGGTCTAATTAAGAGTAATGATTACCTCGGCTTCAGTCACAGAGAAATCATGCCGTCTGTGTGAATACATAGCAACAGCTCGGGAACAGAGAGCAGCTTAATTAACATCTGTTGAGCATTCCCATACACACACACACACACACACACACACACACACACACACACACACACACACACACACACACACATATATAGTTAGGTCTGGAGGTATTTTTTACAGTGACAGAGTTTTTGTGATTTTGCCTTTATACAGCACCACAATGGATTTGAAATAAAAGAATTGAGATGTGATCAAAGTGTAGACTTTCAGCTTTATTTTAAGATGTTCCACCATAATATGGCATTTACCACTTAGGGATTACAGCCATTTTCAGCAAAGTACCTCCACTTTCAGGGGCTCAAAGGTATTTGGACAAAGTGACATAATTGTAAATATAACCATAATTTTNTTGGATGAAAATCCTTTGCAGTCAATGACTGCCTAAAGTCTGGAGCCCATGTTCTCAAAACTCAAATTCTGAGTTTCTCAATTCTGAGAAGCTTTGCCAGGCCTTCAGTTGCTGCTTGTTTGTGGGTCTTTCTGCCTTCAGTCTTGTCTTCAGGAATTGAAAAGCATGCTTGGTTGGGTTGAGATCAGGCGACTGACTTGGCCATTGAAGAATATTCCATTTCTTTGACTTCAAAAGCTAATCTTGGTTTCATGGTTTTCAATCATCAGTCCAAAGAATCTTATTCCAAAACATGGGAGGCTTTTTTAGATGTTTTCTGGCAAAGTCTAATCTGGCTTT
>CM074945.1:6075600-6092645 GCA_037577455.1 Pangasius macronema | reverse complement strand
GCTGAAAAGTAAAAAAAAGTAAACATTTTACAGTTTTTACATATTTTAAATTTGACGGCTTATTATACAATGATAAATATCATATCAGAAAAGATATTTTTACGATATTTTTGGCATGTCACAAATCTCCATACTTCAGCCACGAAAAAGAGCAAAATGTATGAGGGCAAGGCAAATGAAAACTATATATATATATATATATATCGCGTTCGACCATTGTAAAACGAACCTGTTTTCAAAACTATTGTTGAAAGACAATGCCGGGGTAATATGTCAATATGTATTTCTTTCTCTCCAGCACTTTAACAACCCTGTTATGAAATGAGAGAAATGATAGATGAGCGCAGAAACGGCAAAAACATGCCGTTTTTTTCCCCCCACAAACACTGATAAAAGGATTACAGCAAACTGGGAACAAATGATCGAGCATTTAACAAAAGTACAAGGTTTTCAGGTTTAGGAACTGCAGCCAATAGATGTTCAAGATTTATGATGAATAAGTGCGAAAGTGTGCAGGGAAATAAATAAAAAAATAAATAAATAAGAGAGAATAATAATAATGAGGAACACTATGGGGAAATAAATGATTAAAAAGCACTTCGCTGGTAGTCATTGATTAACGTACGTCAGAAGAAATGGAGACAGTGGAGAGGGATGATAGCGGGATAAATTATACCGGGTCATAAATCAGCTAAAGTAGAATTAAAGCAAATAGCAAATAAAAAATGGACTCTCGACAAGCAATACTACGAGGAGGAAGATTACCAAAATGGCAGTGTGCTGAGAGTAATATAGTGGTTTCTATCAGCGGAGGAGACGAGAATAACGCTGTACCACACGAACCCCACAGCGTCTCCTCGCTCCGAGCTGTAGCTAGGCAACATGTGACAATGTGTATGCATCAGCAATGGTATGGAGTTCATCCAGGCGGCCGCCGAGAGCAACACGGCGAGAACGCGCTCCACTTCTACGTGTCTCAAGGCTAGGCGTGTGTGTGTGCGAGGCTTTTGTCGCTAGCGCCTACATCTCATGGAATAATACGGGCTTTCTCAAAAAGCACACTGCCGGTTTGAGGGTCTCGTCATTTTTCCATTCATTTAAAAAAATTTTAATATTGAGGTTTTCAATCCAGATATTTAATTTAAAAAATAAATTAAAAAATTGAAAAAAAAAAAGCCAGAAATCCAATTTTTTTTTCTCAAAAAAAAGAGTTAAAGAAATAATTTTTTTTTTATAGATTTCGAAGGTTTCACAGCTCTATGTAAAGAAATGGCCGCTGAGGACTCTTTTGCGCTGTCTGGACTGACGAAGAAGAAACAAAAGTTTTTCTCAAGGGTAACTAAGCTGCTTTCACACTTGTTTTTTTTTTCCTCTCAACCGCCAGCACGCATTTTACAAGGCTGTGGGAAGCACCGGGCGGTAGATAAAAAAGTGCTGATGGCTTTGTCTGGTCACAGTGGAGTGCTAAAGTCAAACAGAAATTTTCCTTTTCAGTGAAAAAAAAAAAAAAAAGCATTGAATGATGTAATTCATATTATATCATTCGACCTGTCAGGCAACTCGGGGGGGAGAGAGGCGAGAAAAACCAACATGGAGGACGAAGAGTGAAGTTCATGCTAGATATTTGGATATGTTTGCTAGAGGCATTTTCTTCATATATAATGCCAGAGGCATTTTCTGAAAATAAGGGCAGACTATCAAAAAGTGCTTCCTATTATTTCATGCTGGAAGAATTTTCGGAAAAGGTCTTGGTAATAAAGTAGAAAAATACATCTGGTACTGTTTTGTGAAGACCTATAACTGTCCTACAGCAGGACAGTTTGATGAGACGAGACATATATCATCAGAATAAAAAAATTAGGCAGGTGAGAACACACACACACACACACACAGGTCTGAGAGAGTCAACCCAATGACAGAAGTGAACCAAATGTCCTGTTTATTTTCCAGGATGTTTTTTTTTTGTGTGTGTGTGTGTGTGTGTGTGTGTGTGAGCTGTTAAACTGTGCCATGAGGCAACAACTGAACCAAAGTGCTGAGCTGTAGCACTGAAGCAGCGTCTTAGGTTCTGGATATTTGTACTAGGGTTAGGGTTAGGGTTAGAGTTAGGGTTAGCGGCTGATACACAAAATGTTTAAAATGAGTTATTTATATAATTAGGTTGCAGTTTATTGAGCATCAGCCTCATGTTCTTGCCTCAGGAGATTCTGCGCACTGGGCAAAGATCTGTTTTCCATTTTTCTGACCAATTGACAAGCTCATCTGGTTCATCTAATTATACGCAGTGTGAAACTAAATCATATCAAAGAGCAAAAATACATTTATTAGCATTCACAAAAAATTTTTGTTTTTGAGTATTTCATGAGGAAAGAACCAAAGTACAAAATGAAATTAGCAAGAGTTATAAAAGTGCCGACCTTACTCCCAACGACTCGGTGTGAAAGTGTGAAGTATAGACTTTCACATTTTAAAGCTAGTTCAACAACAAAAAAATGGTTAAAAAAGAATCAAGGTGAAACGTTTTGAATGGATTTTATTTTTGTAAAAAATCTGCAAAAATGTTCCAGTAGTGGAGTGAATGTGAGTATGGCTAGAGCTCTATTGTTAATGGCATCTTCCTGCTCTTCTTCAGAGTAGTCACACCACCGCACTTCCATCAAGCGTACATGCGTACATGCTTACATGTCAGTCATGCAGCAACAGCATTAAATCCTGTAATTAAATGCTGCAACGGGCAAAGCGTCATGGTCACGCAGCACACTGCCTCTATTGTAATTTAGACGAGAGGAATTCTGGCCAGGCTTTAGGCAAACAAGGTTGTACAGCCCCCAGCCTAGTTACTGGGTAGTCGTAGCCTAATGGTTCAAGAGTCGGACTTGTAACCTCGTGAGTTCGAGTCTCGGGTCTGGCAGGGGTTGTAGGTGGGGGGAGTGAATGACCAGCGCTCTCTTCCACCCTCAATAACACGACTGAGGTGAGACCCTTGAGCAAGGCACCGATCCCCCNACTTGGCCACAAGTCACTTCACTTAGTAAAGCTGTATGACTGAAATATTCAGGTTTGAATAGTGAGATGTGCGATGAAAAAGAAAGAAAGAAAGAATGAAAAACTCTTCTAAAAAGCCAGTACACTGCGAAAAACATTAGAGCTCAAGGCTTGTCAGGTTTATGTCGAAATCGGTGCCGAACTACATCACCCAGCACTTCACACGATCATGTGTATGTGAGCTGTCTGACTGTGCCATTAGGCAACAAGTGATCCAAAGTGCTGAGCTGTAGCACTTTGTCCCACTGAGCATCCACACTTGTTTTGTGTTAACCCTAACAAGCATCCCTACTTAAACTCTGGGTTCTGTGTTTTTGCCGCTGTCGTGTGTTTTGGCGATGTCGTGCGTATGTGCTGGTCTGTTTGTTTTCCACAGCCTTGATCACAGTCTGCCTGTTTTCACCTTGAAGCCATTGTTCGTGTTCGTAGTTCTTGTTTTCTCTGTTTTGGGTTGTTTGTGTTGCACCTCCTTCAATAAATTCTGCACTTGCTTCCGCTGCCTCTACAAAATCCATGACTGCTTCCTGACACAACACTCACCTCCGGGGTCATGTACTTCACAGCTCCTGATGTTCTATGCACAAGGGCAAAATGTACAAGCATGCGTCACATCCAGCCTCAGCTTCTGGGGTGAAGAGACAGTGTTTTGCTTCCACTGAAGGCTGTCTTGGGTGCAACGTAATGCAATAGGGATGCGCTGAAATTTCTTGATCACTCAATATTTTTTGGCCGGCACCTGCCAAAGACCAGGTCCGGTTTTTGGCTGTAAGTGTAAAAATGCTTATACAGTGTTTTAAAATGTACTGTTTTTAATCCCAGAAATAGTTGTGACAAAAGTCGAATACAGAAATAAACTCAAACGCCATAATAGAACATCTTCAATGCTGTAGAACCTGAAAAGACGAGATCTGCTGCCAGACAGCACGGTAAGTTCAATTAAGATAGCTCTAAATCAAGCACAAGCCTGACATGTATGAGATGTATGATGTGTGTGATGTGTATGATACATTTGCATCGCATTATGAACGTTTTTCACCATTTAAACGCCCGTCAGAGAGCACACAATTTAATAGAAAGTAGAAAGTGGTAATTATCTCTGGCCAAATGTGAAGTAAAGGTGAATACATCGATATTTTTCCAAAATGTGCGCCGCGTGCTCATCAGATGTTTCATAACAAGGTCATAACTCCTGCTTTGAATCGAGGAATTATAATCACTGTAGCGTTTGTATCATAAAACAGTGGTCAAATATCAAATATTGAGTGATCGAACCTTTCAAACACATATATAGTTTGACGAGATTAAATAATTATCTTAAGTGAACTTGTTGTTCACGTAAGTCTGTTTATTGTGAATTTTTTTTAAAAAATCTGATTGCTCAATTATTCGTCAAAATGATCATCAGATGATTCGATTACCAATATAATCAACAGTGACAGCCCTAGACAAAAGATGTGCTCAAACAACACCAGCTAGTTATTATAAGCTATTTTCTTTTTATCAGAATTCTGATATAATAATAATAATAATAATAATAATAATAATACTAAATTCTTTTGTTGGCTCAACAAAAGAAGAGGCTACTGTCATACTAACCACCTTCCAGGTCATCTGAGTTCTTAATTGATTGACATTTTTATATTCTCCAATTTTCCATTAGCACTTTGCGAAGTCTTGCCTACGTTCCCATAGCAGTTCTGTGCTGATTAAGCTGGCCAAAATTTGAATAACTGGCCAGTGAAAGGTCTGCACAATTCCTATTAAAATATGATTTAGTCACAGAATCAGTTGTTGCTAAGATCAAGTTATCTGAATGCTATAGCGTCTCCTGGTGCTTATATTGCATGGCATTTAAGGCACATTATTCTACCAGTCAACTGACCTTGTACCAAGTTTCTTCAGAAATAAAAAAAAAACTGCATTAACATAAAATTATTAGCTACAACTAAAACACAAAAAACACCATTATTCAGGATTGGCTGTATGGTTCGGACAACCAATTTTCATTTAAAAAAAAAAAACCTGTCAACAGAAACCTGCTTGCAGAAAACTACACAAATTATCATCCAGTGGGGAATAAAAAGAATTTTATGATTAGGATATAATGTAACATCTATCGAATTTGAATAAACTAACCTAATAAAAAAAGTAATACTAAGCTATATGAGTCCACAAATACACAAGTTCTTGCTTTACAAAAGCTTTAATAATAATTATGGCTGTCGGGGCCAGACGTTATGGTTATTTCAGATTTTTCAAGCACAACAGTCTACAGAGTTCACACAGGATGGTGCGAAAAACAAAAAACATTCAGTGAGTGGCAGTCCTGCAGGCAGAAACACCTGGCTTATGAGAGAGGTCAGAGGAGAATAGAGAATGACCAGACTGGCTCGAGCTGACTGGAAGGCTACAGTAACTCAAATAAGCACTCTTTACAACCGTGGTGAGCAGAAAAGTATCTCAGCGGACACGATACGCTGAAAAAACCATAGCGTTTCAAAATCTCGCTGCATTATTCAATGTTTCAATTTTCAATTCAATTTTATTTTTGTATAGCTCTTTTAACAATGAACAATTCAGCTTTACAGAACATAAGAAACAGAAAAACATGCAAACAGTCCTAGATGTTAGACAAAATTATCCCTAGTGAGCAANCCAGGCTTTTAAAACATTGTCCATTAACAGATTAAAGCAAAGTCCAGCACTGACTGGCCTCATCACGTCACAGCAGTAGCTTGCTAACAACTTCCTCAGGGTCACAGGTAAAAATCTGACCTGAAAAGCTAAGCCCTTAGCCGTTTTTTTCTTATCTCTCCAGTTTTAGCATGACAGTTGGAACATGTCTTTGGACCATTAACTGCCCTGCAGGACGTGGCCGAGACAGACACGAGATGTGTGTATTATGACTGAGTGACAAACCGACCGTGGCACACAATACCTGTACCGTCTCATCCACACTGAAGAGGCGTGTCTTGACTGCCCTAAAGCCAGAACTATTTTGGGATAGATGTCCTGTCATGAAATGGAGTGGAAGACTTGCACAATCAAAAGGTCACGATTTAACACATCCAGGAGCTCTGGGCGTACGAGAGACCGAAATTACTTACTTCACAAGTGTTGCTCCTAATGAGACAAACACAAAACTGTTTGACAAATGGCTTCTACTACAGAAAACGTGATATACAGTACATGCTACCTCAGGTCCAATAAAGCACACTAAACCTGCTAATGGCAAATGCCTTAAACTAATACACTGTACTAATTATACAAAGCTGTACAGCAGGGTTGGGCAATATGGCAAAACTATCATATCGTGATACTTGATATTTCTGTGATAAACAATATGCAACATGATATGTTGCATGGTATAGGTTTACTAAGCCAAAAAAAACAAAAGAAACGTGAATCTGTAAAAGATGGAGGTTGAGGATACTTTTCTGTACAAAAATGTCTTAAAAATCTGTAATATGTTTAACATTTTGCAGTTTTCACGATTTCCACCAAATCATCAATTTTTCGTGGATAATATATCGTGTTGTATTGGATGGCGTATTGCATAGCTTAGGAGTTTAGACTAACCACGAGTCTTCCACTTAATTAATTTCCATATTACAGTTCCATCTTCCATGCAAGTCACATTAACCTGCTCTAGTTCTACAGCAACAACTTACACAGGGAGCTGTGTAAGAATCTAAGACTTAGAATAAACAGACGTAACAGATGTAATAAAGCATGTCATTTAACCAAGAAAGATGTGTAAGTGTCGATATGGTGAAGCGTTTGGTAAGGAGAAGCTTTCGGTATTCAACGTTTATGGAAGGAGTCTCCAGTGTCAGCAGTTTGGAACCGCCACACAGTAACAGTTTCCGGCTACGTGCAAGTCTTCAGGACGGAGGCGTTTGTGAGAACAGGATGTAAATGGAAGAATTTCGCTTCGCTTCGTTTCGCTTTATTCCTTCTGTATTATCCACAGCAAGATGAGGAAGACGTCCTTTAATTGCTTCGTGTCATCCACTTAAACCCAAAGAACCCTTAAAACTTTTCGAACTGAAAGTTTCGAAGTCCTTCGTTCTTCAGTATGCTATTATTAATCATTTTGCCTGGTACATTGCTCCATTACGGCAGCTTTCAACTGCACAAAACCCGGCACTTCAAAGACCTCGTCCAAGCACTTGAGCCAATAAATGCAATCCCATCTCGAGCTCATTCCAGCCATCACGCAATACCTGTTTTGTTCCAGAGTACAACAGAAAATGGCATTACTGATGAAGATTTAATTGCTTTGACAACAGATGCATGGGGATTGAACAAAAGCTACATTACAATAATAGCAGACAGATGCATGTGTGATGGGAAATGGAGAGGTGCGGGAAAAAAAAACAAGCTGCAGAACGCACGAGCACAAACCTCTGCCGAGGCCAGGAGTCGAAAATTACGAAACGATCCGTCTCGTCCCGCCGCAGTGGCCATCGCACGATTTCTCAAGATTAATAGCACGAGCTATTTGCTCGCACGCTGATGTAAATCCTATACGGTTTCATCTATTAAACTCTTGCACCTAATGTCTGAGACTTAGAAGTGTTTATTAAAAACGCTGTGTGTGTCAGAGCAAAACATTAGGACCTAGGAATTTTTACTAAACCCTGCTGAAAACTTTTTTGCGTGTGTGTGTGTGTGTGTGTGTGTGTATTCGCTGGGTTTCTGACGTGTCCGACGCCAATAGTTTTCTCTGATGGTTTTGTTGTTTTGATTTCGTGCCACAGTGACATGCCTCGGGCGTTCTCAAATACCGAACAGAAAACGGAGCTGCGACATTTGCGCGTGCGCGTGTGTGCACGCGCCACACACACCGGACGACGTATACATTTTCAGATTCGGATCAATATCGTCCACACTTATGGAGATGTGGCCTTTTCGTCGAACACACACACGCAAAAACACACACACACTCACACCCTCATGTTCATGAGTGACTACAGAGGAAGGTCAGCTATAATATTATAGTTATTTAATGTGAGAGATCATTCAAAGTTGATACAAATTTGTCACCTTTTTTTTCTCAGTCTTGTAAAAGCAAATCTAAAAATGTCTCCGCTTCCAATCTCCTCATCTTTTCCTTTTTTGGATTTTTCTTAAAGTCTACAATATGATTAGTCTACATCACACTATGGTATGCCATTAATGTATACACTATATGGCCAAAAGTATCTTAAAAGTATATGTGTGTGTGTGTGTGTGTGTGTGTGTGTGTGTGTGTGTGTGTGTGTGTGTGTGTGTGAGAAATGCTGTACAGCAATGATGCCTTCAAAAATCATGAAATTAAATGTTTCTACATAAAAAAAAATACTATAAAGAGCAGTAAACAGTAATAAATGAAACAATGTCAGTACTTGGTGTGATGACTCTGTTTTAAAAATAGTAGTCTCAGGTGCAGTGTGCGCAGTTTAATAAGGAAATGAGCTGTAAGTGTTACTGAGCATCTAGCGGAAGCAGCCGCAGTTCATCTGGAGGCTTTGACTGTCGACTCGCTTCTTATTTTTGTGGTTATGTTAATGTCGCCAGATCTAAAATGGTTTTGTACTGACTCTATAATGTAGAAGTCACAAGATAAACATATAATGTTTTTATATATATGTTTAGAGGTAGGTAGGTAGGTAGGTAGGTAGGTAGGTAGATAAAATTCCTGTTTAGTTAAACCAGAGATACACTTGAAAGTCTGAATTTTGACCCTGAGGATCAAAATTAAAAATTACATTGAAAAAATTTCAGAGAACTACACTTGATCGGCTAAAAGCCTCTTCACCTGCGCATTGTGTTTTTGCTGATAAAGTCTTACTGATTGTGAACACACACATGAACTCGTATAGCTGCAAGTAAAGTGACATGGAAAAGCGATTTAATAAATTTCTATGTTAACAAAATAGGAAATCCTATTTTAATATCTAATATATATCAGAAAATCCACAACAATTCTGGGAAAACAATCCATATGGCCCTAAATGTTAGCTACAGTTCTTTTCAATCGTTTTATTAAATTGTGTTTATTTTTTTTCTGTCCTGTTCGTTCGTCCTAAAACGACAAAAGCAAAGTCGCACAATGATGTATGGAATTCAGCATAGGATGTCACGTGACATGAAGATAAATGTGCAATGATGACGGCCTGGAAAACGCAGCAAGAGACAGTAAAGGTGCAGTCGAATAGTAGAGAACCTTCGCGTTGTGGACCCTGAGCTGTAAGGCGAGAAACGGACACGCAGGGAAGGAAACGTGCTTCTATGGAGCGTTAGAAAGGCGGCTCCATCCTTCCTAAAGCCTTCCAATCCAGCAGTGTTCCTCTACTCCGGTCACGTCAGTGACGAGAGACCGTGAGTGTTTTCCACAGCTGCAGACGTCGTCTCAGTCAAAAAGGTCACAGCTCAATAATGTGGACTTTAAAACACTGTAAACATTCAATCATAATGCTTCATTGCAAACTGAATAATTCCAGATAACTGTGTCACTCTGGTATTTGCATGTTAATAGGTTTAGAATTTGATGCGTTAATTTTAGGCAGACAAATAGATGTTTTCGAAAAAAAAAAATTGCTCAAATTCAGGACTCATTTTCCTAATTGTATGCCATCAAATTTGTTTAATTTACATTACTTTAATTTACATCTCACTGCATTAATACTGGTTTATGAAAAAGTGAAACCAGAGAGAGAGAGCGATAGAGAGAGAGAGAGAGAGAGAGAGAGAGAGAGAGAGAGAGCAAGAGAGAGAGAGAGAGAATGCGTTTACATTAGATATGTTTCTGTTGAAATGGCTGTGATGTTATTAGTGATTCGGGGTCTATTTTGCCGGTCGGTGCTGTATTTTCATTATTCCTGGGAGAGATTAAGGTCAGGTTGGGGTAAGTTACGTCGAGTGCTGCTCTGATGTCCCAGGGGAACACTGCTAGAGTACTTACAACTGCGTTTAACGGGAGAAAAACTGCTCAGCATTTTCCAGAGATGTTTAATATCATATTAATGAGAAATCCAGCATGGGGTAATGGAGACAGATAACGTTGGACTCTAAGTCCCAGAATGCAGTTCAGCTAAAGCCTGGAGTTGTGCAGAGTTATTGGCAGGGAGTCGACTCGGCTAGTTAGTGTACAACATCTACGGGATGATGGTCTAGACAATGGTATTACTATGAAAGCCGAAGCTTTAGAATCTGTTCAACAAAAGCGTACAGATGAGGAGGCGAGTGCGCTGGACAGGGTAAAGGAGTAAAGCGCTGCTGCATCGCTCTTTGTGGACAATGGAAGAAGCCGTATATTTAGTCTTTTGACCACTTTATACCGCTCAGAGTCGCGGTGGATCCGGAGCCTATTCTGGGAATACTGGACGTGAAGCAGTGACATGCCTGAAAGGGATGACAGTCCGAAACCGTTAACCAATAAATAAATAAATAAATAAATAGAATGGATACTTCCATGAAAAAGGTTTACAATAAAAGAAATAAGCCAACTCAGAGTTTTTACAAAAACAGGCCTAGATCTTGGACACCACTGATAACACCATGTTGGTTAAACATTATTTTAAACTTGGTTAAACATTACCAAGATTAGCGTGCCTTAAGTCATTCAGGGTGGATTTATCTTTAAACCATACATATTAGGGCTGTGCCATATCGTACTGTCCACGATAAACCAGCACAATTCCTCCCTATGGTAAGAACTAATCATTCCGCCATTTTGACGATATAACTGATGGCGTGTTTACGCGAGAACGTGCATGGCGGAAGGCGGAGTTCCAGCCCTAGACAAGGAAGAAGAATTAACCCCCCAGAAAAGTAGCTTCCTCCGTAATATGGAAGTGGTTTGGATACGGAAGATCAGATGTGAATCAGACGGCTCTTAAGACTGTACGCTGATATGACTTGTGGCCATTTTTTGGAATGCAAAAAGAAGTACCATGAAATATCAAGATATGGTTTTAAGTCTGTATCGCCCATCCCTAATACAGACACAAATGACAGCAGGAATTTTCAAGGGAAAGATTTATGTCTTGCTCACACAACTCTACACTTCAAGTGTTCAGTACTGCAGCCTATGTGGATGGCAGTCACATCCTCGGTGCCATGCCCCTGCCGTTTTTCCGTCAACGCCTTTCTTTTTCCCTCCATCTGTAAAAACACACTATTAAAAGACCAGTCTCGAGGCATCAGACTTCAGACACATGAGCTCTACATGGAGTGGGAGTGAAGACACTGGAGCTCTGGGGCCGATCACAGTCCCTGTGAACAGATAACTGATCCTCGGCTATTTATGGACGTCACTCTAATAGGAAAGACCTTGCCATGGGGTATTGTTGAACACAAACATGTGGCTAATGGGAAGCTCTGATACATTAACATGCTCCCACTTGTTTGCTAGCTAAATTTTTTTTTTTACACTTAACACGTTTTAACCCAAGAGGCACGAAGCAAATAATTCTGTCCTGAACGCAACAGTAGTCAAGGATGAAAACGGAATGAGCAAAAATGTTCAAATATGTGCATATTTGTACATAATAGGAGTTTATATTTGGCTGGTTTTACTTAAACCATTTTCTGCAAGTTAAAAAAAACAGAGTGAAACATTACATGGACAGCTAAAGAGGCAGGATCTTGCTCTTTTCAGGCTCGCTTTTTTTCCTTTTGTACATGTCACGTCTTAAGTGATTTGTACTCTAAAAATAACACCTACATATTTTAAAAACCTTTTATAGCGCCTCTCCAACTCACAGCCTGTTTTCTCTGACAGAGCCCACTTATCGTTAATATTCAGTTATACCTCTGGGCTCATGAGTGAGTGGTGCGACGGAAAAGAGTTTTCCCTATCGCCAATTTGAATCCTGCCGATGCCACTGCCATCCGTGGCCGTCGGCCTCACGAGTCCAAGAGAGAAAAATTAGCCGTGCTCTCTGGGTGTCAGGGTTGACATTCTCTCTCTCTCTCTCTCTCTCTCTCTCTCTCTCTCTCTCTCTCTCCCTCCTGTCAGTCACAGCGCCGCTAGCCAATCACGGTCATCGGTGAACGCCTGCATGCAGAAAGGAGCGAATAGCACTTTCCTCTGAGCGGGTTACGCCGCCCCGTGACGCAGCATGAGCAGAAAAGATGGAGCTGGCTACACACGTCTCGGAGGAAGCACGTGATAGCCTTCGTGACAGAGAGCTGACTGGAGGGTAGGAATCAGCCAAGACTAAATTAGGGAGAAAATAGGGGGAAAAAAATAAAATAAAATAAAATAAAATAAAAAAAATACCACAACTCTGCTGAATTCTGATTGGTTAGACGGCGTTGATTCTATTTTCTTTAACATCAGCTCTGACCATAATGCCAGCTGTAATCCACATAACTGGTTTATATTGATGCACTCATTCTAATATGTTATTGTTTCTATAGGACACAATGTGCACAGAAAAGTCTTCCGCTTTTCCACCACAGGAAAGTCTTCCACTTTTCCACCAGAGGAAAGTCTTCAGCTTTTCCAACACAGGAAAGTCTTCAGCTTTTCCAACACAGGAAAGTCTTCCTTTTTTCCACTACAGGAAAGTCTTCCACTTTTCCAACACAGGAAAGTCTTCCGCTTTTCCACCACAGGAAAGTCTTCCACTTTTCCAAGGCAGGAAAGTCTTCCTTTTTTCCACCACAGGAAAGTCTTCCTTTTTTCCACAACAGGAAAGTCTTCCTTTTTTCCACCACATGAAAGTCTTCCGTTTTTCCACCACATGAAAGTCTTCTGTTTTTCCACCACAGGAAAGTCTTCTGTTTTTCCACTACAGGAAAGTCTTCCTTTTTTCCACCACAGGAAAGTCTTCCGCTTTTCCACCACAGGAAAGTCTTCCGCTTTTCCACCACAGGAAAGTCTTCCGTTTTTCCACCACAGGAAAGTCTTCCGTTTTTCCAACACAGGAAAGTCTTCCTTTTTTTCCACTACAGGAAAGTCTTCCTTTTTTCCACTACAGGAAAGTCTTCTGTTTTTCCACCACAGGAAAGTCTTCCTTTTTTCCACCACAGGAAAGTCTTCCTTTTTTCCACCACAGGAATGTCTTCCGTTTTTTCCACCACAGGAAAGTCTTCCGTTTTTCCACCACAGGAAAGTCTTCCGCTTTTCCAACACAGGAAAGTCTTCCTTTTTTCCACCACAGGAAAGTCTTCCTTTTTTCCACCACAGGAAAGTCTTCCGTTTTCCACCACATGAAAGTCTTCCGTTTTTCCACCACAGGAAAGTCTTCCGTTTTTCCACCACAGGAAAGTCTTCCTTTTTTCCACTACAGGAAAGTCTTCTGCTTTTCCAACACAGGAAAGTCTTCTGTTTTTCCACCACAGGAAAGTCTTCCTTTTTTCCACCACATGAAAGTCTTCAAAACATTACTTTTTTGCTTTTTCAATAATACGGCAAGCTGCATTTTCAAGAGCGAGAAAACAACAAAGTGTGAATGATATCAGAAACTGTTCATTTACATTCCACCACATTAAAATGTAACAATAAACTTACGTTCGATTTATGACGTTTCATCCATTAATGAAAACTATAAATTGTAATAAAACGTATTCAAATACTGTGGTATACCAGGAATGAAACACATTCTGAGACGTGCTGTTATTGGAAAATAATCAACTTTGCAATGCTGACAGTGACTTCACTTCACTCCACACCACCCCATCTCGATTTATTTTCCTAAACGTTCATTATTAGCATTTCTTATCTTGCTTTTTGTGAATTATTTGTTGGTAACCTCTTCAACCAAGTCAGCATATCAGTACGTGTACTCATTTGGAAATATTTGGGGCATTTCAGCCGATCGCAGAGAGAGCTATTCCAATAAACCTCTCGCTTGTCAGACACAGCAACATCTCAGAGTTGCTGAAAATTCATAATATTAGAAACATCAAAACAGGAAAAGGTCTGTTTTTACTGGCTCGGCAAGATTGATCAGATCTGCAAGCGTCTATTGTGAGTGTTTTAAAAGTCTGAAACCTTCTGTGGAAACAAACAGCAAGGTCTTTCCTAAATGTCACTTTTTCCCCCTGTATTTACGTTAGTTTCACATTGCTGTTTTTGTAATGTTCAGCTTTACCCGAATTAGTTTGAAGCCCTAAAAAAAAAAAACACTCTCCCTGACCTTTACTAAATTGCCTTGGTATTTCTGAGGCATTTCATTTGGTGCCACTGAAATTCTAAAAGCCTTCATTTAGTTAGTGCATTTAGAATTTACAATGCACAGTCCATAATCTTACAATTAACAAATAATGTAAATTTTTTCTATAAAAAAAAAAAAAAAAAAAGTCCATTTGATGGAGTTCAATAGGCTGTCAAGGTTGTGGCTAGACTGTCCTCCGAACACCGAGGCTTCCCCGGGGACACGGGAATGAAAAGGATGGAGGATGTTTAATATAATAAGCGGCACCACAGCAGGAAAAAATCTCCAAGAATCAATGGCAATTTAATTTCACATTTTTGGAGCCTGTAGCTGCATCATCTAATGGCTTAATCAAATCATCTGGCATTCAAAAGAGAAGCGGTGGTTACGCAGACGAGGAGAGCAAGCCCTCTACATTCTGCATAACTGTTGTAAATAGACTTTTACACCATAGCTTTAAACCTTTTTTTAATGTGCATAACATTAACCAGGAGGTTATATAAAACTATCAGTTACATATTCTGCAAAAACAATGGACTGAATAAAATACAAGTTATGAAATGCTCTTCTGTAGGACATTACTTATATAAAATCTGAATAAACATCTTATACTTAAAACCTACTTAATAAATTGTTTACACAGATACTCATTGTTCTTTTCTTGTTTATAAATCATATATAATTCTGAGTTTTTATTTCAACCATTTGCTACTTCCACTCTTAAGAGGTAATTATCTTACATATACATCTGGGAATCTTACTATTAACTATAATTGATGAATGATATATATACATATATATCTTTTTGAAGTCTTAAAATCGTCCAGTTATCGCAAGCCCTTGCGATGTGCATCTCGCGATATTTACATTTGCGATATTCCGATAATTTCGACATATTGTGCAGCCCTAACTCTCAGCAATGCTAGCTAGACCTGAGCAGTACATCAAACTCATCCAGACTGTACCTGACATTAAGACTTGAAAATAGCTACATGTACGTAAAAGTATCAATTAAAATACGAGTAAACGCTGTTTGAAGCATGTCGACTCGCCTCGAGGAAGTACCACAGGCATTAGCACTGCGATGTTTCCTCGGCAGGTGTTTTTGTGTACAACAGTATGCTGTTGTGATAATTCATTGTTGCGTACACTACACTAAATGTTACCATATCCACAAACTCTGTGTTTTCATGTTTCGCTGACTGTCTTGATTTTGTTTTAGCTACTTAGCTATGAACAACACTGAGTGCCATCAGGAAAAATCGCCCTGCTTTAAGAAGATAGAAAACAGTGTCTACTGATCGACTGCACGACCCTAACTCTAACCCTAACCCAATTTTTAACGAAACATGGTTAAACCTGGCATAATGCCTATAACAACTGGAATTGCTGGAATGAACTCAATGTTGCGTATTCATGACCAAAAGCGACATGCCTTAAAGATATTTTTAAAATATATTTTTCAGACAACAACAGGATATTAAATGATGTGTGTATGAAATGTGCGCAGAGTTTGCATGTTCTCGCCGTGCTGCGGGGGTACTCTGGTTTTCTCCCCCAGTCCAAAGGCATGCGGTAGCGTCTTAAATTGTCCGTAGTGTGTGAACGGAGGTGTGTTTGTGTGTGTGTGCGATTGTGCGCTGTGATGGTTTGGCACCCCGTCCAGGGTGTCCCCCATGTTGTGCCCCTGGCAAGGAGCTAAATCCATGGAAGGTACAGGTTTAATATTGCATATCGACAATCGCAGTCCTATTTGAAACAATTCTACCAGAACAAATGTTACAATAAGTAAAATAATAACTAAGCAGAAGCCATTTCACTTTACTTTTTTTGCTCATGTTTTTTATGCCATGATGTTCTGTTAATGTATTCATGTTAACATTTATGTTGGTCTTCCACTTTAGCTCCATTTCTTTCCAGTTAGCTTACTGTTTTCTTCTCTTTCTAGCGTGTTTGCTTTCTGTACATCTTGCCCCTCGAACGCAATAATCTTTGGGCCATGGCCATGACTGGGGCATGACTTCATATTTTTTGGATGTTCCTACTCTTAACCAATCTCTGATGCAACATTCAGACATACACAGAAGACAGAAAACATGTCAATAGTACTCCATTTTCAGGTTCGGCTTGAGGGAAAAATCCTTACTTGAGGAAGTGCTTTTACTGTTATCATGGATATTTCTTTGCAAAAAAAAACAAAAACCAAAAAAAAATCTTTTGATTACTGAAATAAATTTTGTTTTCATTAATCTCAATCTGCTTTTATTAGCTCATTTCCTGTGTTCATTATCCAATCTGCATCTCGCTCTGTGTGAATCACTCGTTTGATTTGAGTAGGCTTTTTTTTTTAATGAGATTATCATCAGGTCCATGTAACAGTAAAACCGTAATACCCACTCTGCGTTAATAATTTAGCATTTAAAAATAAGAAAAGAAAAAAAAGCCCTGCTGTCAAAATGACTAAACAAAACAAACTTGCATTAGCTTGCCAAACAGCTGTCCTTTTTATCAGTGATGCTTCTAATACTTCTACCTAGGGCCATTTTAGATGTTAATAAAATAAAAGAAGAGCAGATTCCTAATCTAGAACAACAATCGCTTTGTAATATTACACTTGGCTTCTTCCTCAACTGTGCCTCTGAGGAGAACATATTCACCAGAGTCTGTCACTTCTCCAGGTAATAATATGTATATAATTCAAACATAAAGACATGATGATGCTATACCTTCTGCAATTAAGCTCCTGTAGAAATATCTGGACAATGACAGGGTTTTTGTGATTTTGCCTTTATACACCACCACATTGGATTTGAAATAAAACAATCAAGATGTGATCGAAGTGTAGAC
>CM074945.1:6056546-6075500 GCA_037577455.1 Pangasius macronema | reverse complement strand
AAATAACTCTGAGCCCCTGAAAATGGAAGTACTTTGCTGAAAATGGTAAATGCCATATTTTTGTGGAACCTCTTAAAGCTGAAAGTCTGCACTTTGATCACATCTTGATTATTATTTTTTTTTTAATCCACTGTGGTGGTGTATAAAGGCAAAATCACAAAAACTCTGTCGTATATATATATATATATATATATATATATATATATATATATACATATATATATGTGTGTGTGCGCGTGTGTGTGTGTGTGTGTGTGTGTGTGTGTGTGTGTGTGTGTGTGTGTGTGAAATGTGGTTGAAACATTATGTAAATATGACACTTATTTTGAATGGGTAAGCCCTTGTCAGCTAGGAAAGTGAAGTGTTCAAAAGAGAGCTGCGTTATTCATGGTTGAAAGAAATGCTGAAATGTCTGTCGCCTTTTTGTCCTTTGGCTGCATTTTCCAAATAATTTCATATGTATTTCAACATGTTTGTTCTTCCTATGTGTACAATTGAACGTAATCCACATATATTTTCCTTAAATCTCAAACATGTTTTTTGGTGAAATGAACAGACTTTTGACTAGAAGTATAATAAGCGTTGCCAGCTTTCTTTCACAAATATGCTAAGGATAATAGTTGAAAACAACATAAAAAAAAATTAAAATAACTTAAAATTTCCCTCGAATAATTTCAAAACCACCAACCACCACTCCTCGCCAACAAATAACCCACCACCACACCCACCCACAACGCCACCCCGCCCCCTGCCCCGGGAACCCAGACAGCATCTAATCCCTCTGAAAACTTAGGGAAAACCCGGCAAGTGTGTTATGCTGTTATCCCTGTAACGCGGAATGTGCAGCTGTGCGAAAAGATGTGGTTAGCTGGATCAGCTGGTCGGGCCTTGCGTTCCTCACTCTCATTATTACACGGCATTTCATATTATTTTCACTGCAGCTACTGAATCAAGCGCATTAGTTACTGAAATAATAACTGAGTAATACAATACAATAAGTGCAACAAAAAAAATCCCAACATGGAAGTTTATGAGCGTGCTTCTACTGATTTTGTATTGAACACAAAAAATAATTATTTAAAAAAAAATAACGTCCTTCAACCAGAAAGTCGTTTTGGCAGCACGTTTGGCAAAACGTTTCTATGAACATGAACTAAAAAGGTGATTTCAATCCCAGGCACATTCTGTTCATCACTTATTTATGTGCGCACACACACACACACACGCACACACACAAGCCATTAGGTTGATCCACAAGAAGGGGGAAAGTCTTTGTGTCCACGCATGTTGATACCGTTGATAAATAATCTAAAGACACGATATATGGAGACGTTTTTAAACGCATCGCTCTGAAATCAGCTTAGATTCGATACAGCCCGGATATCCGCTGTGTGAACAGAACGCTTAAATAAGGGGAGATGCCATGGTGTATATCAAGTGGCTTCCTCGTCAGTGCAATGCCACTTCCCACAAGCCTTTGCCTTTACATTTGTGTGCAGCTGAATTATGTATCGCACGTCTCCTGGCAGCCAGAAACGCAGCTCCCTCGGCTGACTCCTTGAACACCATGTACACTTATAGAGGAGGAGAAATATGGCGCTGCATACTGTGTATGGAATGGGTGATGGAGGGAAGACGTTATGTTGGTACTCGGAGGCTGCATATGCGCGAGAGGGTTTTGCTCGATTCCCTTCCCCCACTCCTTTTTATCGCTCCAAAAATAACCATTTGAACCCCCTATTTATACGGCGAGGGTACCCAGAGTCATTTCCATAGGTCAGCGCCCTGGCCCCTTCCCCCATCTCGGCCATTACTGCATGTCTTTTGTCTGTGACGGACGCGGGTTCGGATGTGGGGAATCAGATGGAAGAAACCATCCCAACCTCCCCCACACGGCATCACAGACCACTCCAATACTCTTTGTGCTTGCTCGATGGTAAACTCCCTCGTGGGTCGTGCCGCGGTTTTGTCGAAGATCCTACACATGCCGTCCTCCACGATGTGAGACTTCACCAACAAGTCACGACTGTTCATTTCTGATCTGAGTATCTGCCTGCATACCGGGGTCAGGACTGTTTGGTTACATAAAGCATCACAGAGACAGCGTGTGCGTGCAGAAAGCCTAGCGTTGCCTTCGAGATTTCTTGACAATCATGACAAAGTATGAATATGTTATTTACTTTGTGAAAGCAGCTTCGAGATTGTGGTCTAGTGTTGGATAGGAGTTTAGGAATGATTTCACATATCCAGCGTTTAGTCCGTTTGAATTGAACCCTGCTGTGTTTCCCCCCGCCGGTGCAATTCTATAAGGAGATGAGAAAGAACGATGCAATCACACTCGATGAAAACAATCTGTCAGAGACTGTTTGAGGGAGGTGGTCTCAGTCCGGTTCTCATCGAACTCTAGTACTGCTCGATTGCAATGAGAAAGCAATTCAGCTCTGAATCGACCCGGCTTGCAGGAAGTGAAACAAACATGCCTCGGTTTGGATTTGCAGCATCATTTTTTTTTTTGAGGATGCTGCTGAACTGCGCCCAAACTGAGCCAACGGACAGAGCTGTAGCGACGCAGGAATGCCATGTGCTCTGGAAATGTGGACCGACAAACAAAAAGAGAAAATAAAGACTGAATCCAACATACAAAATGTTTTTAAGTATCTAATCATCTAATCTAATCTAATCTAATCTAATCTGCACCAGTTTCATATTCTCCATTCTCTGGGAGAACGTCTCTCTCACTTCTCTGATTTTTGAGATCTACCATTTTTTCCATTGCCATTTTTTTCAAAACCAAACCAAATCCAAAACCATAGGGTTTTACCAGTACAACCTCAGCACTACATCCACCACAGATAACACTTTTTGGCTTGTTGGTTCATTTAAACACGTCTAGTGAGAACCCCAAATAAACCCATCAGCCAAATAAGCAAAGTGAGTAATTCTAGTTTTGCCAAACCGCAATCAATGACACAGCGTTTTGCATGCAAATGTCAAGTGTTTGAGACCTGAGGCACTCCCTCTTATATGAAAATCTCCGACACGATAGAACAATTTGTTCTTCCACATTTCACTGATGGGAAAAAGCAAGCTAGCACTAACCACAGAATAGGCACTTTCATTTACTTGCCTAATTGTCTAGACAAATACATTCACTATGTAGGTACGAACTCTAGTGTCAGCTAAGGACACAAGCTGATATAAAAGGTAATAACTTTGACTTTAACCCACGTTAGGAATACACGTGGAGGTCTTAGAAACAAAGACGACAATCCCACAAGCTATTTCAATTGACCCCGGTCCAATAATAAATTGGATCCAAAGTTCTGATCCAATAATCAACCTAACGATGAACTTGTCAACCTGTGCTACATGTTTAAGATATCTGTAGTGTTATTTTCACTATTAAAACATTACCGCTCCGTAGCAGCTCCATCGTTAACACGTCTCGTTCTCCGGGTTTGATGACAGCTAACACTCCAGCGTTTACGGCGGACTTCCTGACAACTCTACCTCTCTGATGTTATTGATGAATCGCTGATCTGTTTATGTGTACATCTGTTCTGGCAAAGATTTCAGAGAAAATGTAGTAAACTCGTGCTTCTTTATTAAAATATTTAAATGCCATTACTAAAAAAAAAAAAAAAACATAATGCAAAAGACTTTTGTAGGGGGAAAAAAAATGCATTAATTGTAGAAACAATGGCTAATTGTCCGTCTCTGCTTTTTCTGTCCCTAAGCACGAGCCTTCACCCCTTACGCTCTCCCTGGCCTTTCACATGCTATAAAGAAATCTGCTGCATTCATTATTTTCCGGCATTCAATAAATATCCTCTATTAAAGAAAACATATTCATGCAGGACTAAACCTTAATGAAATTAACAAAACAGCAAGAGCATCGTTACCAACTGTACTGATGGCTCAGCGTTAGGTTTAGTCAGAGAGCTTTATAATCAGACAGCATCTCGGATATATCTGATGATATATCTTATGAAAGCTTCGTGGTTAAAGGTGTGAAGGAATGTCGGCACGGTTCAATACGCCAACAATGAAATCTGCAATAAAATATGGGCACCTGTGTACACCGGGCTAGCTTTCTTTTCCAATTGATTCAACTTCTCTGGACAAACTTCATAAGGAAACATCGTAAAAAGTCTCAGGTACTGTTACAGTGTCACAGTTTCACAGTTTTAGTCATGTGATCGGATCAGTCGACTTATGGTTAACGTTTTCAAAACACCAGTTAATTTCCATCTATTACTGTCTGCTGATTCATTTTGTATATGTATGTATATATATATATTTTTTTCATCAATTTTAGAGAAAATGTAATATTTCATGATACAATATCATGATATATATTGATACAACATATGAAATTGTCCAATCGCCCAGCCCTAATACATACGTTAGTCATGTGACCTACTAATGATCGAGAGCGAACTGAGTGGCCACGATCACTAGCGCATTGCAGTCATCATCATCATCTCATCCATCCCCACCAACCCCAAATCCTCCCCCGTATACACACACACACACACACACACACACACACACACACCTGTGTAAAACAAATCCAGTCCAACCAAGGTTTTATAAAATTGCTAAAAAACGATTTCTTAAGATGTTCCCTTCTGAAATCGCAAAAAAAAAAAGAAAATTACTTTCCTCTCTGAAACGAAGGCTGGCCTGATGTACACGCCGACATGCCGACTTCATATTTTAGGATATCCAAAAAAAAAAAAAAAAAAAACCCAACAACCTTCATCGATATTACTTAACATTATCCGCTTTGAAAATATGAAGCTGCAAGTAGATATAGACAGTAGACTGTGATTATCATACCCTACATTTTTCACATTATTAATAATAATGGACTGGGGAGTGGCCCTGACAGGTACGCGTAGCTATGAGACAAACCGAGTCAAACCAGGACACGTTTTCAGCGGACAACAGTGCTGTCATATGTAAAGCAGGTGAACCGCTGCCAGCGAGGATGACACTGTCATTTCTTATTTCGGGTTTTTTTTTTTCCCATCCTTGATACCAAGGTCAGTATTTTGTTGCTCGCCTCCACACAAACGTCTCGGTGCACCTCATTTAACGAAAAGGGTAGCTTTAGGAAAGAGCTTTTTAAAAACGTTCGTTTGGTTTAAGTATAGTGTCCGGGACACTTTAAGACGCACTCGTCAGATCGACAGAGTGCAGCGTGCAACAACCTGACAGGCTAATGAGCCCTGAGAGAGGAAAGGAGCAATAAGAGTCACGTAGCACGTTCCACTAAATTGCTGCTAAATGCTACAAAGCCAGAGCTGTTTACAGAGCCTCTAGAGCTGAGAGGGAAATCGTAAAGCTCCTGTTCGTGTTTCCTGAACGGAGAGAGGCATGTTTTCTTTGATGCAGCCCGTTCTAAAAAGAGAAGAGAAGGAAAAGATAGTAATACCTATCGCACTTCCTTTTAAAGCTGCCGAACAAATAATGTAATAATTATACACTTTATACAGAAATCCACAGAGCGGAACGGTGAAAGAACACACACAAACACACACAAACACACACACACACACACACACACACACACACATGCGTGCGCTTCCAAACTACCAGCTCAGTGCTTGTGTGTATTTTTCATGCCACCATGTCAACTGTGTAAACTGCAATCTGGAGTTGGCACCAATCCAGACACACAGCCCATTAATCACAGTGCTGTCTCTTGTCTCCAAAACCGCAGACGCCACAGTCTGGGTGTAGTCTACCGTGACGAAAGCTCCTCAAACAGGTACGACTCGTGTAGGTACCAAGATGGAAATGTGATAGCGGGGTTTTTACGAGACGTTCTCGTCTGGGCCTCTGCTTCATCCTGACATACAGGAAACATCTTCTTCCCGTTGCAAGTGTGCGCAGAAAAAAATGCAAGGGCTCTCAGATCTATGCTTTAATGACGCGGCTGGGAAGCGAGAGAGCTTTCTACACAGGAAACAGGCACTCGACCTGGTTCACTTTAGCATCAAATCGACTGCAAGAACTGCTTACCCGAGTTCCGCCATGGTGAAAATGTTTTAAGAAAGTCATTAAAGCCTTAATTAGAGTGCGTGCATACATTATAGTGTTATAATGTGATGCAAATGTGATGATTAACTGTTAAAAAAGAATAATGTTTCCCTGCCAAGGCTGGCTGCGCGGGTTTTTAAAGCACAATAGGCTGTATCTAAGTGCAGGGTAGAAGATGACGGAGGTACTCACAACACAACACGGAATCCGTCATCGATGTCATCCCTCGCAAGACTACATAATTTATTACACACCGGGAATCGATAACGCATTTGTTCGGGGCATTTCCACAGCTAAAATAAAACACTGACTGCGTGTGCATGTAAAACGGTCGACTCAAAATCTAACACAGAGAGGTTTTAACACAGATGTGCGCATGCTGAGCTGTCGGAAATCCCTCGACCAAACCAAAAAACAAACAAAAAAAAGCAGAAATAATATCATCTAAATACACCTACAGCTGCCATTACTCTCTTCCTCCTCAGATGCAAGATGGAGTTAAAGCTATTTCTTAGCACAAAGCCAGGGCACTGTAGTCAAGTGCAAAATAAGCCTTTGGCATTACTGTACACGGGTACAAAAGTTTGCACACCCTTAAGATAATATAAAGCAAACAAAGGAATTTCATTGAGACGTTCCGTGAGCTGGATTTCGTTCGTGTTCCTTCGTTACAGAGAGCGTGATAAAAATAATCAAACAGCTTATGTTAGGAAATTAATAGTAAAACGTCAGCTCCAAAGTGCGCATCCGCTTTTGCGTTATATAAAAATTATCTAATAACTTGTATAGCTAGCGTTTGCCTTAATACTGACCTCTAAGATCTCTGTATCCTGTATCCAAGTCCCCAAAAGCTGAGGGTCTAAAGAAAACTTTGACTTCTTATATTGCTGTCTTGTTACAGGCTTCAACCACGTCTCATTTTTCACTTCTAAGAACGTCTGAGAAAATGTGGAAATGCTTCTATATTGCATTCTTTTCTACTTTCTAATTTATACTATTGACAATAACTTGAGGGAAAACTGGAATCGTTGAACAATTTACATGACTTTCAGAGTCTCTTAGTATTTGGTTTGTTCTCCTTTTTTGCTATAATGACCGAGTACCCTGGAGCTGACACGGACTCCGCAAGTTTGTGTAAAATCTTATGATGCATGTGTCATCTGAACTCGTGCTTCAGTAGAAGAGATCGGGAATGACGAAAATCTGACCTGTCGTCCAAAGCAGCTAAACAGGGACCTAGAAATAGTGCAGAATCATGAATGTCAAATATTCACGACATTGAACGTTTACTTTCGTTGCTTTAAATATTTCAAAATTCGAAGTCTGTTTATTTTAAATGAGAAAACTTTCGATCTATGTGGTCTCAGACTTTTTGGACTCCACTGTACATCTTCCTCGTTACATTTCAAAACCAAAAAACATGGAGCAAACATTGGCGCTCAGGTATAAATACACATATTATCAGTAACGTTATGATATTATACATAGCGAACTGGTTATTTATAAAAAATTGTTTTAGAATAAAATTGGAGCGATTAATAAGAAAATTAGCTTGAAATTTATGATTTCGGGATTGGTATGTTTGCTCGTAAGCGACGGGCGCAGTGTGTGCACGCAGCTAGTCACGAGGTAATTCGTTTGTGTTGTTGCGTTCCCTTATCAATTTCATAAACACCTCCATGAGGAGATGTGACGCACACTGTTGCCAAGTTAAAAAGGCAACAGGCCCAAGAGGTAATAATAATAATAATAATAATAATAATAATAATAATAATAATAATAACATATTGCAAAAGTTATAGTGCAGTGATATAGAGCCACACTGTTTTTTTGGTCCACCCCGAAGTCACATATTAATACTAGCGACTTTATATTTTAGGGTGGCGCTGAAAAAAAACCTCCTCGAGGCATCGTTCCTGTTCCTTCCAACTGTCACAAGCACGGCACAGTTTTGTCATACTGTCTGAACTCATCGCTGCTCTTGAATCCATCCACAGCTGGCACAAACACAAGTTCCTGGAGTAAGTGTGCTCCCTTAAGCCGTGACAACGGGTAGATCGGGGGTCATAAAAATGCTTGGGATTCCTCCGTCACAAAAAAGACAAAATGACTGTATTTGCTGCGTCTCAAAGGCTCGCTCTGGAGCCCTTTCTTAGGGCCTCGTTGCGAACGCTGGCTAACATCGCGCTCCCCAGTGTGTGTGGATATGAGTGCAGCATACATCCCCAGCAGGATACCAAGCTGTATGCCTTTAGCTAATGTGTTCAGCTGTTGAAGCATTAACACACACTCGCACGCCCTTTTAAATTGCTGCATTTATTCAGGGTACTTGGAAGACGTGTAAAAAAAATGTTAAAAAAAAAAACAGGAGCTTAAACTGGCTTAAAACTTTGGCTCTTGCATGTTAATGTCATTTCTAGTCTGTTAAAAAAACAACATGTCTGCACAGGAAAGTCAAGGACATAGAGTTTCACACACACACACACACACACACACACACACACACACACACACTATTGCTGGCGAACACACTGCTGCTGGCGAACACACTGCTGCTGGACAGCTAATTCTGCATTAACGATCAGCTCAGAAATAATGTAAATACTTTTTCAGCTACTAATCCAACTTGCAACTTCGATTTCAACAAGTCGATTGCTTTGGTAGTTTAATCAGATTTTGAGTCTTACGAAAATAAGTCAAAACATAAGAAAATAAGCCTGCTGCTAATGTTAATGCTAACTCGTCGAGCTGTGACTGATTAGCCTAATGAAAACACTTATATCCTCCTGCCCTAATTAGCCATCATTCCCAACTACACTTGCGCTGCCATTTGCAATAGACAAAGATGCCTTTCCATTTCTGATGCAATATACACCTTTTTTTTTAACAGATTTATCATGATCTGTCAACAACACTTCCTAACGGAGATGTTCAAACGACTGCTGTAGGGCAGATCACAATATTTCATGATTGATGTCTGTTCGACTCGTAGCCTCGTCAACTGAAAGACCACAACTATGCCGCTTCGACACCACAACTAGCTTGTATTGATTCACCCGCTTCTACCACTGAATTAACTCCACTCAAAGACTGCGTTGAAATGCAAGCTAGTTGAGCTATGCTCAATTTGTGGTTAAGGTGTCAAGTCACAGATCACAAGCTAGTGTATTCAAACTGCCTTGCTCGGGTCCTTGAGTAGGTCTCTTAACCTTCAGCTCAGCTGTATCCTGCAACAAGCGAATGTCCTAGGTTATGTGTGTTATTTTATACTATGCAAAATATTACAGTACTTTACTGTAAACGTGATTTACAGCTCTTTACTGTCAAATTTACAGCGTAGCTAGTACAGTACCCTAGCTAATGTAGCTAGTAGACACTTCATACTTTTTATACAGGCACACAAAAACAAGTTAGTTCCTCTTATCATAGCTATAAACAGTCTTTCTTTTCCTTTCTCGTTTCAATCCATAAGACAAAATGAAAAAAAAAAAAACGCAGCTTGACGGAGGCCCTCCGTCCATGTCGGAAAAAACTTTACCTTGAATGTTACAAAGCTTTAGCTTACATAGCTTTATTTAACAACGCTAAATAAACATTTCCTCATAGGAAACGTCACCATATCAACAATTACGCATTTTTAAAGCAGTTTATGTGGTGCGTCCACCGAACAAGTCCATGTGTAACTTGTTGCTATAGAAACAATAACATATATTGTTTCTATAGCAACAAGTTACACATGGACTTGAACATACGAGTGCATTACTATAAACCTGTGATTGGACAGACGGTCGCTACTATCGCCAGAGCTGCTGTTATAGGAAATTAATCAACCAAACCAATTAGTATTGAGCACTTGATGAAGGTATTATACTCTGTACCACATCTAGACAAACATAAATTCAAAAAAAGTATTGATGATTTCTTCAAAATACATAAACATCTGTGGAGTTCAATGTGTGAGAACCCTCAGTTCAGCAACTCTTGATTATCCTAAATTCTGCTTGCTTTTCTGACCTAAACTTTTAAAACAACTCCCTGAAAGCTAGATTAAGCCCATAAGACTTGCACATGATCAGCACTCTTGGGCACAAAAGGCTTATTTGGAAACTGCACGTTCAAAAAAGTAATCAATAGCCTACAATCCAGCTCACTCCTGCAGTACTTGTTAAGCGAAATGCAGCGTTATGGCTGGAACAGTGTGTTCTTTCGCTCTGTACTGGAACATCTCAATACATGACTGAAATTATAGCTCACCTAGAGTCACTGAGTAAAACAACTGAACTAGCTGTGCATCAGAAATTAACAACCAGCCAAGTAGTCCATCTCCACAGCTCCTGGAGTAGTTGAAGAATAATTTTTAGAGTGTGCCTAAAAATTTTATTCTGCCTACAAGTCTGTGTTCGATTAGAATTTAGCTCGTGTACACGCTAAGAACACGCTTTGTTTAATAATAACGCACCGTGCAGAACAAGAATGTGTGCTAAAATATATCTAAGTTAGCTTTTCTTTACCTTACATGTCTAAAATCACCCTAACCTCATTTGTGCGAAGAGAAATAAAAAAGAAATGTTCTCTGCAATCTCCAAAGTGACTGGACAATGATGTGTCGGATCCTCATTTTAGCACTTACTATAACACAATATGAAATAATGACTTACAAAAAAGTGTGTTGTTAATTAACACATCATATTTGCACAGTATAACTGGCCTTTGTCACATTTCTAAAGCCACTGGTTCTAAATCCAATTTTCTACATACAAAGACAAATTGTGCCAGCAAACCAGCTGCTAAATTGTGTTAAAAATGCCGTACCAAGGGTTTCTGTGTCCTCTGAGTGTAAGATAAGGTTAAGGCACAATCGTTGCATTGATGTGCATGATACTCAAACTAAACATGATATTGCCAAAAAAATAAATGAATAAACAGTGCTGAAGAGCAGAAAGGAGGACAAACCAAACTCTGGCTCAGATCTGATTATGGACACTGGCATCAGGGTCAATACTGGGATAGATCAGTATCAGATCAATCTGACACGTTTCCTGATCAGCTCCACGGACATTTCATGGTGCGGACGTGTGACACTGAAGCACATATCTTCTATTGAGCGTGCGACATTGCTCGCCTTAAAGCCTCCAGATCAGATCGGAAAACATGTCTGAATCTGATTTTTTGCGAGCACTGATCCTGACACCAGGACTCATCCTCATTATCGGACCGATCTGAGAAATACGTCCACAGATGTATTTTTTATTAAATGACAGTATTGACCCTGATGCCTCACTCAGTCCTCCTTAGTCCTCCAAATTTTTGTTGTTGTTGTTGCAATATTGTGTTTTCTGATAGGCTGTGCGGACATTTTATAGTGTCAACATGCAATGTTGACTGACAAAACACAGATTTTCAATAGATTGTAGCACACAGCTCACCTTCAACGCTTGCCACACATCACACCTCTATATGGATCACAGAAATATACAGTATACACAGATACTCAGATCTCGGATAATCAGTACAAAATATCAGTAGTGTGTTGAATATCGGTCACGCTGCAGTGCTGAGAGCTTAAGAGCATACGCATTCATCTCTGTATAAAGTGAGTACATTTCTCATCCTAAACAGTTGCTGGTTATAGTTTGGACCAGAATAAACTTGTCAAGCTCAGTTAGGGTTTATGGCATGCTTAAAAGCTACATTTATCACCAAGAATAAAGCTTTTGGAGTATTAAAAGGTTGTATTTAGTGTTTCAACCGAATAAATAACTCTTTAGTTAACCAACAAACCCTTTTACTTCAGAGACACAACTCAGTCAGTGTGTTGAGGAAAAAACAGAAGGCTACGTGACTCCTTAAGGTTTAGCTAGCAACATCTACCTATGAGTCAGTCACTAAATTAAATGTTAAATATTACTAAATTGCTAGTAATTATCTGTCTAGGTAAAACGGGTGAACTTAGGGGCGTGTGTGTGTTCCGGGAAGTTTTTTTTTTTAAGCTAACAGGTAGCACGACTATAAACACAAGCCAATTAACGGTTTACTCGACTGACCAAATAGCTTAGCTCGCTACTAACCCGTTATTCAACCTGACTATAACTAGTTTATAACTACTCACTTTTGTACAAAAGCCTAACTAGATACTGAAAGTAACTTGAAAAAAACACGCTAGCTAAACGCAAAGCTAACTGAAAAAAAATGTAAAACCACCAGTCGCTTAGCCAGCTAGCTAACTGTTGTAACGCTGTAAAAGCTGCAACACTAAAACAGAGTGAGTTGCCTGGTTAGTGAGGAATGAACGGTTAGTAGTTCAACTCACTTAATATCACGAAATAATAATATTTCATATCTAATAATAATAATGTCTAATATCTAGGATATATAGTGTGTATGACTTGGCAAGTAAATGTACTTATTCCATTTGTTACACTGTTACTGGTTTGAGTCTCAGCGTCGCCTGAGTAGTGTTGTAGTAACGACAACACAAACAGCACAGGCTTCCAGGACACATTTAGGACACAGAGGCAGAATAATTAGGAATAAACTCCTAAACTCATTCTCAAATGCTTTTGTTTATTAAAACACATTAAGTGGACATTATGTTTATTAGAAAGTGTGAAGTGTGTAACGTGTGATGAAAAGGCACTCCGCTAAAACACGCCTGAGTGACTGTCCGGTCTTTGCCTGCTTTTCTTTCTCTTTCTCTCTATCTGTCTAACCCTATTTCTCTACACCAGGCACAGACAGAGGAACAGACACACACCCCCCCCCTCTCTCTCCCCCCAAAACAATAAACATTCCTGTAGAAAGCACGGCTCTTTCTCTCTCTGACCTGCGCCATCTTTGAAAAGAGTCTCGGGGTCTACACAGCTTCGCTCCTCCAAACAAAGAGCAACACGCACACATACACACGCACACACACACACACACAGCAGCTTCCGCCACACAACTTCACCGAGAAACGGGAAATAAATAACACAGCACCAACCACACACACACACACACACACACACACACACAGAGCAGCGTCTTACCTTCAGATCGGTGAATCCAAGCGTTAAAGAACAGAAGCAGGAAAACGAGACAACACGGTATTGCATCCATCCTCGAATCACACTTTACTCTACACTAGCTGCTGGATATATCTCTCTCTCACACACACACTCTCTCTCTCTCTCTCTCTCTCTCCCCTTCATACACACTCACTCACTCTCACATACACACTCACTCACACATACATATATATACATATATATACACACACACACACACATACACACACTGAACTTCTCCAGCTCAGTGTTATAGAGGAGTGAAGCACGTGTGATTGGCTGGGAACGCCACTCCCCGCCCAGACACACACACACACACACACACACACACACACTCTGTCTCTCTGCTGTCCGCCCCTGCTCACGATTAATGTTGTCTAGTGAGAGTGACGAAATTTTACACACAACTGAAGTTATTTTCATCCAGGTCTCTTAAAACACTGGGTAATCTTATGTTAAAAACGGTTCCTACCTAAAATGTGTGTTAATCATCCTGGGCTGAACCCAGATCCTTCTCCAGCTAAAAACTTTTACTTCTAAATAGACGAAATAGACTGTTTCCATCCAATTCTTTCCTGTACGTGAGGTCCTTGCTTAAAAAATGAGAAAACTGAAGAAGGAAGGAAGGGTTTGGATTTGAATTACTGTATAATCTGGACATGTATAATCCAGCCAATCAAATGTCTCAAATCAGCATCATATCAGATACCTACTGCCATTATTACTACATGATGCCTACATGATGGAAAATGGAAAATTATGTCTATGAAAACCCATAGTAATACAATGGCAATTTCACGAACGAGAGTTGTATACGGATAACTACACAAAGTGACTGAGGAAACTTTCATAATCTGTTTGTAAAATCATTGCTGATGGACCTACTTGATATGAACCACAATTCCCACCTCACTGGTACAGATAGAAAAACATGAGAAAATATTAACTATAAAATGAAGACAATGACTGAATTCTGTCTTTTAAAAATTGCATATATTATCTGGTTAAATTTAGACTACTTCAGTATTGTTATGACCCAACTTGTCCAGGCTGCAGTATGAGAAGGGAAATACTGAATCTATTTGCAATTAGAAAGAAAGAAAGAAACAAAGAAAGACAACTGCGTTCTCTTTAAGACTACCAGACCGTGGCTATCTAACACAAGACTAGGCTAGTTTGGTGTCGCTAGCCAAGGAGAAGCACAACTAATCTATCATTGCATCAGTTTAGCTGGCTACAGTGCCATGCAAAGTACGTTAGATGTCCTTATGCTCCACTCATATCATGTTCACATAACTTATAACTCATAATTTACACACCATGTTTTCCTGGCTTAGCATGAGAGGATGTTAATGTTTCAGTTTCAACCCTTTTACAGGTAAAAATTATGGCGTATATCCATTTTTCCCCTCATGCTAACTTCCTGTGTGAGCTAGCATTTGGCCTGTCAGCCAATAAGACAAGTATTTCTACATATTTTCCTGTAAACCCTGATTGGTCTTGCCTCCATTCACGGAAGATACAAAATTAGAACATTGCTGTCTTCTTTTACTACAGTTACGTGGTGACAAACTGAGAATTATTCAGGGCTAAAGAAAAAAAATCTTTGGGGCTACAGACCTGAATGCTCAGGCCAGGTTACACCCCTGGCTGTATGTTGTAGGCCATTTGTTTTCTGACTTTTTACGCACCCAGGAACCCCAGCAATACATGTATATTTTAGAAACATAATCCATATCTTCATACAGTTAGGTCCATAAGTATTTGTACATTGACACAACTTTCGTAATTTTGCCTCGCTACACCACCACAGTAGATTTGAAATGAAGCAATCAATTGAAGTGACTGATGATTGAAGTGACTTTCAGCTTTCATTCAAGGGGTTTAACAAAAATATTACATTAACCATTTAGGAATTACAGCCATTTTTTTTTTTTTACAAAAATGGAGTCCCGCCATTTTCACAGGCACAAACATAATTGGTCAAACCAACATATCATAAATTAGGATTATTTTTAATAGATCCTTTGCAATCAATGACTGCCTGAGTCTGGAACTCATAGACATCACCAAAGGCTGAGTTTCCTCCCTGGAGATGCTTTGCCAGACCTTTACTGCAGCCGTCTTCAGTTACTGCTTGTTTGTGGGTCTTTCTGCCTTCAGTTTTGTCTTCAGTAAGTGAAAAGCATGCTCAATTGGGGTCAAGTGACTGACTCAGCCATTCAAGAACATGACAGATGATGTGGTATGCTTTGGATCATGAGCCCTTCCTTTTCTTCTCCATAATGTTCTCTTCCTATAAGATATAGTGCTCTTGACTGGGTTTTCTTCACCAAGGAAAGGATTCTGTGATCATCCACTTTAGTTGTCTTCCGTGGTCTTCCAGGCCTTTTGGTGTTGCTGAGCTCGCCAATGCATTCCTTCTTTTAACAATGTACCAAATTGTTGAATTGGCAACTCCTAAAGTCTCTGCTATCTCTCTGATAGATATGTTTTTTCAGCCTAATGATGGCCTCCTTCACTTGCATCGACAACTCTTTGGACCGCATACTGAGAGTTCCAATGAACAGCTACCAAATGCAATTTCAACAGTTGGAATCAACTGCAGACCTTTTATCTCATTAATTCGTCAGGCCATACCTGGTCATGAAACTGCTTATCACTCAATTGTCCAATCACTTTTAAGCCTGTGAAAATGGAGATAATATATAAAAATGGTAGTAATTCCTAAATGGTAAATGCAATATTTTTTGTTAAACCCCTTGAATTAAAGGTGAAAGTCTACACTTCAGTCACAGATTAATGGCTTCAATTCAAATCCATTGTGGTGGTGTACAGAGGCAAAATTATGAAAATTCTGTCACTGTCCAAATACTTATGGGCATGACGTATATCAGGCTCATTGTTCAAATGTGTACAATATCATTCATTCATCTTCAGTAACTGTTTTATTGAGGTCACGGTGGATCCAGAGTCTATTCCGGGAACACTGAACGCGAGCCGGGAATACAGCCTGAATGGGGTTGTGGGACAGTCCATCACAGGCCAGTAATGCACCCAGACATTCACACCTACAAGCACTTTAGCATTATCAATCCAATCCAATCCAATTTTGGAGAGATTGGAGGAACCCGGAGAACCAGGAAGAACCCTGCATAGACACAGAGATAACCAGGACCCTGGACCTGTGAGACGGCTACGCTACCCACTCTATCATCGTGCCACCCATGTACAAATATATTCTGGCTATTTAATTTGGCCAAAGAGCATTTACTCTTGAACTTTCCACCAGCAGAACACATTACATCCAAGCCTGTTTGTTTTAGAGATATTGGGGTTTGGATTAAACCTCTTCAATTCAAGTGGCCAGTCAAACAGATTAATAAATATAGTAATTCATTACTAAATAAAGTAGCTTTGAATTGTGATTTCCACCACTGTAACAGAACTGGCTATGCTTCCCTGGACCCCACTTTTTAGCAATCACTGTAGTAGGGTGTTGTAAAGGGGTTATCAAAGTGTGCAGCATAACACAGATCATAACACAGATTTTATATGATATAAAATAAAACTAATAAGCATATTAACCAAATGTGTGCTACCATGTTTATATAATGGAGTTCAAGCTTATTATTGCTGAACTTATTGCCCAAACCATTGTGTTAAATGATCCAACACATTTGGAATCAGCTTTTAAGTTTGATATTAGACATGTGAGTGGTTTTAAGTGACTGGTTTTAAACGAGCTTTAGTCTAAGAAATGAACAACATTCTATACAAAAACGCATTAGTGTGGCTGGCTAAATTTTAAAGTCATTTAGTCACCATTAAGTGTTCATTCGATTTATCTTATAACTAGTATGTTTGCTTATGACTATGTAGCTATATAAGTACTACTATTACTACTAGTAGTATTATTAATAATAATTATATTAACAATTTGCTATGCAAATTGTGAGAATGAATGTGTGTGTGTGTGTGTGTGTGTGTGTGTGTGTGTGTGTGCGTGAGGCCTTGTAATGGATCTACAGTGTACTTCCACCTATCGTGGGATAGGCTAAGGATCCACCACAATTATTATTTTGAGTCCAATAAATCAAAGTGCTTTATATATTAAAGTTTAAGGCTCTGGATTAACAGGAGTCCTTCTTCAGCGGAGCAAAGTTTTATGGAAGGGCTATACTGCTTTATGAAATCAACATGATACGACGCTAAGCCATTCAGAGCTAGCCAGTGTATCTTTCTTTTCCTGGTAAGGACATGGGCTGCTGCATCCTGAACAAGCTGAAGTGCAGATCCTCTGTCTACACACACTTTGAGAACCACTGCTGTAGTAGCTTAATTATGGTGGTGCATGCAGAGAATTGGCTAAACACCAATTTTAATGTTGAAAGGATCAGACAAATAGTGAGAAGATATAATTTGAGATGTTATAAAATGTGAATGTGTTGAAGTAGCAGTTCCAGTAGTAAAAGAAAGAAAGAAAGAAAGAAAGAAAGAAAGAAAGAAAGAAAGAAAGAAAGAAAGAAAGAAAGGAAGGAAGGAAGGANAAGGAAGGAAGAAACACAATGTCTTCTGGTTGATGGATGTCAAGATTTTAAGATGGATCTCCAATACCAAAATAATATAATCTAAGATTGTATGGATTAATCTTGTTTTGTAGTAGCCTGTGAGTAGTCATGCATGAAAAAAGTATACGATAAACTTTCATTTTCAAGGACTAATAGGGGAAAAGAAAAATAGGATAATGAAGGTTGAGGTAGCTTCTCTAGTAAAGCATGAAAAAAAAACAATGTCTGGTGTCTTATGGACAACAAAATATCAAAATAGACATACAGTATACAGTATAAAAAGATATTATCTAAGAGCAAATGGTTTAAGTTGACCCATGCAATATTAGTCCATGAGTCCATTACTCATTGACACAATAGCATTTGGCCAGGGTTAGTCGAGTGTGGTCCTTTATGTGTCTCTCAACCATTGCTCCCGTCCCTTTTGCATATATTCATCAGGATTGGACAAAGGACATGACCTCCTGAAACTTCAAACTCCCCAACACCCATCTGCGGTGACAGAGATTGATGAAGGTCTATTGTTCGGGCTCGGTCTCAGGCTCACAAGGTTTACACACTGAGCAGCAGCCTCATCCAATTCTGCCCTAAGACTTGTGCCTAAAGCATAGCGTATTGATTGAAGAGGGGGAAGGGGACATCACGTCCTGTACATATTGCGACAGCTTGAGTTTGTCTATCTGTGGACTGTGCACCATTAGAACAGCAACATGAACACAAACAGCAGAGCAAGGCCAGTGGATTACTGATTACTGGAGGTCATGGAGTGCTGCTTATGATATTTTCTATATCTATTTTCACAACCATGGTGGCACCATCTACTATGAGACATCTACTCTGTTCATGTTGCTGTCCTAATGGATGTTCATGCACATGCACGATAAAGATTGTCACCTGTCTTCATGCCTAGTTGTTTGCGTAAACCAAACACTCCAATGAGGACACCCGGGCTTCTGTGGCATTACTAAGAAGCAGAGCTATGCTTAGCAATACTTTATCAAGATTTCTTTTATTTAGATCTAATAACCACTACTGAGTAGCAATAAAGCATAAGGTCAGAGCATGAAACCTTCTTTAAATGGTTTGCACTGGCTTTTGTGCCGAAAATGAAGGACAAGCTGTCTAACAGCAAATGCTGTAGCATTGTGTATTTCCCTGCTTACATTAAAAAAAAAAAAAAAAAAAAAAAAAAAAAAAACGCAGCTATTTAAAAAGTAAAAAAACAGTTTAAACGCCAAAAAAATCAAAAATTTTTTTTAAGTTTTGATGGGGGGTGTTGGGAAATTTTTTAG
>CM074945.1:6042698-6056446 GCA_037577455.1 Pangasius macronema | reverse complement strand
ATTGGTTTGTAGGGGGTTTTGGGCGCAAATTGAAGCCCAACCGGTTTAAAACAAAATGTTTTTGATTTTGTTTTTCCCCTGTTAAAATAAAAAAAAAAAAAAAAAAAAAAAAAAAAAAACCTCAGCTATTTCTACTGTACAACACACTGTTACACTCCAAAAAAAGAAACTATTGATATTAAGTGTTAAAGAGGGTTGTGGGTAAATTAGATCGTGAAGCAATGATAGTACACAGACCAAAAAGATAACAGTATTTGCTTGCTGATTACATAAATACACCATGTTACATCCTGAATAACAGTGCGAAGCTGAGAGGAATTATCTTTGTGAGCTTCAGGACCCAGACTTCTACAAGGCATTTGTATGTTTTGTGAAGATGAAGGAAGATTTTACAGTTCATCAAACATATCAGCAACGGAGCATGTCCTGGAATTTCCATTGTAAGACAGTATAAATAAGTATTGTGTCAAAAAGAAGGGCATATCTCATAATCAGAGAGTGAGAGTTTAGATAAACTAACCTTACGTTCACACTAGCAAGCAACAAGTCGCTTAGAAATTGTCGCTTATAGGTGTGCGTTGCACAAAAATTATTAGATTATAAGTCTAAGCAAAGCAAGCTAACTATACTAGCTACAGTATACACTCATCAGCGGCATCATTGATCTCTGCAGCTGTATTCTAATCTTTACATTTCTTCATAATGTGTCTATACGCGTTTAACGAGAGGTCGTATATGACACAGTAAGATGAAACCACAGTTATACGTTTTTCTCCCTTTTTGGTGCATCAACCAGTAAATGGGAACTAATTGCAGGTAATTAAAGTTGTGAGGGGGAACTGAAGAGATGTCTAATTTTAATAGAATTGAGAAAATCTCAAATCACATGTCCCTTGTCATGCTGTCACTGAAATGACAGCTCTGTGTCATGCGCGTACATAAAAAAATGAATGTTCGCCTACTTGCTAGTGTGAATGTAAGGTTAGATAATGAGAATAATTAAAAAAAAAACACACACACACTCACACACATACACACATGTACACGCACACACAGCCTCAATTCCAGAAGCATATCATTTCTTGTAAAGCATTATAAAGAAGTTCCGTATGTCCCATTACCCATGATCTATACTTCTATGTTCTTCAGTTATGTTGATGTATTATGTTAAATCATGAAGAATTTCTGGGGTGGGTTTGGCCCACGTAACATCCTCTCTGACTAGCTGTTGTCCTGAAGCTCTGCCACTTTCCTGTTAGGACAAAAAAAAAAAAAAAAGCTCAGGCTTTCCACTTAACTGTCCTCACTCACGTAGGCCATTAACTGATACTGATAGCATCGCTCCTGTTACTGAAGTGTTTCCAGCAACTGATTATGTTAAACGTATCTTGCTTGTGGTTAACGAGAAGTCCTTGTGTAACCCTTCCTCCCAACAGGCATCCGAGAGGCTCGTTTTACGCTCATGTGTCTGCACGAGTCATCGGGCTACGGAGGTGCAGAGGAGAGATAAGTTTATCTAACAGTTCCTGGGTTGGCTGCGCATAGACATCAGGCGAAGAAAGTGTCCATCCGATGAAACCTCTCCAGCTCTGAACGAGAAAAATTGTCTAAAATTTTAGGAAGTAGACTTCACTCAGACAAGGACAGTAAACAGCCTCAAAGACTTGAGGCGCAGACGTTGTCACATGCATTCTCACATGCCTCTAATGTCTGTCTGCCCAAATGATTCAGCGTTTCCTAAAGGTTGCCAAAGGACATAGAGCATTTATCGTTCATTAGCTTTTATACTCATGTGGTGTCTAAGGCTGTTAACGAAAAAGGACATGGAAGGAATATAAATGAATTGAAGCACATTACTGACTAATGCTACTGTTAAACCCTCCTCAGAAATGATAAGTAACGGATTAAAACTTTCATAAAGATATTTGCCTGTTTGAACTACAGCATCCTGTTTAAACTTGGGATCTGATTAGGAGTGGGCAATACTAATATCCGCATAAGCAAAGCTACATTTGCTACAGAAAATCAGGATACACATATCAAAACAACATGTTCAATATGTTCAAGGAACAGAATGTACGCTTTTAGTTTTCACCCTCATTTTCTAAATTGCTGTTTCGACAGAGCCTGTCAAGGGCCCTCGTGGTGCTCAGGTGACAGTTGGGGACACGAAGGCAACCCTGTGTTTAAGCGTTAATGGGAAGCCACCAGCTGTCCTCGCAGGTAGATCCAGAGCCCTGCTTCCAGCCATCTGTCTATCCGCCATTACTGGCTGAGGAGCGCTGAGAGAAGCGAGTAAAAAGGGAAAAGGGGTTAGGGAAAACAAGACAGATTTAGAAAGAAATGGAAACGAGACGATAAAGGAACGGAATGCAGATACAGAGCGATAGAAACACAGTTTCAAAGAGGAATAAACAGAGAGAGGAAAGGAAGGAGAGGGAATGAGAAGGACTTTGATGACCCCAGTATGTGAAATACACCCCAGCTGTCAGTTGCATCCCTAAGGACCACCACCCACCACCTGGTCATCTTTCCCACACTCCCCATCAAACCCCACCCAGGGAGGGCTGCCCCTTGCCTTGGTCATGTGACTGCTTCTCATCAGTGGGGTGGAGCAACATGAGCTCTGTATGTTAAATCTCACGCGGAACCATTATTGACAGAAAAGCTAAGCTGAATCAGTAGTCTGTCTGTTCTAAACATAAAAGCTAAATCTACAGATTCTGTTATAGTAAGCCCCAAAGATGAAGATCAGATTTCATGAAAAAGGAATTATGTGTTTTAGATAGCATTTAGACTTGTATAAAATTATAATGGCATACAATACTATAAATACTTATGTTTCCATCCAAGAATTTCATTGAATTCAGGGTCAGTTTAACAACTACAGTACATTTGTCTACTAGATTCTATTCTAGTTTATTTTTCAATTTTATTCATTACATTCTGCTTTTATTATATTTTGTTTTAATATGTATCACTGTTGCACTGTTGGACGAGGCACTAAAGAAAAACATTTCACTGCATTAATAGATCACGTATTTAATATGTATGTGACAAATAAAGAACCTTGAACCTTGAACAGTTCAGGTCAGGTCTTCACTGAATTCAGTGCCAGCAGCAGATCTTTTAACGCTGGCAACATGGGGTTAACCTTACTGTGATTAAGAGGAGAACATCAGCCTCTCCGTGCTCATGTGTGTTCACACATACAAATAGCTAGCTAGTGGTGTTTCTAGACTCTCTGGCGGAGGGGGTCCAGGGTGAGCCCACATGCTCCAACAGAGCAATAGTGCTCTTTATTCGATCATGTGCAATATCGCTAATAAAACTGCTAAGGAAAATTGCTATGAGGGCAACTCTACATTGGAGATAGGAGACAAATGATTGTTCCAAAACGCCAATGAGTGGAGCTTACTTTTCAAATATCATCCTAATTGTCTAGCTCAGCGGTCGTTAGCTGGCTGCCCACAGTCTGGATGTAGACCAAGCAACTCTAGTTCTAGGACTCTGTAGCAGATCATCTGTTGTTGCTAATCTAATCGTATGCATTTACTGTATGTATATTATTTATCTGAAGGCAACTCATCAGACCAGAGACTAACTATAAGGCAAGAGACATTAGGTCAGAATGGGAGGAGTTTTAACAGAAAGTCGTAGATTCTTCATTTTATTTACCATCTCTGGTCTTGTTTGGGAAAAAAAGTCCATGATGAACACAGAATAGACAGGGAAATGTGTTTAATCTCCCCACGTCAATTTCAAAACTCATGTCTCGTCTATTGTGTCTGTGGCACTAGTCAGAAGTGGTAAGTTGAAGTGATACTAAATAACAAAACAGAACCATTTTGAATTGTCTTATTTATAGCATTGAAAGGTAACCATTCAGTCATGTTAGTGCTCATTCAAATTTTTTAAATTTTGATGTACTGTAAAAAATAGTTGGTTCTAAAAATTGGGTGTATAGAGCTTTTAACAATGGATATTGTCATAAAGCAGCTTTACAGATATCCAGACATAGTTTTACTTCCCTAATGAGTCAGAGGCGACAGTTGTGGGGAAAAACTCCCTGAGACAATGTAAGTGTCCCTGAGACACTTTAAGAGGAAGCAATCTCAAAAAGGAACCCATCCTCTTCTAGGTAACACCGGATAGTGTGATTATGCATCATTCCTCTTCCACAACTGTATAAAGTCAAACACTACTGAATGTTTTGAAAGGATATTCAGTATGAGCATCAGGTCCTTTTTATTTGAGGTTTTAGCTTTAAATCTTTCATATGTAATGTAAGTTATCCACTGAAGAATGGATGAGAGCAGGGACTCCATAACAAGGGGGAAGGTTGGGATGATTCTAAGGGCCCTGGTCAGACAGGGGGCCCAGCAGAACCACATATTTTCATCAGATAATTCATCAGATAAAATCGTAGCAGCGGCCCTGGATAAGAGTTGAATATAAACTATTTTCTGTAAGTAAAATCTTTAGGCTATCTGGGTATCTGTGTTTCACCATCCAGAGCAACCTCACAACAATTTTTTGACTATTTATATGGGGCCATCATCGCAGCAGCGAGTGATTCTCCAAGCAGAGCTAGACCATCAGGATTGGCCTGGCAGGTCTGCAGGGCAGGAGTCAGGGTAAGGTATTGTTGTTGTTGTTGTTCTTTTGGCTGCTCCCTTTAGGGGTCACCACAGCAAATCAAATGTTTGATTTGGCACAGGTTTTATGCCAGATGCCCTTCCAAACACAACCCTTCCAATTTATCTGGGCTTGGGACTGGCACTGAGAGTACAACTAGAGGCTGGGAAGGTTCCTTGCCCAGGAATCAAACCTGGGCAATGTTGGTGAGCACCCAGGATGCTTAGCCTCTAGACCACCAGAGATGCCAGTCTGGGTCAGGTATTACCAGCTTATTTTTGCTGTTTTCTATTAGGGTGGAGAGACATGCTGATCTAGCACCAGTAGATATTCTATAGTTAAGAAGGCTCTCCTACCATGCTATTTCGAACACTACCAATTCAGTTGATTTTTTTAATGACTCCATTTACATTCTAACTTTTGAATGGTCTGTTTTAAGGTGCGAATGTGATCCTTATGCTAGTTTTTATTATTTTTCTTTAAAGTGGGGCTACATTATGCATGGGGTAGTGGAATATTCACTAAGCATTCAGTCAACTGATCAAGTTCTGTGGAGTCCAAAGCTGAAGAACCAAAGGTAAAGAACCAACGATGATAAATTTGGGAGATTTTTGATAAAATTGTATACAGAAGCTGACTTGCTTGTAGGCTTGATGCAGTAACCTGGCGAAGTGCATATATTATGCTTAAGACAAATTTTAAATTAAGTGATAGGTAGTGATCTTAGATAGCTTCAGGCTGGGGTAGTGTGACTTTTTTTGTTTTCTATATTTAATTCAAATATCATTATTAAATCAAGGTTGTGTCCACAATAATGATATGGTGTTAGCAAATAGTGAAATGTTTTTTTCATTACTATTTGAAGAAGAAAAAGCCTTTATTTGTCATGTATACCTTACAGTACAGTAAAATTCCCTTTGCTGCATGTCTCTGCTTGTTAAGAAGCAGGGATCAGAGCACAAGGTCAGCCATGATCAGATAGGGTTAAAGGCCATACCCAAGGGCCCAACAGTGGCAGCTTGGCAGTACTGGGAATTGAACTCTTGTCGATCTGATCAGTAAGACAGTGCCTTTAACCACTGACTCACCATTGCCCCCAGCTTGAAGGTGTTAAACTAGAAAACTGCAGAAATATACACAAAACATACATGACAAACTCTTCTTATCACCAACATTAACTAAAGTAGCTAGATGATTTGTTACTGTTAGCGCTTTCTTTTTTAGTAGTGCTCTTAAACTAGAAAATTGCCCAGACTCTCCAGATTCGCAAGGTACACAAACCATAAACTCAGTTTGTTTTAGCTGCTTGTTATCTTGTTAGGTAGATGACATTCTAGTTAGTGTTAGCTAATACCTTTCCGGATATACATCTTGTTGGTACTGTAGATATTCTGATGGAGAAATGCAAAGTTATGTTTATAAATAGTGGTTTTGTTTGCTGCCTGCTGCACCGAGTGGAAACCAATCAATTTCATCCAGCCTCCCGGACAGAGCTGCCTTCAGAACTATGCTGATGGCCAGTTTAGTCAACACATTCTGTATGCTAAGCAAGAGACACTTTGTGCCAAAGAACACTAATATAGGAGCAGATCATTTTTTAAGCTAGCTAGCAACTGAACGTTACAGATTTACATAAACTGCAGTTGATTGATTAATAGAAATTGTTAACTGGATTAATAACTCCAGAGGTTGTGCAAATGATTGTGCAACTGAAATGCAACTGTAGCAGTGAGCTGGTGTCTAATGTCTTAAAATAATATATTTATTTTGTTTTAGTTGTAGCTTTTAGGTTTTTGTAGCCTGTTTTTTCCCTAAAAGGCACTTGAATCACCCTAGAACTATAGCAGTGAGTAGATGGTATGTTTCACCTCCACTGGGGAAAGGAAGGACGGCGCTTTCCTTTCCTTCCGAAGATTGGTCATTTCATGGCAAGGCTGATGTGTGACACATCGCGGACGTCAGTGGTCAGCTGTTTATCACACTTTAATGAGTAGAGTCCCATTGGAAACACCCTCATCCCAAGCACATAAATACACAAGCTGGATATTCCACTGTGACTACTTTTCAACAGTTTCATTAAACCAGATCTTGTCAAGTTGTCAACAGCCCATTCTAAGCAATTTCCATTCAACAACTGAGAATAAATATATCAGCAGTACATAGTTGGTGTCATCAAAACACACCCGTGTTGTCTCACATCTGAGTGTGTCCATCACTGCGGTCTCATTTAAAGCGTTATATCCTCACTCATTAACAAGCTAGTGAAATATAGTGTGGCCACTCTTAACATCCTTTCACTAGTGCCTCATTAAAGGGAACTACACACTTCATCAGTCTCACAGTGAAACTGTCCGGGCAAATTAGCTCCTTTATTCCATTTGTAATTCTTTCATATCTGGCCTGAAATTGTATGCAGATTTATTACTTAATTGATTTAGAAGGACTCAAGTGAATTAGAAATTAGGCCTTTTAGTATCAAACGAGAATTTACCTCGGTGTCACCATAGCATGCAGCAAAAGGCTGAGCTGGTCCATAAAAGCATCTTTCACTTGGTTGTGTTATTTTATGTCAATTACCTTCATTACCTTTATCTAAACAATGCCCCTATGAACCAGAAGACAGTCTCTGTAAAGCAGGAGCTTTAGTAGAAGTGCCATTACTATTTGATCTGTAATCCTTTAAGTATACACTCACTGTCCTCTTTATTAGGAACACCTACACTTTCATGCAGTTATCTAATCAGCCAATCAGAAAGTGTTTTTTTTAAGGATGGGTTACTTTAAAAAGTATTATTACAAGTAATAAAATAGAATATAAACAATTATGATGTGATGTGATACACATTCGATCTTGATATGAAGCACAGTTACCACCCCAAAGTTGATTATTTTCCCATAATAGCATGTCCTGCCATGTTTTATTCCTCTTATACCACAGCAATTTGACAAGGATTATTTTATTAATAGGTCATGAATGACACGTTGTGCTTTTTAACCATTTAGAGTTACATTTAATATTGCGGAACGGCTGTGAGACAAGTTAGTTATGTTAAAGCAGCTATAAACAGCACCTCTTTTTTTCTGTCATTAATCTTTCCTCTGTCCTGAATACTTTCCCATGGTAGAAAACTTAATGAATTAGATTATGTGGAGCATCCACTCTACAAGTCTCTGTTAGTGTAAAAATGCTACCGCATTAGAAAGAGTGCATTAAAATAAACCTGTGTTTTGAATTACAGCCGGAAATACAGTCAGAGCTGCTTTTATAGAAAATTCAGTCAGATTTTAGAATCCAATGACACTGTGGTACAACATCCAATATAGCACATGTACAATGCAGTACACACACACTGGTGTATAACCAAAGATAGTATAATATCTTTTTTTTTCCCCCATACATGTTTATTTGCATTATTACATTATTCCCATATATGTTTATTTACATCATTTAGCAGACACATTTATCCAGACCAATGCAGAAAACATGAAATGATACAAAGTACTTAGACAATATGTAATATCATAACCTAAAAGACAGTAGACTAATGCTGGTTTGCGTATGTGCTACACATATATACGTACCAAACAATTACATGCACTGCTCTATTTAAGCTAAACAAATATCACTGAGGCCCCCTTGAGGACCAAGTGCAAATTGCAAAATCAAAAATTTTGCACAATTACATGCTGTGAACAATGCATGATGGCATACAATGAAGCTCAGTGCAATGTTTTCCTGAACATTCAGCAGGAAAAGTGAGTCATCACATGTAGTATTAAAGAACAGCTCCCTGCTTCATAGCGGTCTCTTACACACTAAACACAGAGGCCCTTGCCGTATGCCATAAGATTAAAGGCAAACATAAAAACATTTTAAATTAGTTATGAAGCAGCAGTACTCTGTGCAATGGCTAGATTTTAGTGCGTTATAAAATATTCATTCTGTCGATGTGTTTATTCTTTGGAAGGTATTTGAAAAATACACATGAAATTTTGGCGAATCTCATAATGGACAGCTCCACACGTTTCTTCTTTTCCACTTTTGGAAAATTGTATGTAACTTATTTATTTGACTTCATATTCTCCCCTTAAATGTAATGCAAATCACATTCAGCAGGTGCAGTAAGGTCCTTTAAGAACAAAGTCGTCTTAGTGTGTAATGTGACCTCCATCTGAAACAAAAATCTCAAGTTAGAAACTCAAGTTACGTACACACAGCACTAAAAGACATTAAGCATTAAATTTTGGAAGAAGTGCTAAGCTGTTGTGTTGTACACTAATAGTAGTGCCACTGCATGTAAAACATGCATAGCATCTTCGTAAGAACTGGAATTATTCAGGATTTTTAACCTGTGTCATTTGAAATATCGCTATTATTATTATTATTATATTGACTTGACAGGATTGTCTAGTTCCCTAAAGAAATTATTACAATACCAGAAAAGTAAACCACAAAGGAAGACCATGTTGCTGCTATACTACACTACACTTCAATAGTTTACAGTTTACAGCCCATGTTAATTTTTTTCCTGCACTCATCTCACACTGGTGTGTATTTGCACTTTGTGTAGTCTTGCATACTGTGGCACTGTGGTCCTGGAGAAATGACATTTCATTCCAATGTATACAAGTTATACAGAGGAATGACAGTAAAAACCCACTTAACTTGACTATTGTGCAGAAAGTACGAAACAATATGAGAATTCATAGAATAATAATTGTACAGTTGATAAGCTGCCTAGGTGTACTGAATAAAGTAGCCACTGAGAGTAACAATAGAGCAGGAAATAATATATTCACACAGACAGATGAGAAATGAAAGGTAAATTAAAGGACGTTAAAGGACAGTCTAACATAAGTTATCCAAAAATTCTTCAGATCTAAAACATCTAACACATCACTCCAAAATCTCTCTCGGTGGTGTTCAGTCAAGTTGAGATCTGGTGACTGTGAAGACCATCAATTATAGCACAAGATAGAAATGTTTCATTATAGGATACAGGTGATCTGTGTGGAGCCAAATAATCATCAATAACTACTTTATCCTTTCAGGGTCACAGTGGATCAAGAGCCTATTCTGGCCGTGAGGCAGGAATACATGCTGGATAACACACCAGTTCATCTCAGGGCACTATGCACAAACATTTGCATACTCCCTCATGAATAGGGCAATCTAGAGTTGGCAATCTACGTACTGGAATGTTTTTGGGAAATGGAAGAAAACCCAGTACTCCAAAGGAAACCAGCATAGACACAATGCTTCCCACAGCATAACACAACCATTGTTTTTTTCTTTTAATGTCACCCATCTATATATACATATACAACTTCTTCATGACTTTTGGAAGACCAGCATGCCAGCTGACTCCATATCAAGCTGGTTATGAGAATACTAAGTGCACGCAAAATTGCCATGAAGGTTACTATTAACTACTTGATTTTCCTAAAAAGATTTTGTTTTATTTGTTATACTATTTAGGTTGAAAGTATGCAGACACCTGACCATTGGACCCATATGTGGTTCTTCCCCGAACTGTTGCCACAAAGCTGAAAGCACATAATTGTCTAGAATGTCTTTGTATGCTGGAGCATTAGGATTTCCCTTCACAGGAACTAAGGAGCATAAACCTGTTCCTTCATGACAATGCCTCTGTGCACAAAGCTAGCTCCATGATGACATGGTTTGCCAAGATTGGAGTGGTAGAACTCAAGTGTCCTGTACAGAACCCTGACCTCAACCACACTGAACACCTTTGAGATTAACTGAAATGCCAACTGTGTGCCAGGCCTCCTCACCCAACATCAGTGTCTGACCTCACTAATACTCATAACCACATTCCAAAATCTAGTGGAAAATCTTCCCAGAAGATTGGAAGCTGTTATAGCAGCAAAAGGGGACCAACGCAACTATATTATTGCCCTTGGTTTTGAAATGGAATGTTCAACATGCTTGGCCATGTAGTACATTTGGCCATATAGTATAGCTTTAATGTCTTTTCAATTATTCTAAAATGTTTAAAATAGTAAAAATAAAACTCACATGAGTATCTATATTTAATTTATAGCGAATCAATCTGATACAGTTAGTGACTTTAGTGTTACAAGCTTCCATCTGGGTTAAGAATGAATGAGAGATAAAGCATTATAAGAGATTAAGATCAATAATATAAGTATGATAATGGTGGCAGTGGTGATCAATGTATCTTAAGTGATGTCAGTATCTGTAGCAATAAAACCAAAAGGTTGTGCAAGAAAGAGGAACTAAAGTTCTTGTGCATGAAGATGTTTTTCCCCTCGATTACAGGAGCACATGGCTTTATGATGGCAAAAGTGACAACAGATTCTAAGAATGATAAAGTCAGTCTCAGTACAAAACAGAGGAAATTTTGAATGAAGATACAGTATCATCTTTTAAATTCAGAGAAAAAGGAAAACACTGATTTCCAGTCTGTCTGCAAGTCATCGTCAGAGCCCAACATAAGCATCCTTGAATCTTACCCATGCTGTTGCAAAACCTCCACATTGCATTATTGTAAAATAAATAGCTGTCTGGCTGCTCTTCTTCTTCCTCTTTAATTAACCTACAGCTTGTTCAAAATGCAGCAATCCACATTATTACCACTAGCTACCCTGGCTGCCTATTAAGCTCCACATTAACTAAAAGGTCCTGCTCATGACGGTTAAATTTCTGAATGGTTTAGATCTGGTGTATATTGCTGATATCCTAAAGCAGTCTAGCCCATCCTGAGCACCTTCATTCAGCTGAGACAGACCTACTGTTAATCCTCAGCCATTAACTTTTTTTTAAGTTTTATTTATATAATAAAGCAAAAATACATACCTCTCTTTGGTGATTCATTGCCTTCAGCTTTCTTCCCCGGAACCTTGCAAGAGGTAGACAAAGACATCAGCTAAAAGTACGTCTGTGCATACAACATCCTGTTACACCACAGTGCTAAATAATCATTACTCACGACATAAATAGTGTATAAATGGTATAAATAGCATATAAACCCTACTATATAAATTGTATAAATAGGGTATAAATTTGTATGTTTAGGTTGTGAGTAGTGATTGTTTATTTTCTTTTGAGTAATATGTTGTAAGCACTTAATTCTAAAGATCTAAAAGATCATAATTCATAACCAAAACGTGTACATATATACAGTGTATAAGAATAAGTATAAATTGTATATAAACTCTACTGTATAAATAGTATAGAGTGCACAGTATAAATATGTATTCTTAAGATATGAATAATAATAGTTTATTTCTTTTGAGTAATATGATGTTGCAAGAACTTAATAGACCCAAAGTGATCATTATTCACTACCCACAAGTGTACAAATAGTGTATAAAATGTATAAATAGTGTATAAACTCTACTATATAAATAGTATAAATGGTGTATCATTTAGCTCTAGCGAATGTAAGCATGTACATAATCTTACACAGTAGAACTAAATGATCGTTATTCACAACTTAAAAGTGTATAAACTATAACAAGAAAAAGCATGTTTGGTTGTAGTGTGTTACCTCCAGTCTTTGCTCAGGACTGGACATAGTTTCATAATCCTGAGCTTCAACGTCTTTGTCTTCATGTTGCTTCGTCTTAAAGAAGAAAAGGTAAATTAACATGTGATAGACAAATGAATAAAAAAGATCTGTCACCTATATATATAGGTATATATGAGAAGCAAGTTAGTGCTATACTTACTTGTATATTTGCTTTTTTCATGCTTACATAAGGACTTTCGGACCTCCTGTGCAATGAGAACCTTTCACATTCTAAAAAAAAAGTAAGTTACGCAATTTCATAGATTGCCATTATCTGTAAGCTTGATATCATGGTATCAGAACAAGCATCATTCATCAGATCAGTCGTCATTTACTCCTTGTGCAAATTCAATAAACTGGAAATATTCATTGAATGACTTACTTTGTTTCTGCCTGAACGCATTCACAGCCACACAAGCTAATGCAAGCAGCGCTCCCAAAAATATCAGCCACGCAAATGAGCTTCTGCTGTGGGGCAGGAAGATTCAATGGAAATAATAAAACACTTTGGGTTTATATGCAGCACAGTACAATATATAGTCACATCCTGCAAATATTCAATGATGCAAAACAAGAACCTTGAAGAAACCTTGAAGAACTTTTTTTTTCTAATAGTATACTGAGAGGAGAAGTAGTTAAAAAGTGTATTTACACTCTTTCAGGGATTCAGAGAAGTAGGATTTTACCTCTCCCTGTTGTGTGTACTGCTCTGCACAGTGATGTGAACAGGTATCTGTTCATCTCCTGCTGAGCACCAGTACCATCCTGTGTTGTTCATTGTCAGCTTGCTCATGGTCACACTAAAACCCGTGTCCATACTGCTGAGCTGAACCAAGGCACCACTCATGGTGCCAGTAGTTTTCACACATGTGCCATTCATCTTACACCATTTTATTGGTTTCTTGGTTTGAAAATGGCAGAAAATCACCACATGGCTGCCCTCGTATCCAGTTACCATCTGATCATCCACATACAGCTCAGGAGTAGCTGAGAGGAATACAGAAAGGATCAGATTTTTTAAATTTCTGCTTACATGCTGCCTTTGTCAATAAAAATGAAAAAAGAGAGACATGATTAGCACTAGAGATTATGTGTTGTAGGTTCAATAGGTTTACTTTGATTCCATAACTACAGCACACTATTTGAATTTCAGCATCAGGAGAAAAATAAAGTGAGGTTCTAAGACTCCATATAACTCTTCAGCTAGCACAACACCTCATAGTGAAAGGCTCGAATAATCAAATAATCAAATAGTCCTTTATGTGTGATATAAAAAGAAAAAAAAAAACACAGCTCATAGCCAAGTGTTTGCAAACGACTTGGTGACTCTTTCTGGAAGGTGCAAACATGATGTGCCTCAGTTTCTTAGAAAAGGATACTGATTAGGCTATATTCGTGTCTGTATTCACTAGTTAACTAGCTTGCTGTATGCTTTATGGCCAAAGGTTTGTGGACATAACACCCATATGTCCACAACCTGTTGCCACAAAGTTGCAGGCATACAATTGTCTAGAATGTCTTTGTAGTTTGTAGCTTTAAAATTTCTCTTCCCTG
>CM074945.1:6008325-6023815 GCA_037577455.1 Pangasius macronema | reverse complement strand
ACTGGGGCACTGCGGTGGGAAGCAGATGGTTTCTCCAGCGTAGCAAAAGCAGGACTTACAGTCCACCGTGAAAGATGATCCATGACCTGAAAAATACAAACTGGTTCAAGCTTCATACACTTTTCTTTTTTTTTGCCTGCAGCTTCATGTTCTGTATTGCTGTTTTTACCCATAAACCTAATGTCTAAATCCTGTAATGTTTAATATTTACAGTAATAAAGATTCTATCTAGTCTACTGCAAACCTAAGCAAAATTTTCAACCTATTTACTAGCTGCACAAGAAAAACCGCTTTAGCAGCTGAAAGCACGGAAGGTACTGCATGGCTGTGTAAAGCTAACTGCTAACTCTCTGTAAAGCTGTTGGGATATCTGCGCCACAAACCTGCTCCAGTGTTACCTGCATATTTCAATTTCCTTAGACAATGCTCTTGTAGGCCTGGCCCGTCCTGTGCCTAAGCCTGGCAGTGCTTTATTAAACAAATCTGTCATAAATAAGCCCAAAATGGCCAATCCACTTCGAAGTCAAGTATGAAATAAGCATGGAAGTCATTCAGGTTCAAACCGACCACCATTTACAATACAATACAAAATGTACAATACAACACAGATGCTCATAAATAAAACTCTGGCTTCAATTACAAGAGACTGACCATTGCAATCCTTGTATACTTCTCTTAGGGCAATTACTCGTTTTTTTTTTTTTTCATGATAATACACTCAATATTTAGTTGCATATTTATTTTATGTGTTTACGAGTGTTGTGTTTCCAGCGTAATATCATTACTAATTCTCAGAAATGGTACTTGTTAAAAATATCAGCGCCTGCAGGGTAGATATTTCAGCTGTGTTTGTCAGCGACGCTACACCACTAGGTGGCAGCCTCAAAAGGAGGACGTTACTCGAGGCAGTCGGATATGTGAATCAATCATTTATGGCTCGTGCCAAGGAGGGGCACTCTAGTCTCTCTAAAAGCTCCTCAGTGACATTTCAGGCTGTCCAAAAGGAGACCGCAGGAAGGAAATTCCAGCATGTGGTGGCTTTTACTCTTCTCCTTTAATGTAATGTTTTGCTAGGGGATTCTTTCAGACGAGCGAGAGGGCTGAGGGCTGTGTTTGCTCTAGCCTTTGTTGTTTTTCCTTTGAATCCAAAGAGAACAAAGGCCTTTCTCCTTTAACCAAGATAATTATTGTGTAATCATCACATGATTGCTCTCTGTTAACAATTACATACTCATTTTTTCTGAAAACATTCACCATCTTGACAAAATTTCTGGGCTGGATGATGCGTCATGACTGAATGAAAAACTTCACAACAAAAAAGTTCAGATACAGCAAGTCTTTCACGTCTCACTTTTCCTCTGTCCTCCGACAGTGCAGGCCTTGGTGGTGTCGATGCAGGGCATCTCGGCGCAGTTTTCCAGACGGCCGCTTTGCCCGCAGGTGCACACCTCGTAACAGCCTGCCTGGCCGCTGCGCACTGGAACCTGGATCCGAGCCTCCATGTGCACTAGGAACTCGGAAGCTTCTCCCAGTTTGCAGCCTGCCACCAGAGAGAATTCTCATTTTTATTTAGAGACATACCTTAATCAGGCACTGGTGACCAACCAGTNAAGAGTTTATTCCACAGTAGTGTTGAATGTTGGGCAAATGATATAAAAACCAAGTACCAGGCACACAGAAGTAAGGCAGGCAGTCTTGTCCTGGGTGACAGCCCTTCCTGTTTACTTCACACAGATGGTTGCTGGGACATGGGTTGGGATTACAGGGATGGATCACCTCCTCAACGATGTTCTCAAAGGGACTAGGAGCTGTGGGAGCCGAAGGAATTGAATGTACAGGTGAATTTCCTGGTTAGAACGAGAAATATAGAGCTGAAGCGGAAGGATTTAAGACTCACTGAGGTATCTCTGCAGAGGAATGCATCTCTCTGGGTCATCGGTAGGGGACAGAAGGTCACAGATCCGCTCTGGGGTGTGGCCTTCTGGGAAGCGTGAGAAGTCGCCGCAGTGGGTCAGGATGTCCACACAGTCCGACCTGAAGGCAGATATGCAGAAATGAGATCTGAACAACGTTATCAGCGGGGGGGAAAAAAACCTAGAGTGGGATTAGTTTGTTTAACCTTGGGATCAAATGCATACCAGTGATTTGCCATTTTGAAACTTGGAAGAAGATACAACTGGTAAATATGGAAAGCACCGTATAAATAAAGAACATAAAAAGGTCTCCATAGAGGATAAGACAAGTATATAATTATTAAAGGTAAAAACTGTAATATAAAATCTTGTTTCAAGTATCTGCTGCAGAGAACGGAAGCACACCACTTCTCTGTGCTCCTGCCAGCCTGGCTTGTACACGCAAACACACACACACACACACACACCAGTACAGGCCTCTGCGTTCAGATGGAGGAGATGAAAGCACGCTTCCTGTTGACTGTATACACCATAAAACAGCCTCATTCTTGGAAACACACTGGAGATGTTTCTCTGTGCCGTATTCATCCGTCGTGAATGAGTGACCCAACAAATTCAACATCCAGCAGTGACTTCGTTGTTTTCGTTATTCACCTTATTCTTACTGACATAAGAATGCGCAGGGCTTTGTTTCTTTGTCCAGTCTCAGACAACACATGTCTGCATTCTTCACACACATCTGGAATTCATGGAATAGAGCCACGTAGGTGAGGACTAAAAATATAATCCCATTGACTTATCCTGGTACCTTTGTAGTTTCCACTTCACCTTCACTAAACAGACACTGATCAGCTGAAACCTTACAGAACGATACTTAAATTGTACTACTGTGTACATACTGAGAAGCAGACTAAGTATACTTAACTGTACCTTCGATAGACAAGCATGTGTAAGTATGCTTGAAGAGAAGTACACCATGCTTCAGGTAACCTATTTACCTTTACTTATCCCCAGTGGTTAAAGTGAACAGGAACGATCCAGGACGGCATTCTGGGATCTTTGGGTACTCGGAGAGGGTAAATATTCAAGTTTTAAGCTTGCACCTGTGGTGTGATGGACAGCAGGAACCAAACTAGTAGTCACGGCATCACAGTAATCTTATTTTTCTTCTTTCGATCCCTTCAGGGGTCGTCGAATCAGCGAATCATCAGTCTCCACCTAGCCCTATCTTCTGCATCCTCAACACTTGCACCCACTAGCTTCATCTCCTCATTTATTACCTCCATATNCATATACCTCCTCTTTGGCCTTCCTCTTCGCCTCCTGCCTGGCAGCTCCATGTCCAACATTCTCCTACCAATATAACATGGCATCACAGAAATAATAAGGTCTAATCATGATGCAGGGGAAAAAAGTAGCAGACGTTGTCCAGTTTATTATCTGATGCGAAATGTGCGAACACTGAGAGGCCAGAATGTATGCTCTTGTGTGGATTGGGGTCTACTTATCTCCGCAGAGAGAAGAATCACTGCAGATCAATACAAAGTTCTTCTGACTGATCAGCTTCATCCTAAGATGGAACGTTTCTATCCTGACACAAGCGGTCTCTTCCAGGATGACCCCGCCCCCATCCACAGGGCACGAGGCCTCACTGAACGGTTTGAAGGAGAGAGGATGAAAATAATGTATATCATACGCTATCTCAAACCCAAATGAACACCTACGGCAGATTCTGGAGTGGCGTGTTAAACTACCACCATTATCAAAACACAGAACTGAGAAAATATCTTTTGGAAGAAAGGTGTTCATCAGTTCATCAATGTTCTAAGGTGCATTGAAGCTGTTGTTCACCTTACTAAGACAATTCTTTGTTTCTTTTAATTTGACACCCGTCTGTAAGCACGTAACGCACATACAGTACACTTTACGGTATTAAAGGTACTAAAGCGTTCTGTATATTTCCACAAGGACAGCTCGGTTACTATAACTATACAAGGGCATGTGTAGCTAAAACAAAGAATGAAAGTAAATTACCACTTACTGAAAAAAACGGAAGCAGCTTAATCACTGTTTGCTAACTGACAGTGAAAATATTTATTAAGACCCCGTGGGACACCAAATGTTTTCCTGAAATACATATAATCATACCCCTGCATGGCCGGAACAATGCTGCTCATTTATCTACACGGATGACTAGTTTGTGAGGCTGCTGACTTTTTGACTGAGTCTGTACACTTTAGCTTCAGTCTTCAGTATCTAGGAGACTTTTTTGTCTGCTCCTTTCTAAAATTTAAGATGTTTTGTTCATCAAAATTACCATGAATTCAACATGACAAACCTTCTACCCCTGGCTCTAGAAACTCTATAATTGATATGCTGGGTTTGAAACATTGTCAGATGCATCAACAGTAGCGAAATGGACAAGGCTTAGCAAAATGTCAATAAGGGAAGGTAAAATCTGACAATTTTCCTAGCATGAGCTCTCTGACAAACTTCACCGAAACTCCAGTATGGAAGAATATGGTGCTTGTCCACAAACTGTCAAAGTGCTGACTGCTAGCAGACAGAGACACTGATGCGTGCTGGAACAGGTCAGAAGAGGAGGGATGCTGATGAATGATGGTGAGGTCACAGCCTGCCATCATTCACTGACATGGGCTTTTGTCCTGAGCTGCTGGAGTCAGGGTGTTTCTTGTCAAAAACATGAGCGAGAACAGTCTAATCCATTCCCCGGAATTGTTGCGTGAGGAGGACTAATCCTCACAGTACTGGAGTGCAAGTGGGTGTCGAGGGACGGGCTGCTGATCGCCAAACGAGACTCGCTTTGGCTCAGAGTGTAAACACAGGTGTGATAAAATGCAAACAAATTCAGCCAGTGTTGCTCTCGTGTGTGTGTGTGTGTGTGTGTGTGTGTGTGTGTGTGTGTGTGTGTGTGATGAAACTGTCAGGTGAAATATCTCTCTAGGCTTCCTGACAGCACTGTGCTGTATTCATCAGGGTCATGGCTGTCAACTCCTACGTGCCTCTCTGATGCATGATGATTAGAATGTATGGTGACATGCTGAGATGAACTTGGATTTTCGCTTGAAAGATTTTCAACTCAAACAACCTCAGAGCCTGGATTACTCTAGCAATCAGCCAACTTGTTCCTTTATATTTTTGTTAGGATTTGTTTTAAACAAAAAAAAAATCTTATTAGCAAGTATTTCTTCAACTGTGTTATCATAGAGTGCTCACAGTTGCCAAATCTCTTTTAAAGGGTGCCATTAGTTCTGCAATCACTATACAACCACAGCATTTTTTTAAGTAAAGATAGCATCTCTGTTCAGAGACATGGATTATCCACACTTACTGGTGGCTCCATTTATAATGGAATATATTGAACACAATATTGCAATTTCCTGTCAGTGTTACTTTGACTTAACTTTATTAATAGTTTAGGTTTGGGAATACAGTTTAATACAGCAGCTCTTCGGTTAATACGTTAAAATTAAAGTCAGCCTGGACTAAACATGGAAGAAAATAGAGACAGATCCAATATGTAGAGACTGGAAGTGGAATACGCACTTGCAGATGACGCTGCTTCTTGATTTGCTGTAGCAGGGTTTGATTTGGAGTGCGCAGGCCACAGCCTTCCACATCTCAGGCCGGCACTTTCTGATGTCCAACACTGGGATGTTCATCAGAGGCATCTTTATGGTTCCATTGGACCAAAGTTTGATGTCGTTCATGGCGCCCTGGTCAGACTGGATGTTGCAACTCCGAAAGAGCTCAGTTGGCCTGAAAAATAGAACAGATTGACATTTTTCACTTAGAGAATGAAAGGCTAATTTCATGTCTCAGTCTTTAGCACACAGTCCTTACAAGACTCCCTCTCTTGACCATGACTGTTTACTATCCAGATTAAAAAAAATGTTAAAACGATGTCTTTGTCAGTGTTAATGGGATGTCTAGGTCTTGGCCAAAGTGAAAGCTCTTAGTACATTTCTAAGAAAACTAGAAAAGCTATCACACTGAAAGTGGGCCAAAAAAGTCATATTTAGGGGCCAAATCAAAGCAGACAAAAAACAGACCAAGAACAGCTTTTAAAGTCAGACCAAACTGGCTCAGAAATGGATCCCCACGGATAATTGCACTATCCGGTGTCACCCAGATGGCAATGGGTTCCCTTTTGAGTCTGGTTCCTCTCAAGGTTTCCTCATATTGTCTCAGGGAGTTTCTCCTTGCCACCGTTGCCTCTGGCTTGCTCATTAGGGACAAATTCATAAATTTAAAATGTATATCCTGAGTTTATATATTTCTGTAAAGCTGCTTTGGGAGAATGTCCATTATTAAAAGTGCCATACGAATAAACTGAATTGAACTGAATGTAACTGATCAAGTCAAGTCAAGTCAAGAGGCTTTTATTGTCATTTCAACTATATGTAGCTGATCCAGTACACAGTGAAATGAGACAACGTTTCTCCAGAACCTTGGTGCTACATAAAACAACAGTCACCTCACACAACATAGAGTTACAGAACACAGAGCTGAGGACTAGACTAAGTTGTCCTAGCCACATAAAGTGCATCGTGTGCAACCTAGTTGATGCTCACTGGGTACCACTTTTTTCTGAACTGAAACATGCCCCCCAACCACACACCATTCAACCCAGGCAGAAGGGGCTTTCAGAGAGAGAGCTCCTCCTCAGAAGAAGCTCCTCTCGTGTAGTCCCAGCACAGGTTCAGAGAGGGATTGTTTTTTTAGTGTATGCACCGGTAGAACACTTTTCTGGCTTTCGCGGCAGAGCGAGCGTAGAAGCGTCTTGTTGGTCATAGAAGGGTTTGTTTACAATACTTTTTAATGTTTTATTTGGGTGGAAGAGAGTGCACCACTGAGGGGAGGAACTCATTTCAATGAGAGTGTGTGAGACCTCAAAACTGTGGCTGGGATTTCTAGAGAGAACAGCTCTAATTCCTTCCTTCCAAAATAAAATTACTGTAACCGCCTGTACACGATAACATCTTATGTACATGTACATAAACATCTTATTTGTAACATTAGCTCTCAAGATGCTACGCCTGACTGCCAGCAGAGGTCGTCCTGGGTTCTAACGTGACCTCTGACCCCAATTCCTGCCCACTTCCTCACTTTGCGTATATAAGCTCACAGTTTTCAGTTGCGAAGTCTTGCCAGTTATCTAGCTGCAACTTCTGAGCCCTGTTTATACCTGTTAGCCTTGAATATTTTTAGATCCTTTGCCTCTTTGGATTATCCTCTGATTCTGTTGTTTGATGCCTGGTTGTGTTACCATTTTGAATTGTGTATTGCTCAATAAAACCTTCCTGCGTATGGATCCTAAACCTTCTCCTGAGTCTAGTGCATTACATTACCAGATCATAGCTACCTCAAAGTGTGAAACTATGTCTATTTTGCTATTTTGTGTGTAAAACGTACCAAGACAGATCACGAAGGATGTTTTCACATATGCAACACTTGAATTGAACCCTGGTGCATTTTCCCTGTTGGTGAGATTCTTCAGACAGGTGAGAACACAGCAATCGCACTTAGTGCAGGCCAAAACAACTGGTCCGACACAGTTTAAGTGAAGTGGTTTCCGTCCAGTTCCAAGTGAGGTTTGATGCAGTGTATTTTGGGTTACAGGCAGAATTTCTGTAGATCTTGTAAACTGATCCGTGATGCCCCAAAGCAGCCCCAAATTCCTCTCAGCCAAAGAGGTTTTTTTTTTTCCTGTTGATGCACACACTGACTCAAACAGCATCCTCAAAGGTGAAATGGACCCTTTCTCTCCCGTTCTTCTACGTCGACGGGGTGTATGCAGGGTTTACTGGTACTACTCAGCAAAGCAGATAAGCACAATGCTCCACAACCATATTTGTCCCCAAAAGTTTTTGTGCTCAGTTGGTGCTCTGTGCCACTGCCAAGTCCCCGAAGCAACAGCTTTTGAAATCTGCAGGGGTGCCCACCAGTGCAATTCTCCACAGGAAACCTTCAAAAGGAAATCAAAGCCAGGGTTTGTTTGCATGACCTTTGCATCCCGCCGTAGAAGCAAGGGTGCCGTCATCTTAAAGAAAGATTCATCAACCCTGTCCAGTCTAAACAATACGCAGAATAGTTTGGATTGCTTTGAATGCCTGAGCTTCTGGGGGATGTGGGCAAAGATCCTACAAATAATGATATCTTTGACAAGATAAAACATCTTAAGCAGAGGGAATAAATCTTAATAGTTTTCTTCATGTAATAACTTTTCCTAGGTGAATTCTAGGTAGATAAGGATAAATGTGCTTTCAGTTATTTTAGGATTTCAGAACTATGTAATAATGACCGTGCATGACAACTCACTTTCAACCACCTATAAAACATATGCCACATCTAGTAAAACAGTGATCCATCAAAGCATATGAACTAATTTATCAATCATCACTATATTGTATTAAATTTACTATTGTAATACTTGTTCTGACTAAGCATCAAGTTGACTAACATAACAACTAACTAAGACCTTTAAGAGAGCTTAGTTGTTCTTGTGCTACTTCTGATTGGGATACATTTTATCGCGGGAGCTTATACAATGCCCAAAATTGACAGCTTTTTTAAAAGCCATTTTCTCCCAACTTTGTCATTTGCCAGATGCTGTCCATTAGCTAGCTCTGCTCTGTCACATGACATCTACCAGGTCGGGAGGGTGAAGGTTAGCCCATAATTCTTCTGAGACACATGAAGCCAAACCACTTTTGTTTTTTTCCCTAACTGATGCTTACGCTATGTCACACTGCCACTGAGCACACTTGGAAGAAAGCACTAACTGCATTCTTCCACATACACAAGTTCACACACTCCTACGATTGAGTTAAGCTGAGATTTCGTTTCTACTGTCTATGATGGTCATGTCTTAGATGTACTTTGGCATGGTAAGGATTTTACAATGACTGAGATTTGTTCTACATGATTGTTTCTCTTGAGCTATCATTTTTACGTCCTTGTCTGTCAGTATTCATCACCAACAGCCACTGAAGGTCATAAAAGAAACTGTTCTCTCAAAGAACCCAAGAATACTCCAATTCACCAAGCCACATCTGAAGGAAAACACCCCAGGGTTCTACCATCTGACAACAGTTCATCACCAATCCATGAACATAAAGATGCTGTTGCAAACTCACTAAATCAACCACAAGTCTATGTATTGTGCAGTTGAAACTCTGGTCCTAAAACCATTGGGAGGGCCAAACGGAATAGCTGTGCTGGGTGATGTGGAGGGCATGTGAACCCACAAACAGTTTATCATGGGCAACAACCACTCCCACCATAATACCACAGACCATGCAGACATACATCTGAGAGTATGAGTGACCTGACTACAGACCGGTCATTACAATACTGACAGGAAACTGGCTATGGGTTATAATTTTGTCCACAGAACGTACAGTCATTCATTCGTTTTCAGTAACCACTTTATCCTGGTCAGGGTAGCAGTAGATCCGGAGATTACCCCAGGAACAATCAGCATGAGGCAGGAATGCCCCCCTGGATGGAACACCAGTCCATCATAGGGCATTACACACACATTTCACAAACTCGTTCACACCTAGAGGTGATTTAAAGTCAGAGCAACGCAATCGGAACAGTACAAACTCTTCCTCTGAGCTGAGGAAGGCATAAAGAACTTAACTTCTAATGCATAAAGAAGTTCTTCTCTTTCTTTTTTTAATGGCATTTTCTTAGACAACCCTAGTGTTAGAGTTGTAGTGACTTGGTGTCTGTGATGACAGAGTGAACACATTTAGTTCTGGTTGCTGTAGCTGTCCCTATATTTCCTAAAGTCTATAATAAAATAGATTATGATTTTAAAATATAGTTCATAGTGTAAGGAAAATTGGAGTGTGTGACACAACTGGGTTTCTATGGTGTTTCTATGATGTTTCATTCAAGTAAAAAAAAAAACAAAAAACAAAACAAACAGACACCTGCATAAAAATGTAGCTGAAAGGAACCAGTGATTCCCCCCCCCCGCTCTGTTACCTGTTGTTAAAATTGGTGCAGTAGGTGAGATCTTTGCAGCCCAGCTGGCACGGTTCCCTCACATCTGCCAGACAAGTGATGAGATCTGTCTCCACAGGGCTGTACTCACAGACCTGGTCAAACTCCTGCCAAGTCTGAGTTCCCCAGTTGGTGCTGATCTCCTGGCACATAACTCTGTTGAAAAATAAGTTAGACGATTGCATTCAGAGACGCAAACACATGTGGGCCTGTCAGATCCGCTTTGGGGAATGCGTTCACAAGCAAAACGTCACGCTACCCAAAACCTAGTTTAAAAAAATTGCGAATGTGAGATGACCTGCACTGTGAGGTATTCGCTTTGGAGCAGCAGTGGAGCTTGGCGCAGTCCATCTTGGCTGTTGGGGAGGTCTCTGGGTCACTTTTGGCTGGAGGGTGAGCGCTACCCAGAAAGCACTGCCACAGTGGGTCCTGGGGGAGAGGCTGACTTTTGCATTCTGCAATCAGACCCTCCATGATCTCGTGCTCGGTGTTCATGGTGCGCAGGATCCGTTTGCACGCCGCCTGGCAGTGTGCCTCCTCCGCCCGGTCACAGCAGTACAGGCCTGGAGCAGCACATATGCTTATGGTTAGAAAGTATGACAAGAAGAATGAATAGAGATTTCCTGGCATGGTGGAAAAGGTAAATGTCCTGATTAGGTAACAAGCATTTGATCTATTGCTTCTTTGTATATGACATGGTTTAACGTTTAACATATTAACCATTAAACCATAACAAGTAAATGAATATCAGAGAGTAACATAATGAGCAGGAAATTAATTATATGACTGGGAAATTAGATTGGATCATGTGATCATAGGAAATTTCAGTCTCGTGAGATGGAAAGACATATTTAAGTTTATATTTGTGGCAGCGTAGGAAAAGCATTCACGTCATTTTATATTTTCTACTATATATAGTTCTGAAAACTATCTCTTTTGCATGTACACTATATGGCCATAAGTATGTGGTCACCTGACCATCACACCCATATGTGCTTGTTGAACATCCCATTCCAGATTTAGTCCTATTTTGCTGTCATAATAACCTCCACTCTTCTGGGAAGGCTTTCCACTAGATTTTGGAGCGTGGCTGTGGGGATTTGTGCTCATTCAGCTACAAAAGCATTAGTGAGGTCAGGCACTGATGTTTGGTGAGGAGATCTGGGGTGCAGTCTCTATTCCAATTCATCCCAAAGGTGTTCAGTGGCGTTGAGGTCAGGCCAATCGAGTTCTTCCACACCAACCTTGGTAAACCATGTCTTTATAAACTTCGTTTTGTGCACAGGGGCATTGTCATGGTGGAACGTTTTGGGTCCTCCTTTGTACTGCGCACAAAGACAATCGTATACAATTGTGTGCTTCCAGGTTTGTGGCAGCAGTTTGGGGAAGAACTACATATGGGTGTAATGGTCAGGTGTCCATATACATATGGCCATATAGTGTATCTAACCCAGTGAAGTTACAGCATTTTAAAGCCTGGTAACCCCCAAAAGTGAATGTAACATGCGGTTGGTAAAGGCAGCACGCAAGTGTGTAAGTTCAACATGTGTTTTATTCGGGCAAATCCAAGAATCAGTGTTAAGGGCTTTGAAAATCCTTTATCACTATCAGAATAGCAAGTGAGAGTCAAAACCAGAAAACAGAGAACTTGAAACCAGGGCATTAGGGGGAACAAGGCTTGGACTTAATGTCATGAATGATGTGATACATGGTGTGGTATCAAGCCAGGCTAATTAATTCTGATTAATTCAGTCAGTTCTGTTAGCTAAGTTTCTTGTCATTTTTTATTAGGACATTTAAATGATAGTGATGATGGCGATGATGATCAGTAACTGATTTCAAACATAATTGATTATACTTATGTCCATTTTGCTACGGCATTCATCCATCTAATAAAAGATGAATCAGGAAGACAGCCTAAATAAGTTTAGCCTAAATAAAGACATTTCCACATCATTAAAATATATTTATGTTTTCTTACAGTAGAGATATCAGAGTGCATTATTGGCAGAAATTTTTATTTAAAAAATATATATATTTTAAGCTGAAAATTATAGTCAAAAGCCATTTTTTCCATCATATCTGGATTTTTTTTTTGTTGACATTTTTCTACAATTTCCCTGCAGAGTTTTCCCAGACCATCACACACACATGTTTCCATGTTTGATAAGGCTAATATAACCTGTCTTAACAGTTAGATGGGTCATTTTGCTGTGCAGAGTGTAGGAGGTGCGCTCACTATCGATGGGACTCCTGGTCGGGTATGATTTGGTGTAGTCGGCCACGCAGCTGATGAGTTGAGGGCTAATGGTCTGGCAGTACTCTTTAACGGTGTTGATCTGAGACACGGTGGGTGAGGAGTCTGTGCGGAAGATGGCCTGGCAGTATTCCCGGCAGTGAGTGTGTCTCCCTGCATAGCTGCAGCACACTGAGCCCACTGCAAGAACACAAGACGACACGCCAGTAAAAAGTGGGCTCGTGGGATTCTCAAAGCTGCAAAAATTAGTCCACTAAACTGAGCCTGTAATTGAAATACAACTAAAAAACAAAAACAAACCATAATAATCATATACATACATACATACATACATACATACAGTGGGGTCCAAAAGTCTGAGGCCACATTGAAAAACTCCAATATTCAAGATGTTGCACAATTTCTAGGTCACTATCTAACTGTAAGCAAATTTGTACTATTGACCACGTTAACTCCTTTGTCCAAGTAAAAGGTAAAAGGTCATATTTTTCCGTGAGTCTTATCCCTTCCGCTGAAGCACGTGTTCAGACGACACGCTGATGGATTTGATCTAACGGATCATCAGGTTTTACACAAACTTGTTGAGTCTTGTGTCAGCTCGAGTGCATGCTGTCATTAAAACAAAAGGGGAAGGTATTGGATTCTCAGAAATTCTGAAAGTCACGTAAATATTTTTTAAAGATTCTACTTTTCCACTCAAGACTATCAGTAAGATAGCCAATATGCACATGAACACACATACATGACAGGTTTGTGTGGGCCGTTCATTATCTTAATTAAGTAGCTAAATAAAATTCTTCAAATTTATCCCAATTTAAAATGAATCCCAATTTAACATGACTAACCAAAAAGAAACCTTTTGCTCTTTGTTGCTCTTAGCAAAAGGTTTCTTTTTGGTTAGTCATGTTAAATTGGGATTGGGGGTATGAATAATTTTATTCAGCTACATAATTAAGATAATGAACGGTCCACACGAACCTAGTACATCTGTCATGTATGTGTGTTCATGTGCATATTGGCTATTAAATTAGTTGCTGATAATTTAAAATCATTTGTAGTGGAAACGTAGAAATTTTACACTGAAAACGAACGCCAAAGAGAAGCATTTAGACGCCACTGTATAGAAAGAATACGCCACAGACCCCTTGGGTCACTCCAACCAAAGGTTATGGCCCATAACGCAAAGAGCTACACGTCAAGGGGGGTCCAAAGTCTGGCCAGGAAACTCATAGTGTCTGTGATACTGACACTGACGTCCCGTCAAACGTGTGTGTACTCGTAAACTAAGTGACCACTCGAGTCGTCGTCCCATTTAAAGTGCGAGATGGGAGGTCAGGACCCTGCCTCGCAGGCACGGGAACACGATTCGCCAAGTAGAATGGTGTCTTGTTTCCTTTTCGCACAAGTTAGCATGCGTAGAAGTTACGCGGCAGTGTTGATATTGTACAATATTTCCTAAATTACATACAGATTAGACAACTGAGATATATATATATGTGGCATTTGAAATGATATCAGTTTTAATACGCTGTTCGGTTCATTTTTAAAGGAATACATGCACTGGGCACTTACTTTCATTTTTGGCGATACAGCTGTAGAGTGGTTTCTGCAGATGAAAAAGAGAAAGCGTGTTAAACACAGGCGCTGCTGGATAGAAAGCAATAACATCCTTGATAGAGAGGGCAATTCTGTTACTTGTAGGTTTTGGCAGTGCTTTGTTTGACACGTTTTTTTTTTCTCTTCTTTTTTCTCCTGTATATCAACATCAAAGAAAAAGCAGAGCAGATAAAATATTTGGAGAGCGTTCAAACGGCTGTGTTCCGTCCTTGACAGACATTTCAAACCTCCCATCCCCATATTTTTTTTTTTTGTATATAAATATATAAAACACTGAGATATCATTCAAGCCATGATCGCTCTCCACACTCCTTCTTTTTTAAGCTTATTTTAAATTTCAGCTTTTGGCCATCATGAGAATTTCTCTTAAAAATAAGCGTTTAGAAGTGCTTTGGTCATTAACACCTTACTTTGACTTGCATGCTAAGCAAGCAAATAAATAAATAAATAATCTTGGGACTCTCATAAGTGCTTCACAGAGTTTAGCCTTGTGCGTGCTTTGGCTCGGAACAAAATTGCTCGTAAATTGAGGGCATGAGATGAAAGCGGCTCGGGGTTTAAAGCGGGAGTGTGTCCGCTCCAAAGCAAACATTAGGCCCGGTGGTTTGTTTGAAACAAACAAACAAATCTGTTTCCTCCACTAGGTCTAATTTCCTCCCTTATTTCCCTCCCCTTTTGCATCGTCACTACGAGTACGTGCTAAGTACTACGCTGAAAAACTTTTTTAATTCATTTATTTAGTTTTACTTCATGCTTTTTTCATATCTGCACCATTACTTGAGATTTCCTCCAAACCCCCGATGTCTCACCTCCAGCTGTTTATACACCATGTCCATGAAGAATTAAAATATGTATATATATACATACAGGAAACCATTTTGTGAAGACTGATGCATGGGAAATAGTTTTTATTAGCACAAAGATAAAAACAAATAAAGTTTCATTCCCAGTTCTGACAACAGGGCAACTTTGCAATAAACCTTCAAGTCATGTGAAATAAACTGGAGAAGTCACAAGTCGGCACTGGGAAACTCTTTAATGAGTGCTGTGGGTTTACCAGATTATAGCTTTGTTTGTCTGTTTATCTAAAACCAAACAGAGGTCAATAATTCATCTGGGGGCCAGTGGTAGCTCAGTGGTTAGGATGTTGGGCTACTGATCAGAAGGTTGTGAGTTCGATCTCCAGCACCACCAATATGATCTTAATCTCATGATAAATGAGGAGTAAAACACTGGTGTCACGCCGTTATAGGAAATAATCAACAACAGTGTCGTGTGATGTGGATCAGATAGCCGTTAGCACCCCGTAGCTGGTTGTTTTCCTAACAGCACGTCCTGAAGTGTTTTATTCCTCTTATACCTTATACTTATACTTAAAGGGCAGTAGTAGCTCAGTGGTTAAGACGTTGGCCTACTGCTCAGAAGGTCATGAGTTCAATCCCTAGCACCTCCAAGCTGCCACTGCTGGGCCCTTGAGCAAGGCCCTTAACCCTCAACCGCTCAGTTGTATAAATGAGATAAATGTAAGTCGCTCTGGATAATGGCGTCTGCCAAATGCCATAAATGTAAATGTTATCTGGCTTATACCACAGCAATCTGCCAGTGATTACAATGTTTAATTAGTTACTGAACAACACATCACACTTTTTCATGGTTTATAGTCAGA
>CM074945.1:5975446-5994888 GCA_037577455.1 Pangasius macronema | reverse complement strand
CCCGAGACTCGAACCCACCACCTTCAGGTTCACCTTCGGGTTATAAGTCCGACTCTCAGACCATTAGGCCACGACTGCCATTTGTGCCCTGCCTCTAATTACCACATTTTACACTGAATAAGTCATAACAGATACTAAATAAAATGATTTCTGATGAATAATTGAATAATAATAAAGTTTTAGAAAGTCAAATGGACACAGTGCTAAAACTATATACACACTCTGAACACAAATTTGCAGAAATGCTTTATCGAGCAAACTCTGTATATGGATACTGACATGTGACTCGGTTCTTACCTGATCGCATGCGTCTTTACACTGGGGGAGCTCCGCGGCATGATGGCAGCAGGAGGGGTCTATAAAAGCGAAATGCACACAGACAAAAAGGAGCACAGAGTTAGTCCTGTTGACTCCAATACACTGCCAGTCTACATCAAATCCATGCATACGTCATCAACTTTGTGTGTACTGATTTGAGGGTAGTTGTGCAGATGGGTGACAAAGTAAAGGACAAACCAACATAAATTTTAGTAAGGAGCCGGGCTACTACGAGCCACCAGAATCAGATCTCTGGAACTGTACTGGAAGGATAAACACCATTCTTCCAAAAGATATTACGTCTTGGTCTTTGACACTGGACTTCTTATCGGAAGCTTGTAAGTTTAATTCCCAGCACTGCTAAGCTGCCATTGCTGGGTTCTTGTGTACGGCCCTTAACCCTCAGGTGCATTTAAAAAAATAAAAGAGATAAATGTAAGTCGCTCTGGATAAGCTCTTCTGCCAATGGTTGTAAATGTGGCATAGCGGCACTCCGCTGCACGTTGTGCTGCATCACACCACCATGACATAACATTATTGGAAGCAGTTCAAATTCAAATTCAAATTTTATTTATCACATGCATAACCATACACAGTACGACTTGCAGTCAAATGCTTTATACAGCTGTTCCGACAAAATTAGAAAATATAGAAAAATATTAAATATAAAGAAAAATATATACATCAAAATATATAAAGAAAAATAGAACGAAAATATTAAATATAAGAAAAATGTATACATATATATTTTTTGGCCATTTTTGATGGTCTCTGACGTGGTACTATCAGATCGCTGCTGCCACCATCCATATATATATATGTGTGTGTGGATATACGGATGGTCTGACAGAACCACGTCAGAGACCATCAAAAATTGCCATGGCTGACTATTTTTCAAGTCATCCAGGCGGGGTATTGGGTAAAGTTTTCAACAAGCAATGATCGCGCTTTGGATTGACCTCACAAGCTACGATATTGCCTCTGCGAAAGGATGATAGTTGATATTTAAGTTAAAATTTGCTACTGAATCTATAAAATGCTATCCATTTTTACCTAGCTTTTCATTTTTCCTCCCATTCAAAGTTAAATTATTTGCTTTTGTACAAATGAATGTAAAGGGAAAAGTACTGTTAAACTCAGTATTCCACAGCTTTGTTCATCTACTACAGTTCTACTGTTTTTCCTGGTAGTTTCAGCTGATAGCTGAGCATCCAAGTGAGTATAACTAGCCCCGCATCCTGGATGGAAAGAACGTCATTCCTCTCTTCAGGTCTGGAGTACAGAATATACTTGTACATTCAGCGGCCCTTGCAACAGGTCCGGCTGAAAGGGTGGCTTTGTACATGTGTCAGAGGAAGCGTGTGTTGGCTTTTAGCTTCCTGGATTGGTAGCTGTAGAGCAAAAATTGGAAAATAAATAACACTTTGAATCTGATTTGACGTTAAATATTTAAATCCAGACTGCCAGCTTCTGAAACTGCAAATGGTTACTGAGTTAAATGGAGGATCTGGTGACTTGCCTGATTGGCTAGATTTTGGGAATATTTACATGTTTGGCTCAAACAACAGTTAAGTAACAAAAGTAAATGTGAAATAGTTCTTTAGGAAGAAAACACACTCCAGAAATTTTACAGTTTAGTCAGTATTTTCTTCTACTGCATCTCTCTTCTCAAATTTCAATTAAAATAAATTGCACAAACAATAAAAGTGTATATTATTTTCATTTGAGGAAAAAAAAAAATGAAACCACAAACACATATTGAAACACAAATAGCCCCTTCAGCGAAGGGATAGCGTGTAAACAGACCTGCGGGTTTAACATGCTACACAGAAAAACAGCGCATAGCAGGATCAAAAAGAGCACGCTCTCTGTGTATGGGTGCAATGGTTTGTTTATAATAATCGCAACAGGGAGGTGAGGCTTTGAGGACCTTATAAAAACATATTCTCATCTGTTTATGCTCTTCCAGAAAATGTCATTATTATCAGACGGGTGCGCTTTCATCTCTGCCCAGCCTCGGCTGTCATCCATTTGCGTCTCATCCAAAGCCTGAGCCTTTCATCAGCGTGATTCGATCTGTTTCTTTTCTTTTGTCCGGTCTGTCTTTTACCTGTCTTGTTTCTCTTCTGATGGTGTAAGGAGGAGCAGAGTGCAGCCTACGACTGAGCGACACTATGGGCTCAGGAGACAGTCATGGGGGCCTGTGGCTGAGCGTCTGGACTGGTACTGGATTCTTGTCGCAAAGGCAGCCAGACGCCTTCAGGAATGACAGAGTGCAGGATGCTTCACCTCTCGAGGTCCTGATAAAGAGACAGCTTTCTGTAATGAGCTAACACCAGCACTACCTGACACTTAGCCATTGGTACACTTAAGACGAACCTGGTGTACGTCTTTCCAGGACTCTCTACACTGCTAGGAGGTGTAGAATGTTTTTGAGGAGGCTGCGAGCCAAGTCAACATGTGATACTGGATTGTTGTCAGATCTAAGGTGCTGGCATGGACTACTTTAGCAAAATAACCTTTCGTCAGCCTTTCGTGGTAGCTCAGTGGTTAGGACGTTGGGCTACTGATTGGAAGGTCATGAGTTTGATCCCCAGCACCGCCAAGCTGCCGCTGCTGGGCCCTTGAGCAAGGCCCTTAACCCTCAACTGCTCAGTTGTATAAATAAGATAAAAAATGTAAGTTGCTCTGGCTAAGGGCGTCTGCCAAATGCCATAAATGTAAATGTCAGCCTGCATTTTGGGAACAAGTGATAAGCGCAACCATTTGTCCATTAATTTTACATCATGTGGTACCAGCGGACCTGGCAACCCCGAAGTGGTATAATGCAACAGGGAGGGTACACTTTTTGATATAGTCCTTTCACAAGGTAGAGACTGGAGTGTGCGTATATACAGGGTTTTACGGCAACCGTCAGGCACTGGGGAGAGAAAAGCTAGTTTAGATGCTAGAACAGTTTGCACACACACTTTCTTATTAATGTCTCTACACAACATCTTTTAAGAAAGAAAGAATATATTTACTGTAAACATTTCCAAACTGCCTATGGACGAGCTTCAATATTTAGCGTTAAGATGAAGACACTAGAAACGTTTACAATGGAATGGGTTACTTTCTGTCTTTAAATCAAAACTCGAATATTTAAACTCGAAATATTTTTCATTTACCTTGATGGAAAGTGTGGGAAAATCAAGGCGAGTGATTAAGGTGAGGTGAATGGGGTGAAGGGGGCGGGGCTTCCAGGGTGTCAGTTAATATCAGAGAGTTCAAAACACCTCAGCAACTTGTCAATCATTCCCATGTTGATTGGAACGTGCTGTTTTCAGTAAGGGGAAAAAAAAGATGATGTGTACTTTTGCGTGACAAATCATAGCAGAATACTTACAAGTATTGAGTAAGAAAATGCGTAAAGGTTGGCAGGTTTGAATCAGTGAATTAGTCTATTCACTCTCACGCCTATTATTTATTTATGACAATATATGTATAATTATGAGAACTATCGAATTTGGTAACCCTATCAAACAGTGAAAGAACAGCAGTGGTGGCAGCATTTTTGTGTCAAACGATTAACCGGGTATTTGAATACATGTGCCCACCAGTTTTCTACAAGAAATCAAACTTTTAAATGACGTGAGATAGCAAAATACACCTTCAGCACAAAATATACCTACTGCACCGAAATAAGTTCAAGGCATACCTTCTTAAAATGTTCTTAGAGTACTTTCTTGAAAAGGTTCACCATTTGGCCAAGGGGGCACTCAAGGGAGAGTCGGACTTGTAACCCGAAGGTGAACCTGAAGGTCGTGGGTTCGAGTCTCAGGTCCGGCAGGGATTGTAGGTGNACTGCTCCCCGGGCACCGCAGCTAAAATGGCTGCCCACTGCTCCGGGTGTGTGTGTTCACTACTGTGTGTGTGTGTGTGTGTGTGTGTACTTGGATGGGTTAAATGCAGAGCATGGGTAGGGGTATGGGTCACCGTACTTGGCCACAAGTCACTTCACTCACTCATTTGCAATGTCAGTCAAATGTCCTCTGTGTCTGGCTTTGCATGAATAGTCACTATGATGGGTTCTCCAACTTTCTGAGCTGTTTGTATAACAAAGCAATTAAATTTGTGACAAACCCACATTCAAAGTGTGAAGTAGACACATCAGAAGAAGGCTCACACTGCGCAGCTACCAAAGTCGCAGACTGTGTCTGAATAGTAGTGGAGGAACAATGTCTGGAAAGGGTGTTAATGCATTTTATGCACTTTATAATGAGTATTACAGTAGACCCGATTAAAATATTCTAGTTAGGGCTGCCAAGAGAACGTGGACAGTCTCAACCCGGAAAAGCACTCACAAGATCTGTGCTTTGTATTTGTCTGCAATAATTACGACAAGTTTTTCGGCCACAGAAAAGAGGTTGTAGATTATCTCCACAGTGAGACTCACATGTGCTAACATTTTGGGCTTACCCGCTACTGTGTCCCTGTTTTTGAAAGAAAAGTAATAATGCCACCCACAAGCCACATCAAAGGAATTCTCCTCTGTGACCCCCCCTAAATTCAGCCCTAACCCTCTGTGACCCCCCCCCCTCCACAAAGTCCTTCATGTAAACATCTAAATCGAGCCTCTATTTCGACGAGCTGCAGGAAGCCCCCTTTCCACCCCTCCCATTCCCAAAGCATGTTTTTAGCAGTGGGAAGGGGTGGTCCAGCAGCGTTCAAGCAGTACAGGAAGAGAAGGGGGGTGTAACACCCACAAGCCTCTCCGACGTAGGGCACATGTGAAAGTGTGTATTTGATGTCCAGGGAAGCAGGCATCTCTGGCAGAAATTAAAGCCAACTTAAAAGGGCAGCTCTCTGACAGGCCCAACGAAGCTGATCAAAAATGAATGAGAACCAGACATGAAAACTGAAGGCGCAAAACAGGGGGTTGGGGAGGCTCAGGATGCAAGGCTGTGGCACTCCAACCCTGAGACACTTCCACAAGAAGCCATGTTAGCTCTGGATTGTATTTGGCCTCAAAAATGTCAGCATGAGGAACAGCATACAGACTGGGCCCTGACATGTTGGGCTCATGTGGGTTCAATCCAGAGATGAGGCCCAAAAAAAATGAGCAGGGTCTCAGGGGTATATCTGTTCCTGGACTGCCTTTGCTTGAGCTTGTGAAACCCAGACGCTTTGCATTCCTTCACAGATTGTCTGGTCAAAGTGCCATGCCCTTATGCAACAAAGGGGGCAAATGTCCCAGACATTAACAGAGCTCTGTGAGACCGGCGTTCTACTAGCAATACAATGGTATGAGCATTCGCCGATATAAAGGTTCTCCAGTATGTAAACATCCAGCAGCAGAGAAGAGGGTTTTAGCTCACAAAAACTTGCATAGGGTCTGACGTGAACTTCCAAAATCTAAAATGTCTAAATCTGCAGTACTGTGCCTCAAGCAAGTATGGACTGGTTAAGCAGGGAAGTGCATAAGGTAGCGCTGCGGTGATGATGAGACCCAAACCAGAACTCGCACAAGAGCAAAATGGAGAAGTTGGTGGATTGGTTGGCAGAAAAGGTGACAATGACTTCTTAGAAGCAGATATGAACATCTTTGAATGAAGACCCAGTGGTGTGCATGACAAAATGGAAACCAATGTGGGACAAATTTCAGCATAATATTGCCACGTGATCTTATCATTTTTCATTCATCTTAAGTAACTGCTTTATCTGGTTTAGGGTTGCAATTAATCTGGACCAGGACCACTGGCTAGTAAGAAGGTAGGAATACATCCTGGATGGAAGGCAAGTCCATTCCAGGTAGGGAGGTTTGTAACCAAATACAAATACGTTATATGTCATGAACTGACAAAGTCTTCTTACTGGATATAAATAAAGATACAAATCTGACAGAGATACGGAGCACGATGGTTTTGCATTTACAACATCCTTAGTAACTGCCTGGTCAAGGTCTAAATTAGCCAACTAGCTTGTTTACATTTGGGGAAAAAGAACCAACGAAATTTGTTAGAAAATATGATAGGCATGGGGAAAGAACTGTGCAAGTGGGATTATAAAACAGTCCAGCACACATCTATAGTTGAGACCAAGTGATGTATCTGAGTTTGAAGAACTGTCAGAGCCAAAATTCACAAACCATGCTAACAATGCTGGCATTTTTCCCAGTGTTTTCTAGGGTTTCTAGGGACATAGTCATAGGGTTCATATGTAATTCAAACAAACAAACAAAATTTCTGGTTTAGGCCACACCTCAAATAGAGATACAGATAATATGGAGCACTAAAGAGTTACAGATACAGATAGCATCATTGCGTTACACCCCTAATCACCGAGGATGCAACAAGGTAAACACAGTACTTTGCTTCATCTATCCATTCACGCTACTACACAATTTTCTCTACGTTCAGGTATGATCGATGCGACAACATCTCTTGATGCATAAGTATGCTGGCTTACGGGACATACAGGAATGTCTACACATACGTATACCATGCATAAGCATAAATTAGCCCAAAGACCAAGCAACTGCTGATTTAGCAATGCTGAAAGTACTTTAGCTAACAGCCTTGCTAAGATTCTTGTCAAAACTAATTACTTGCCAAAAAACAAACAAAAAAACAAAACAAAACAAATGCCTGGCACCTCTATAGTATTACCTACAGTAGTTATGTAGAGCAAGCATTAGTCAAATAAGCTGTCAGTTCTGGCAAAAAGCAAATATTTTCGGAGGCAAGCTTGCCTTATTTTCTCTTAGGTTAGGATTTGCATCGCTGAAGCTGGCTCTTGCTCAGTGTAATTGGGAAATTTCTGCTTGAAGTACTTCTGCACTGTTAAGGGCAGCAGGGCAGTCCGGGTTCTCTTTGTGGTCGCCGCCCAGCTCCTTTAACGAGCTGCCACTTTAATGACACAATTGAAGGTGCAGCAGAGCATTCAGGCCAAACTGCAGCTCCAGTCCTCTGCTCCGTCCACATCCTTTTGTTCTCTGGGCCCTGAGAGAAGGACGCTAGACACTCAGCCCTGGCCATACAAACTACAGTTGCTCTGGAATTTGATAAAAGGCATAGCAAAAATTGCCTGTGCTAGCGGTGATTGTTAGGGTTAGGGTTAGAAAGTTGTGCCTTAATTATTTCTGCTTCGTAGCATTACTATCAGTTCAGAGCTTTCTTTAAAGTCTAAAAGGAAGAGAAGAATTCTTCAGCAAGCCAGAAAATGGTCTAACGTGTGTGTGTGTGTGTGTGTGTGTGTTTTTTTTTTTTATTCGGCAGTTAAAAGCGCTCATCCGAATTTTTTTGTGTCAGGTGTCCTGGTGGCTGCTAATGAGGAGCAGGAGGAGGAGGAGGACAGCAACAAGGAACTTGTTACACTGGAATTCGATACGTTATTGTTATGCAAATTTTGAATTTGTACATTAAAAAAAAAACAAACAAAAAAAAACCTGAACTGAAATATCAAGAATTCAATGATGATGTGTTCTAGTCACACTGTTTGTTTAACTGCCATTATTCAGAAGATCTGCATAAGTGTAGTTACACTATATGGCCAAAAGTATGTGGACACCTGACCATCACACCCATATGTGCTTTTTGAATATCCCATTCCAGATTTAGCCCCTTTTTGCTTTTATAGTAGCCTCCACTCTTCCGGGAAGGCTTTCCACTGGATTTTGGAGCGTGGCTGTGGGGATTTATGCTAATTCAGCCACAAGACCATTAGTGAGGTCAGGCACTGGTGTTGGACGAGGAGGTCTGGGCTATTATATCATTATAGTATTATAGTTGAACTAATGCTAAGCACTTTTCATTGTATAGTAATTGTAAACAATACATTATTAAACAGGAATTTGCTTTTAGTGATAATTAGAAAGATAATATTAACTTTACTATTATTTCTATTATTAGTCCTCTTTGTATTTTTCTTTTTATACAGAATGTCATCTGAACAGACTACATGGGCAGACGTAAAACAATGAGTAAATCTCTCTCAATACTAAAATGAAGCAAAATAAAAAAAATGCTCATTTGTAAGTGAAATATGTGCTAGACATCCCGAGAGATCCTCCGAGACTGAGAGCACGACAGATGTAGACAGATGTGAAGCTTCCAGAGGGAGCTACGAAAGGGGTCAAGAAAAAACAAAATGGATTCAAACATGACTGGATCCTGTCTGAACTAAACAGTATTAGTCAAATTCGGTTAAATAAACGCACGTGGATTCCATTAAGCGTGTGGTATGCGTCTTGAATGTTTAGCGGGATATTAGCTACAGGAAAGAGCTGAAGCATTTCTGAGAAATGACCATGTCGTGAGTCAGTTTAGTGTCAGTTTTTTCACTTTACACTCTCCCTTTTCGCTTTTATAAAGGGGCGTTCCTCGCTTCCTTAACGAGAAAGTCATCGAGTGACATATCCACCGATCTGGAACCAGCTCGTTTTGATCAGCAACAACGGAAAGCCTGTAGAATGTTAACAGCGTCGCTGTATACAGACCCCGTGGTCCGAAAGGAAACGTCATCATGGGTTAAGGGTTTTGAGCTTTGAACTGAATTTCGGATTATATTTCAAAATATTATATCAACCTCTTTGAAGAAAGTTTTTTTTTTTTTTTTTTACAATACACTATGCGTCGCAATATTTAGATTCTAAACAGCTGTGTTACTGTTCATCGATTATGTTACAATATACACTCACTGGCCACTTTAATAGGAACACCTTGTAGCAGTGTAATGCGTAAAATCATGCAGACACAGGTCAAGCGCTTCAGTCTTCAGATCAAACATCAGAAAATGGGTGGGGGGGGGTGTGATCTCTGACTTTGACTATGGCGTGGTTGTTGTTATTGCACGACAATCCGCGGCATGGTGCGGAAAACAAAAAACATTCAGAGAGCGGCGGTTCTGTGTGTGGGAACACCATGCTGACGTGAATACTAACTGAAGCTCTTGACCTGTATCTGCATGATCCTATGCATTGTGCTGGTGCCATGTGATTGGCTGACTGGATAACAGCATGAATATGCAGGGATACAGATGTTACTATTAAAGTGGTCAGTGACTGTATGTTTTAAAAATCTGTAAGAGTTAAAAAAAGGTTTCCTCTGACTTCTCTGTTTTCTTCTCTTCTCCCACTTCTCAAAAACATGCTGGTAAGTGAGCTAAATTGCCCTTAGGGGTGAATGTGTGTGTGCATGGTGCCCTGTCATGGACTGGTGTGTCATCCAGGGTGTATTCCCACCTCACACACAGTGTTCCTGGGATAGGCTCCGGATCCATGATAAAGCAGTTACTGAAGATGAACGAATGAATGAATATCACTGTTAGATGAGGTTAATTTCTTTACAAAGAAAAAGATAAACAAAGGAAGACAGACAGATGGAATGAGGTTTTCAGTTTCCCGGTTGGAGACGTGCCCTGGACAGGTCTGAAGATAAACACTGATGTGTGAGTGGGCAGCATGGGGTCTGAGGTAATCCCTTCATGCTGCTAAGACACACTGACACATGGAGAGGGGGGTGAAGGAGAACAATAGAGGAGTAGACGGATGAAATGAGCAGAGTAATTCTGGGTGTAAGGCAGCTCGTTGCTAATGCAGTGCGACCATATTGCCTGTTGTCCTAACTGACAGTTAAATACAGAGAAAGTGAAAAGCGCTACGCGCTGACAAGGAAGCTTCCCGAATTAACGACAACTGACTGCTGATCATCTCTGTTAAATCCTGTTAGGGTACAAGTGATGCTGTGGACCATTTCTGCATTTCCTTAGCTGCGTACACGCAGGTACTTCGGATCAGTCTTCGATTAAAAGGCACTGTCTGCTCGAACTTTATCGTCATCTGCCTCTGTGTGGAGCCAGCCGTTGAGTTTGAGCCACTCCAAAGCCGCCAGGCTCCCTGCGATTCCCACATATGGGCAGTTATCAATCAGGCTGCGTGACGCGTGCCTTCCTTGGTGTGAATGGGACATCTGCTACGGCAAAACCACGCCGTTTCCTCCCGTACTCCCTGAGCTGCTGCTATGAGGAAGAAAAGCAATCCCTCACTGTACCACTCGACAGCAAACATCAGAGAGCTTGGCAATTAACAGATGGAGCCCGCATGTACACGATAATCAGAAGTGCCATTAAAATCAGAGAGTGGTTTCTGATTTTTTTATATATATATACACACAAGCTCATGAATGAAAAAAAAAGTAACAGGCACCAATCTTCTTGAATAAAAACTATAATGCATGGACATATCGGCATACATGTTACGTAGTAAGCAAAAAACCCCTATAGGTTTGCTAGAAATCGAAATTTGACTAGCTATAATGTTTTCCGAGAACATAAAGAGCATCGCTTCTTCATCTTTTCAGAGTCAGATTAATTCTATAATTATTGAACAATTTTCAATTATTCTGATGTGTACCAGTAATTACTGGGTAGCAACGAGAAGGGAGGATTACATGTTGCCATTTGTGCCTGATGCACTGCTAATGTAGTTTATTGTGTGTGTGTGTGTGTGTGTGTGTGTGTGTGTTTGTTCAGTGAAGGAGGACGACACGGTGGATGAACATGTCTGTAGAATTTTCCGGGTGCTACAATCTGAGAATATTTGAATCACCCAAAATGTATTTCTGCACATTTTATTATATCTTTTATGAAAACAGAACAAGACTCCAAAGTACACATCTTTAACCAGGGAATAGTGTGTACTTGTATTTCTAAATTTTTATTTAAATTATTAAAAAGCATATTAATGTCCTATTTAGTTTTCTTGCATGCCAAGAAAGACATACATTTAAAAAAAAAAAAAAAAAAAAAAAAGCTGTTTCATTGTTTTCCCATTTTCATCTCCCATTATTATTATCAGACCACACTGAAAATTTGATTTCAAATTTCTGTTGGAAAAAAAAAACCAACAAATTTTTGTCTAGGATGTTTTTTTTTCCCCTCCTTGCTCCTGATGCCTGTGTCATGCTTAACCCGGTGTTTTGGGAAGCGTACAGGGATTTTCTCCTGGCCTCTATCTATAGCAATCAACACCAGACCACATTATCCCTCGGTCACTTTCCATTATTTTCGCAGATAATTACAAAGGGCTTTTTTTTTTTTTTCTTGTGGACAGCACTTATGTGGCTAAGCTTCAGGGAGTAACCACAATGTTTGAATTTCTGGGTTGAATTTCTGGGTAGTTGCTGAAGAAGGGCGTGTACAGTGCTAAGAGAGCACCGACTGAGTCTTGGAGAAAGGGTTGGACTCCAGCCTAAATTTGCAAGTCAGAAGACCACTCTCGTAGTCATATCTAAAAGTGTGCCATGTCGACTCCGGGCATGGTAATCCGAACAGTCACTGCTGCGTTATAATCATATTCTGCGGTGGAAGTCCTACTGCTCGATGGCCTGAGGGAATTTTATTGCACACAACCCCTGTTCGCTTTGTGCTGCCAAGGTGTCAGTGTCGTGGAGGTCTGACTGAAACATCTGCTGGGCTTAATAAGAGGGTGTGACTCCCAGGTCCTGGCTGTTTCTCCTTCTGAGCCAGCTCAAGCTGCTCACGGTGCATTCGAGGCTCACAGAGCGACAAGAAGTTCTACCCACTTTCGATTATAAAAAACAGAGGGCTCGGCTAGAGCCAAAGCTGGGACGGAAAGGATATTTACTCGGTGACAAACAAAAAGTCTGAAATAGAAAATGTCTGCCCAAGTGTTCTTCGGGTGATGAGGAGTTGAATTACGAGGCTCAAAACATGGCTTGAATTTCCTGACAGTGCACTTCCTGTTTGCATAGTTGGTTTTTTTCTTTTTCCCTGAGATTTTCGGCTCTATGGTCGCTTTTTTTTCCACAGCTGGAGTGAAAGCACGCTGCTTCCTGACTTTATACAAGAAGAATGGACAATAATTGCTACAAGCCAAGAATCCAACAGCCTTTTAGCTGCTCACTTAAGGCTGAAATGGCCATCTCCACACTTTCCCTCCCATCTTTAGTAGCTGGAGAGGCACTGCTTTTGCCAATGGTCAATTCTTGTCTGTTTTTACTCCTGCATTCCTGCTTGGCAGCTCAGCATTTTGCAGGAAGAACGAATAATGGGTCGAGGTCAAAGTTGACTTCCTGTGCATCGATTAATCAACTTTTGACAAGACCAAAAAATGCTGTCATGCTGTAACAGCCAAGTCTCTTGTTGGAATCACTGGGACGGAAGGAATAAGATGTAGGAATATGAAGAAAAGGACTTTTGTCCTCGAGTCAGTTCTTTAAATACAGTGTTTCGGTTCGAAAATCACTTGACTTTTACATCACAGCTCGCCTTTAATAAATGGACATACTGTATTCGGTATTCGGGGCATAAAATGTTTCATACCAAGGGTGAGAAAAGTTTTCTAAAAGTCAGTTAGAAAAATACCATAAGCCACGTTTCCAAACATTTCATAATTTTACAGAAGATGCAAATGAATCGGTTTTTCCATTAACTATGTCCACGCAAAAATCCTGCACTACTACATTTTCACTAATCCCTACCTTCTGACATAGTTATGTAGTTGTCTAAAAGGTAGAGTCAGATCACATATTTGCTATTTTCAAATATTTAGGTAAAGTCTTTTTTATTATTATTTTCTTTTGTTTTTTGGTGGGATCTCCACTCAAGTTTCCTTTAATTTGCATTTTCAAAGTTAAAAATGAAAGAACTGGATGGAAAGCCCCCCAACAGCCACCACTTCAGAGAAACCGTGAATGGCTACTGTGTTATCTTCTCAGAGTTCAAGGCTGCAGCCACAAAATACTAAGTGAATTATTTATTTCGAGTCCTCGAACGGGACACAGTGGCTACAGAACACATCTGCTGAAGCTGTGTGTAATCGCCATGAATCAGAGACAACACGGTCTGAGCAGTGACTAAGTTCTGAATTGTGCAGCTGAAGTCTGAACTGCTCTCAGTGAGCAATTCTGAAGGACTAGCTTTAGAAAGCTATCTGGCAAATAGCTTGTCCGAGGTAGGTTCATTTACATTTATACTTATCCAGAGCAACTTACAGAGATTGACACTGGTTCACTGGGTCATGGATTAAGGATACCATCAGTCTAAAATCTCTGTAGGGAAGGTAATATAGTAAGAAAAGCACACAGACATTTTTATTAAATTTAAGTGCTAGTTTTAGTACTTCAGGAAGTGGTAGCCCGCCAGCTATTCAGACGTCCAGGGGAAGTTCATTACACCACCTAGGTGCCAGGACAGAAAAAAGTCTTGATGCATGCCTTTCTTGTACCCTCAGAGATCAATCGGCGTTAGAGGATCAGCATGGTGCAGGACGAGGTGATAAGTGCTTTGACGTAAGTGGGCGCTGGTCCGAATTTTGTCTTTGTAGGCAAGCGTCAGTGTTTTAAATCCGATGCGGTCAGCTACAGGAAGCACGTGGAGAGAGAGCGTAGTAATGGGGTAGCTGTGGGAGAACTTGTGGAGGTTGAAAATAAGTTCAGGAAAGATCTAAAGAGCAGAAGCTAACAAACATTCCAACCATGGCCAACACATGCCAGTCATCTGCACAAGACTCTGCTCCTAAACGGCATCAGGAATCACTTCCTTTGTTAAGACCCTAACATGGACTGATGGGACGGAGGTCTATGGTGTGCTCGAGCATGTGGCCAAAAAGTGCAATCCCAACAAACTCAAAAACAAACTCCGAATGTTTCTTCAAAGAAAGTTAAATATGAAAAAGATATATCGCTGCTCTAAATACATCTGGAACTATTTTTAGACTTTGAAGATAATGTTTACATATGTTAAAGCGATGGCATCCTCATGGTTCATGCGCCGTGTAGGTGAGGATGACGAAAAGATGGGGTCGCAACGTGAATCTGGCTGTGGAGCTTCACACATGTGTACTCCAGGTGTTTACGATGTATGTGGTGTGTGTTATCCGAGCTTTGAAGCACTTGAGCTCTCACTTTTATTCGGCGGATGTCAAGAACCAGCCAGTTCGCATCAAAAGCAGAGGAACACCACTGTTTCAGATTCAATAACGAGACATCAGAAAAGACACGCTAATGACATGTCATAGTCTTCCACACTGAAGGCACAGAAAGGACACAATGATTGAAATGGATTGCATATGTTTAGATTTAAAAAAAAAAAAAAGCGTGACTGGTGGACTTGCTCGACAGATCGGCTGGCATGGGATCAAACGAGAGACACGTCCTACCCTGTTACCCAAGAGCACCTCCTAATCCTGACAAGCTGAGGGACCATGTTCAAACGTCCACCCCCTAATAACAAATGGCAGGAGAATAAGAGTGATTCCACAAACAAATGCGGAAATCTGACATTATAATACTCTAGTGAATCTTTTCAGCTTCTCTCAGTATAATTCGAATCAAAGGGTACAGTTTAACATTCACTTTACTATTGCGAGTCGCTGAAACAGGCTTCGCTACCACTCCATGAGACATGAAGAGCAACATACTGAAAAACAAAACCATGTGACCTCTTGAATAAACTAGCCAATGAATAATGTAGCTTAATTACAATCAATATAACCACAAATACATTGAAGCTCAAGGCTGTAGACTGCACTAATTCTTTCACACACAACAAAAGTCAAGCACATAAAGTGATAATTAGTGGGCAATATGTTATCTCTTAAACTTTATGTGCAAAAAAAACTATGTTTTTCAGTTAAAGACAGTGCAAGAGAAACAAAGACAAACAGTCCCAGGATCTACAGATGGCTCCACACTGGACATATCTATTGTGCACAAAACAAAATGGATGCAACATGGGTGCACAGTGTAACACCAACATAAATAAGGTATTAAAATGACTAATTGAAATATATATGGGAAATAGGACCAACTATTATAGTGGTCAGGTATAAACAAATCTATTGTGATGTAAAAAGATGTACGCAACAGACTGACCAAACTCTAGCTGTATCTTATGTCTTATGTTCCTGAGTGACGCAACAGAAGAGCATTCACCCTATCTTCGGGAGAACGTGATAAGTTTAGGACTGCTACGGTAGACACGGGCCCTCGTTTTGACGGGTTCCTCTTCGCTACCGTGTGAGATCGTGTGAATCACTGACACTAATGGCAGTAGCCAATCATTGGCATCTGTGAGTTTCATGTCCTGATAAAGAGAGCAGGTAGCGTTTCCCTACAATCGTCTTATCCTGCCCTGTGACGAAGCATGAGTAGCAGTCCGAAAAAGACGTGGTTGGCTGACTTTACGTGTTTCGGAAGAAGAAGCACATGTTAGCCTTCACCCGCTCTGGTTTGGTAGCTTTCGTACTGGTGAGTGGGAATTGGCAAGTGACCAAAATTGGGGAGAAAATAATGGAAAAAACCAACATATAAATTCTTTCACATATTAATCTTCTGGATCTTTTCAATTAGTAAATACTTTTAAACATAGCCTCATAATATGTGATTTGAGACATCGCCATGTCAGTATAACAAGTATAACATTAGCCTTGCGGTATATTCCTCACTCTGCTACACAGCTACATGCATTCTGCTATTAGTTTCACTGTAGTTAATAAAAAAAAAAAAAACAATTGCTACTGATTAACATGCTTTTAGATGGATAAGCGAATAATCAGTTGAGTCTTATGGGGTAAATATCATTTATTTATGAGCAATACCATGGCAAATGGCAACCTCACGCTGGAAAAATGAAGCTGTGAGCACTGAAAACTCTGTTTCCTGTCTATTTTCAACATTCAACATTCAGAAATGATGCACATAGTTACGTTTTATAATACATGAAGGAGTTCTCTCGCACATAACACTCAATTTGGGAGACGTCAGATATCTGGTTTTGTTGTTGTTTTTTTCTAAAATATATACGAAATATATATACTCAATATCTTTTCCATTTTAAAATCTCCCAAAACACTCTGTTCATGTGGTGTCCCATCTATAATACTGCTGTGTGTGTAATATGTACATGTTACTTTTGAGTACAAGTCTGTGATTTTTCTGACACAGATATGCACAGTGTCTTAGTGATACTGAATGTGTGCAGGTGATGAGACACTTTGCACGTCAAGATGAATTTCACATCCATAATGCTAGAATTAATCTCTTCCATTATTTAGGAAGTGGGTATTAAAACCATGAAAAAAAAACCACTACATCTCTGCCAATTGGCAATAAATAGTGTTTTAAACGAGACAGAGAGAGAGAGAGAGAGAGAGAGAGAGAGAGAGAGAGAGAGAGAGAGGAAGAGAGAGAGAGAAAGAGAGAGAGAGAGAGGGAGGAAAATACTCCAGAAGCCCCATTTCCCAGACTTATTATTTTTAACTTTCCAGAACGTCTATGTTCAGTTTCCTTATATTGCATAAAGTCATTAGCAATTTTGAAAAAATCAAATAAAATAATGTTTTTTAAAAAACAAATTCTACGATTCATTAGGAATGCTCTGTGCAGAAAATAAGGAAATGTCAAAGATTTTCCTATCTCGACTATTACTCTGACAACGTTATATCCCGTTTTTTTGAACGTACACATTTCCCCAGGTTTGAAAAGTGTCTTTAAGTGGAGAGCGCCTTTAAACTGCGTATTTTTCAAAGATCCCAGACCTGCTCAAGAGCCCTGAGACACTGCAAGCCTGCGTGCAAAGACGACGTCGTGAGTTCGGCACTCGACATACTTTTTGATTTCGCACAAATCACCTCCCGCGGAGAGTCACGGTGCTCTCCCCACCCCCCTCGTGTCCCGAATCTCACTCAGAAGGAGCTTAAATCGGTTACAGATGCTCACTCCGGAAAAAAGAGAACTTCAAATAGGTACAACATGAGAAGCTACTTGACCAGACAGATGTGGGTGAAAACCTCTGGTCGGCTTGGTGTAGAAAAGTCTGATATCTGCAGCAATGATTATTATTTTTTTATTTTAAATTAATTACACTACTTGAGCATGTCCACTTTATAGGTTCTATAGGATTAATGTCAATAGAGTTTGGAGTAATTAAATGTCACAGCAATGAAAATATGGGATAAATCTACCTAAACACTGTGACACAGGTTTGCCCTACCATCAGATCTTATTAAGTTAAATGTTAGAGAATACCAGACAAATACCATATGGTATACCAGGCGAATACCATATGAATATCACGTGAATACCAGATGAATACCAGACAAATACCAGGCAAATATCATGTGAACATCAGGTGAACACCAGGCGAATACCAGACGAATATCATGTGAATACTATGTAAGCACGTTCCCCTTATAATACACTTATAGTACACTTATGGTCCATTTATGGTGCACTTATGGTCCGCTTATGGTCTGCTTATCCAGACGTATATCAGACAAACGCTAGGTGAAGATCATGTGAATATCACGTGAGTACCAGGTAAATACCAGACGAATATAAGACAAATACCAGGTGAATATCGTGTGAATACCAGGTAAATACCAGACGAATATCAGACAAATAAGTAGGTGAATATCATGTGAATACCAGGTAAATACCACGTGAATACCAGGCGAATACGAGACGAATATAAGACAAATACCAGGTGAATATCATGTGAACACCAGGCGAGTACCAGATAAATATCATGTGAATATCATATGAATATCATGTGAGTACCAGGTGACTATCATGTGAATACCAGGTGAATACCATGTGAGTACTATACCAATATCAGACAAATACCAGGCGAATATCATTTGAATATCAGACAAATACCAGATAAATATCATGTGAATATCATATGAATATCATGTGAGTACCAGGTGGCCTATGTGTCATATTAAATGTGAATTGCTTTGCCCAGTCCTTTGATTAAATAAATGAATACACAGTGTGTAAGAACTAGCTCTCTATAGGCAGGGATTTAGGCTACCACTTTGCCAAACTGCCATTTGCTTCACAGCAGCATGCAAAACAAACACCAACAAGCAAGGCCAAATGGAAAAGTGAGCAAAATGTCAAGTGAGGCCAGCATCAGAGTGAGAAGTCTTCACTGCTGGATCAAACTGTACTCTCTCTCTCTCTCTCAGAAATACAAAAAATAAAAAAGATGAACTTTTCCTTGTCTTTGGGGTGGTACCTTCAAGTGTATCGTAAAAAAATACAACAAAAGAACAGCAAACATCCTAGTAAAACAGAATCCAACCCTCAACATGTTTAAATCGCTTATCGCGGTGAACAAAGTGATCCCATGCTGCCTTCACGTGCTTCCGCATAAGAGGCCAAAGCGTGAACACTAAGATTAATGTTATGAATGCAAGTTCATGTAGAGATTCTAATGGATCAAAACCAGCCTGAAGTAATTTAATATCTTTCTAACATGGCTCAATACTGTAAAATGTGCATAATGTACATTGGTGTAGATGGAAACCAATATCGAATGGTTATTACACTACTAAAAGTAAGCTAAATAAATAAGTAAGTAAGTAAATAAATAAATAAATTAATAAATAAGAATGAACTCCGTCATGATAAAATATCAGGAGTGACAAATTATAAACCCAGGTGTCAAAACTATTTCTGAAGATCCGCAACGACTTGAAGCGACATTCATGCGTAGCTTTTAGATCGGAAACTCAGATTCACAATAATTCCGATGGCACGTGAAGGCAGCATTAGCTGAGTATTACAGGCTATTGCAGCTTCTATGGACTGGCCGCGTTATAGACCAGAAAATAACAAGAATGTCCAAGGTTTTAGGTGTTATGGTGTTAGTTTGAGGTTGTGTAGTTGTCTAGGTCAGCCTGCAGTGTGTAATGTGTGTCATGTTGGACTTTTTGACTGAGTTGTCAGCTGTGTGGGAAAGTGCTCGGCGGAATGACGACGGGATAACGGACACCGACCATAGAAACTCCTCCAGAGACACACTTCATATTTCTTCTGAGCGTTACTTTTATGTTATATTCAATTCTGTAGTGGTGTAACACGAATAACTGGTCTGTAGAATACACAAACTGTGACAACTCAATAAGTTTCAACTGAAAAGTAGCCGAGATATTTACAAATAAGCGGAGCGTATCATCCACACAGCGTTTGCCTGTTACACAGGATTATTAAGCACTTTTCCTAACACAAAAAGTCATCAAACACAACTTTAAACAGCGCACAAGAGTCACAGAAACAACCTAAAAACGGACTCACCCTGAGTATAAACCAAGGCGCAGAAGTTGCAGGCGAGAAGCA
>CM074945.1:5941226-5953114 GCA_037577455.1 Pangasius macronema | reverse complement strand
CTCTGTAACCTTACTGTTCCACTTCCCTCCCTTTCATTCACACACATGTACTCAGTCTTACTACGACTGACTTTCATTTCTCTTCCCTGCTCTCACTACAGATCACAATGTCATCTGCAAACATCATTGTGTACTTTTGAATGGTTTTCTGCACCATTCTGTGTAAACCTTTTTGTTTGTGAAAGGAGATCACAGGAGATCTGCAGATCTCCATTCTGATGTTTGATGTGAAAATTAACCGAAGCTCTTTATCTGTATCTGCATGATTTTATGTATTACCCTGCTACACATGATTGCTGATTGGATAACTGCATGAACGAGCAGGTGTACAGGTGTTCTTAAGTGGACGGTGAGTGTATCACTGCTCAAGCATTTCTAATATTCGAGCAGATTTTATGCATCCTGTGCTCAGAAAGTCAGACAAGTGAAAATGAAGGTGTAAATGTCATGGTTTTAAGGTTTAAAGTTTTCTTATGGATCAGGAATTACTGACATTTCTTCCAGGAAGTCCAGGTAGTCCAGGTTTCCCTTCAGGTCCAGCAGGACCAGGCTCCCCCTAGAGGAATATATGAGAACTAATCATCACAAAATCATCCTTACTAACTGCAATCGTATGTCTAATTTTAAATAGTGGAATACATATTCAGATTATATATACAGGTACAAAAATATTCTGCTCTAACATTGCTAAAATCACTGATTAACTGGTGGCACATCTGTATGCCTTATGTGCATTCTTGGTTTTGGGAAATTGACACGAGAAGAGATAACACCTTATAAAGTCACGATTAAATGTGTTTCCGAAAAAGAAAGTATTAAGTGACACATTTGGACACTAAAATGTACCACTTTAGCTGAAGTGGCACCATGCAAAACAAAAACAATGCAAACGAGAGACCAACAGATGCTGATTTTAAATCAAGATCTTGATTTGCAAATATAAGCTTCAACTGCATAATGAATACAAAGGAAGGGTTAAATATGAATGGTGAGCTGTTCTGACCACAGCAGATGTGCTGTTTAACCATTTTTTTGCACAGTAGGGATTACTGGGTAAATTAAATCCTAATGAGAAGCAAATGGGTGGGAACTGCAGGCTTCCTCTGGCAATGAGGAACAGGAAACTGTGGGCCTCATTTATCAAATATCTTCATGTGAGCACAATCTATGTTTGAGCACAAAAAAGAGACAAATGATAATCTCAAGTGGAATTTAGCAATCATAAATCACAGATGGTCCTATCATCTGCAGATGATAAAATACGGCGTTGGCTGAGTTATGACAAAAAAAGAGAAAGTGAAATCCTTTGCCTTAAAAAAATGGGACTATCTTGCCAAGTTAGGAAATTGAGGTTTTCAGGTTCATAAATACAAGGTTCTGTCTGACATTTTGGTCAAAAATGAGTTAACCATGTATACTTCATTCCTGGGTGATATTTCATTCTCATTTATTATTATTATTATTATTATTATTATTATTATTATTATTATTAGGAAAGTGTTTAGCTATCTGGTGACCAATCATCACCCAAGCCTCAGTATGGTGAGCCTGAGGAGAAAGAAACTTCTAGCTGCAGATGTTTTAAGTATGAGTTTAAGAATTTCAGAAAAACCTTACAGCTAATATTTCAGCACTCAATATTTCAGCAACACTAATAACATCATCATTAAATATTATTTAGTATTAGTTAGCTATGTGCAAGTTCACTCAATAAGCTGATGTTTCCCATGTGATTAGGGTTGAAGATCAGCTAACAGGTTTTCTGTGTGTGTGTGTGTGTGTGTGTGTGTGTGTGTGTGTGTTGCTGCAAAGAAATGTGTGTGCACACTGATGTATTTCAACATGAATATATTGTAAAATACTTTTAAAAAACGTTCTTTCTTGTTTAGGAAAAGCATCAGATTTTGAAAGTGATTTTGAAAAACATTTTGGCTTTTAGGTACGAAAAACATTCAGAATAATAAAATTTATCAAAAAAGTATATACATATGTACACAAAGTGTGTATTACTGGGCTTAAAATGTCTTGCTGAGCTTATTTATTGAGATTGTACGATGATATAATGAGAAACAGACAGATTGGACCTTGTAAATGCAAACAGTATTTGAGTCTACAGAACGTTTCTATCTGTATTTGACCAGATTTCAAAAATCCCAACTTTCTAATCATTTCAGAATTTTGATATAAATGTCAATTTAATGTATAATGCTGAGCTGTAAATGTTAAAATCTTGATGCCCTCTGCCTCAGCACTTCACCCAGATACAACCTAATAATACTAAGGTCACAAAACATCTAAGAATTATAATTTTCATAAATTAAGTTTACTGAATACATGTGTTTGCAGTTGTGGTCACGTAAACAGGTACTAACCTTCTGTGAGGTACCTGGAAGTCCGTTCACACCATCTTTTCCCTGAATCCGAAACATACAAGAGATCCAATGTAGCATTTTAGCTAATGATAGACCTTCACATGTTGATACACTCACACTTTCAGTACTATATGTATGTATTTTTGAGTAGCATTGAAAAAAAAACCCAAACAGCTAAACTTACTAACATAATCAATAAGCAAAACATACTATGTGCTATTTGAATAGAATAACAAAATAGGTATGAACTCAAAGGTAAAATATTATTAACAAATTGAACTAATACGAATTGATCACATTAATAATAAATAAAATATCATTCAAATCAGTCAGTGTAATTCTACAGAGGTAAATCACCTGTGGTCCTGGGGGGCCAGGCAAACCAGGAATACCCTGCATGAGAAAAGGGAGACTTGAGTTTGTGAACAAGTATAAATTCTTAACTACAGGAAAAATACATGAAAATAATTCATCTCGCCACTCTGCTACTGAAAATGCACTTACAGGAGGCCCTCTAGGGAGAAACGACCCAAAACCACTGCCTCCACCCACTCCTGAGCCCTCAGAATCCTGCACGCACACACACACACACACACACACACACACACACACACACACATGTTCATGTGTACTCCAGCTCTATTGTGTATATCAGTCATTCAATAGGATTTTGGGTTGGCAGAATTTAGATGCCATTTTGAAGTTGTTCATGTAACCAACCAGAAAGCTGCTTGCAGTCAAATGCTTTTCAAATTTGCTCTGGCTATATTCAACACAGAATGATACATGAGCTCTTATCAGTGTTAAAACTTTGGAGAATCTGCTGTTCTTCGGCTGTGGTGTTTATACCAAAAATGAAAAGTGATAATGGTGGCCTCTGGTGGATTTCAAATGATATCTTCCACTAAGTAGCTGTATGTTCTTGAGATCTGATCCAGAGCATAACGAATGTTTCGTTGGTCCTGAAACTCACCAGTACATCCAAACTGAAGCGTGCAGGTGGACCTGGAGGTCCTGGGGGTCCTGGTGGGCCAGGTTCTCCCTTTGGACCTTCTGATCCTGCTGCCCCTGGTACACCTGGGAGGCCTGGCTGCCCCGAGTCACCCTTATAAACATAGAAATAAAGAGCATAAGAAAGGAATAAAATACCCTTTTGTCTAACTTATAACGTTAATAAGACAAAAAGTGCTTCACCATGAAGACTTTCTAGTGTTTGAAAACTTAAAGTTACATCTTTAATCAATATCTTACTCTTATCTTTACCTCTGACTGTTACAAAGCACTGACACTGGAGACTCCTTACAGGAAAGATATTTAAAATCTGTGCATGAGGAGTGTCCACCATACAAGTTCCTGTTTAAGTTATTACTATAGAAACGATAACTTATTAGAACAAGTGTGTGAATATAAACTTGTAATTTGTCTTGTAGCCAAACTACTGTCAGAGTAGCTGTTATGGGAAATGAATCAACACCTTCTGACCAATCGGATTTGAGAATTCAACAGTGGTGTGAGATAAATGAAATTGGATGTGTTAATATGCATTACATAAAAGTGCATTTCATGCAGACAGAGATATGAATAGCTAGAGAAATGAAAGCACTATAATAAAAAAAAATAAAAAGTTACCTTTTGTCCTGCAGTCCCATGCAATCCAGCTTCACCCTGTTAACAATTCCACAATAACGTTTGAAACTCGTTTTAAGGAAGTGACAAAGAGAGAGCAGATCGAACAACTAACAGAATAGAAATTATTCATTGTAAATTTTACCTTCTCGCCTTTCTGGCCCTCTTTTCCTGGTTCACCATCTCTGCCATTAGCACCCTGTTACAGCCATAAAAGTAGAATTATTACTTCTTCCCTGCACTTGCATAACGCCAAAACTCTGGCCTTGACTGAGACTCAGACACCCAGTCCTCAAAGATTACGGAGAATTCAGAGAATTGTGTATAGACTTTTCCACTTATATTCATGATTTTTGACAATCAAAAGACATACGCTTGTATCTGAAGATCTGTGTTCCCTTTGGACAGGTAGCCAAATGTCTTATTTTCCCTCAGATAACAAATACATACAGTACATACATACATCACTTAGCCTCAGTAGTGCAAAGGCACAGTTATTTTAGCAGTGCCATGTCTACAGCTTCACACTGAAGACTCAACAGGCTTATTATAGGCTGCTGTATATATATATACACTGTATATATGTAGCTTAAGATAACACAGAGGCAGCAATAGCTCAGAAGCAGTGTTAGACTTTTTAGCAGCAGGTTATGAAATAAAAGGGAGATTAGAAACAAAAAACATAGTATTCGAATGTATTCAAATATTAATTACCCTATAATTTCATATTGCCACAAACAAAATTAGTTTTAAAAACTAATGTTTTTTATTATGTTATATTTCTTCTGAATACATTAAGCCTGTGTCTTCCAAGGTGGATGAATGGGAAAATAGTATTGCTTGAAATGCAGCACATGGTCCTACTGTGAAAAAAAAATCTTAATATAGCTTATAGCATAAAAAACAAAAATAATAAAATGCATTACAGAGTCATTTAATAGGCACACATTGGCACATTGAATCAAAATCTCTGATCAAGTCGTGAGAAGCCCGGGTATGAAATATAAATTTAAAATTCCTGTTTATTCATTGAAGGTTTCATCATCAGTGAAATGATGTTTGCTTCATTTTACATGGTCAGTAAAGTTTGAGAAAGTTTCCAGGTTGAGATTGAATAGTTAGGTGAAGAGGTGATTGGACTCGTATTAAAAGGCAGCTTTCCCCCCAATACACAGTGAGGTTTCATGTTCCATGAAAAGTTCCAGTTCCAGGTAAATGGCATCAGTGCAGCACACACACACACACACACACACACACACACACACACACACACACACACACACACACACACACACACCATTTTCCAGTAATGTACTATTCTTTAAATATATCTGTTCCCTCAGTCCACATGATTAAACTAGAATTAAAATAGATTTCTTCAGAGATAAACCATTCAGCAAGGAATACTTTAATCTTTGATCAATACTTTGCTCTTCTTAACATGTAACACAACACAGAGCATTTAAAGCACATTTAATAGTAATTATTCTGGTAAAATCCTCTTCACAATCACACAACACTCTTTCAAAACTAATCAGAATACACAATTTCTGACAAGTAATGGCAAAATACCAATTGAGCAAAGAAACATGTTCTCCATCCTCAGATATGTCACAACCAAATAAGGTTTTGAATGAAAATCTGACACACTCAAGCACGAAGGGAGGATTTTCCTTAATCTCTGGCCAAGTTTTGGAAGGGAAATGTCAAAACTGTGTACCTATTCAAAAGCAATGTACTGTCTGTGTGCCTGAAGGACAGACCACACAAGAGGAAAGGTTTAATACAAGAACCAAGAACTTTTCTATAGTTACACAGAAATGAAATACATTGTGTGACACTAAGGTCCACAAAGTCATGAGTCACTAATAAAGCATTCTTCTTGTAAACCTACACATGTACTTTAGCAGAGCCCCTATAGCTGAGATAAACATATCAGAACTGAAAGCCAGAAAGTAAGAATTACAGTAACTTCCCCTAAAATTTTATAATCTTTTTTGATCTGCATTTTTTAAGATTATATTTATTGCTGTCACTCAGTGCCCATGAGATAGCAAAGAGACTGGTTTGGGTTTCCTTTTTGACAAATCTCTCATATGAAGAATGGTTACAATGTAACATGGTAACAAGTATTTATTATAAACTGTTGATTATGTTATAGCTCATACTCCCATCCAATGCTTATTACTATTATCCTCATTCCTATAAACTCCTATTACTGCCACCCAGAGGCATACAAGCTACTGCTACTCTCAGAAGCTTCATGTTCCTTCTCCAGTACTACAGGTCATCGTTCCTGTCCAGAAATCTACAGGTTCATGCTCCTATCATTCACTGCTTGTGTCATAAGACCTACAATTTCTTGTTCCCATTCTGAGGCCTACAAGCTCCTGCTTCTGACAGAAGCTTCAAGTCCCATAACTATATGTTGTGGTCCGGAGACCTACAAGCTTCTGCATCTGTCCAGAAGACTGCAAGTTTCTGCTTCTGTCCAGAGGTCTACTAGTGTCTGCTTCTGTCCAGAGAATGGATTTTCCTAATATAAACTTCTGCTGTTATCATCTAGAAACCTACAAGATATGTCCAGGAGAGAAATATTCAAGTGCTCCAAACTCCACCCTTAGCACCACCCTGCACCCTAAACTGACTCCAATGATAATTAGTATATTAAGACACTTCCTGCCAAGGTTCCTTGTTTGTAACTAATCCATATCTCTCCTACACACACTCGCAAATTCATGCATACACTTACACAATCATACTCACACATAGACATGATTATATATGATTACATAAGCAGCAAAAGAAAGCAAATGCAGCAGGCCAGAGGCCAAATTATTGCAAGGTGCAAGCAGGTGGAACATGTTGAGGGGAAATCCTGCCTTTTGTGGCCCTTGGCTTTAATTTGCCAGCTGGGACCAGACGCTATACCTCAACTAAGTCCAGGTCTGAGCCAAGCTCAAATGCAGACCCAGCATCAATCCCAGACTCAACATCAAATCCAGAACCAGCATCAAATCCAGACCCAGCATCAAATCCAGAACCTGCATCAAATCCAGACCCACTAAACCAGTCCTCAATTACCTGAAACACAGCATGGATCAGCTGATTCAGAGAGTCAGCATACCAAAAAATGTAAACATTGGGTGTTCAGCTTTATTTAACCAGCCTGAAATGTAATGTGTGAATTGGCAAGACATTCTAGAGCTTTGGCAATGAAGTGCTCTACCATACCAAATATGAGCATAGTTTCTGCTGTTTCTATTCAGGATTCATATTTCAGGATTCCAGATAGGTCTCTGGAACTGTACTGGAGGAATGAACACCATTCTTCCAAAAGATATTTCTTCAGTTGGTGTTTTGATGATGGTAGTGGAGAGTGCTGCCTAGCACATCACTCCAAAATTGGGTTAAGATATTGTGAAAGGACATAACATATGATTTAGGTCATTCTTATCTCATAAAAACATTCAGTGAGCCCTTGTGCCCTGTGGATGGGGGTATTATCATCCAGGAAGAGACCACATCCCTCAAAATCAAAATGTATCATCATAAGATAGAGGTGTTCACTCAGGGGATTGATTTTTAGGTGATTGAGTTTCAGCGGACCTTCCTGTTAAGGAGACAAGTGGGACCAAACCATGCCATCACAATGCCACCTGCAGCATAAAAGTGCCATGATGTTTTTCTTTAATTTGTCCCCTATCTATAACAGAATTGAATGCAAAAGATTACTTACTGGAATTCCAGGTTTACCCATCTCCCCATCCTTCCCATCTTTTCCTGGAGCCCCTGAAGGTCCCATTGGACCAGGTGAGAGACCTACAGGGGAGCCAGGAGGACCGGGCTGCCCTGGAGGTCCTGGAGGCCCAGGTGGACCCTGATAGAAATATATCAAGTCAAACTCAACTTTTCAAAATGCCTTGCTATATTTATTATGTATATACATCATCCTACACTTTGGAGTAGCAAACCACACCCTAACCACATCATCTGATGCAAATACATATTGAGAGAGGATAAACTCACCCTGATAATCTCTGTGTCACTATCAAAGTCCTCAAATCCTGAACCATCAATGGCATCCTGCATATGCAGAGAACATGGGGAGGAGCTTATTTTAAGAAGTGTAACACTGTGGTCATGCAATTAGACAGCCAATTATAAGTGGCTGCCCAGTTTTCTCAAACACTGTTGTTTCTAAATTAATATTTGTCCCCAGCACTAAACTGGAACTACAAGTATTGACAAGTATTGACTACTGCTTCTTATGATTTTGTAAGATGATTGTTTGATTTTATGCTAAACAACTGTACTCCTTTGCACGTACCATGATCAACAGATGGATATTAAGTGTTTCACTTTAAGAACAATGCCCAGGTGTGAAGATATGCCCTTTTGTTTAGACCCTCTTTCTCCACAAACATGACTAATACCTGGACTGGGTTAACAGTGTGCGCATACCAAATATCGGGGTGTCCCTGATCGTCCTGGTGGTCCCGGTGGCCCAGGAGGTCCAGGCAGACCAACTCCAGGATCACCCTGAAAAACATAAGCTTTCAGTGGATTTGGATTTTCTCAACTATGGTGGTATAAAACTCACAATATAATTGCACTACTCAGAGCAATGATCAATAGGCATTAGCAAGTCTACACCTTGTACAGGGAATTTGTACCTTTTCTCCCTTTATTCCTGAATCACCAGGTATACCTGGGAACCCTGGAGCTCCAGTTCCTCCCTGCAGAGACAACCAAAGAGAAACATCCATGTAGGTCTAAAAATTACAGAGTTTAAAGAGAGGAACACACACATGGACCCCTTATTCTGAAAGGGAAGAAAAGCAGGTCAGACACCTGAACTTGGTCTAATCAGGCACACAGGTATGGAGGAATGTGCAGCTATTAATCTTCAGTGAAAAGATCAAAGGCTCAGGATCCAATACTGAAGTCCCAGCCTCAAGTCTCCATTTCGGTCTGATGCTGGGTCATTCTGCTTCTTAATCAATGGGCCATGACAAACAATTAATGAGGCTGTTCATTCCATGGAATTTAACTTTTTTTTTTTTTATTTTAGCTATGTTAGAACAGCTTAACTCTGTTGGACATATGGGAGACACCGGGAAGTTGTTTGAGTAGTCACTGATATGGGCTGAGTGAGCAATAAACTCCAAACTCCAAGAAATGGTAATAACGTCCTCAAAACTACTTGTATTTACTAAATGTAGGAAAAAGAACGTGAGTGGAAGATTGTTCTCATTCATTATTGCAGTGATTCATTCACTTATTCATTCATTCATCTTCAGCATCCATTGAAAATGACCTGGGAGTAACCTAATCAGGGTCACAGTGGACCCAGAACCTATCCCAGAACTTCTTCTTCTTTCGGCTTTTCCCTTCAGGGGTCGCCACAGTGAATCATCTCTTTCCACCTATCCCTATCTTCTACATCCTCAACACCCGCACCCACTAGCTTCACATCCTCATTTATTACCTCCATATACCTCCTCTTTGGCCTTCCTCTTCGCCTCCTGCCTGGCAGCTCCATGTCCAACANGTGCCACTGTCTCTAAACCATACAGCATGGCCGCTCTCACCACTGTCTTGTACACCTTCCCCTTGATTCTCGCTGAAGAACCTATCCCAGAACACTTGGCCCAAAGTCGGAATACACCATGAATGGGATGCCAGTCCATCACAGGGCACCACGAAAAGTCAACAATCCACCTACTCACATGTTTTTGGGAGATGGGAGGAAACCTGAGATCCCGGAAGGGCAAGCCACATGGACACAGGGAGAAAATGCAAAACTGCATTTTGAACCAGGGACCATGAAGCTGTGAGACAGCAACAGTACCCCCTGCACTACCATGTCATGTATCTCATCTGACTGTAGCTCATAAATTTGTATCTCATATATTTCAAGCTGAAACATGAGTCAAGAATAACGAAGAAAATTATACTCACTGGTTCTCCATCTTCTCCACGACTACCCTGAAAAATGAGAGACATCTTTTGTGTGAAATTCTAAATTCAGCAGATGAACAGATTCATATTACTAAGATAATATTACCTGTTCAGCCATGGAAAAAAAGAGATACATACATATGACCATAATCATACATCAAGTCTGAAAGATATTGTAGACCTGTCACTGAAAAGGTGCAGTATGAAATACAGATGCCCATTAGCTACTGTATATTCATGCAGATTTAACTGTTACTAATCATGCAAGCATACAAGCAGACGGTAACCAGTCCATGGGATTCAGGCATGACCCTAATGCATTGATTTAGATCTTGAGTAACAATGTTTGAGCTGATTAGCCAAGTTTGTTTAACAAAAAAATGATCTAAATGCGCTGAAGTCAGCAAGAAATCACACTATATACTTGAAAAACACATGGGTATACTTACAGGAAGGCCATCCTTCCCTGGTACACCCGTAGGTCCTGGTGGTCCTGGAGGGCCCTGAGCCCCTGGCTGTCCTACCCAAGATGAGATGTCTCCTTCAGGGCCTGATAAGCTTGCTCTGCCTGTGGGTCCTGGAGGGCCAGGAGGTCCAGCAGGTCCACGGTCTCCTTTCTCCCCTTTATGCACCGGCATCGTCAGTGGATAATTCTGAGCAAGTCCAAATGACAAAATGAGTAATGGACTTGGGATTTAAGCTTCTATTAGTTTAAATGGCTTGACTGAGTCAGAGAAATATATCACCATGTAAGGCATTATGTGCTCAACATAAAATGAATGATGAACACGAATGATGAATACGATCTTGTTCTTATAGTAATGGAACGTCTTACATTTCCTTTGTGATATACAGCTTTCTCTGTCCTGCTTGGCTCTGTGCACACAAGTAGAACCAAATAATAATATCATTATGTATCAAAAGGTGAAGTGAAATCAGTGCAATCACAAATGTATGGATTGTTGCTTTTTCAATATGCCAGAATAATACCTGTAAAAGCACTGGAAATAAAATGTGAAATGGACTTTAAATTTACTTCAATCAATTTCTGTTTACTTATATAAACATTATAATGTTAATATTTGCATTTGAATAAAGTTTGGAAAATGTTGCCATAAAGCTAGGACCAGATGACACAACTAGGAAAACTACAACTTGAAATATCTATAAACAATAAGAGTTAAATCATTAATTGAGACCTAATCAGAGGCCAGTACTTCTAGGTCACTTTAAGGTAAAAATAACATCGATCAGCCAGTATAATCACTCACCTCTCTCAGTAAGCACCAAGTCCTGACCTGACGACTCTTCCTCCAAGTCCTCATCATCAAATGGAGCTTCATAGGATGCCTCAGTAGGGGGCGCTCTGACAGGAAGTGTCTGATCTTCATCAGGCTGTAAACAGAGAACAGCAGTGTAAGTACTTTTTCACAGAAACTTTTAAGCACGGATTTGTGATGCAGTAATGATATAATCTCTGAAATCTACTATAAAATATACTACAATGTATTTCACCATTGTAGAAATATGAATAGGGCGAGTTTAACAACTACATTTTAGTCTAGATTAAATAAATAACACCTCAAAGCTAACAAGAGTAGCAGGATGCTCAAGGATTATGTGTGTGTGTGTGTGTGTGTGTGTGAGAGAGAGAGGGTGAGAGAGTGTGTGTGTATGTGAATGTGTGTGTGAGAAAGACAGAGAGAGGGTGTGAGAGAGAGAGTGTGTGTGTATGTATGTGTGTGAGAAAGTGAGTGTGTGTGTGTGTGTGTGTGTGTGAGAGAGAGAGAGAGAGAGAGAGAGAGAGAGAGTATGTGTGTGTGTGAGAAAGAGAGAGCAAGAGGGAACAAGAGTGTGTGTGTGTGTGTGTGTGTGTGTGTGTGTGTGTGTGTGTGTGTGTGAGAGAGAGAGAGAGAGAGAGAGAGA
>CM074945.1:5925547-5941126 GCA_037577455.1 Pangasius macronema | reverse complement strand
TGTGTGTGTGTGTGTGTGTGTGTGTGTGTGTGTGTGTGTGTGTGTGTGTGTGTGTGTGTGAGAGAGAGAGAGAGAGTTTGTGTGTGTGTGTGTGAGAGAGAGAGAGAGAGAAAGACAGAGAGAGGGTGAGAGAAAGAGAGTGTGTGTGAATATGTGTGAGACAGTGAGAGAGAGTGTGTGTGTGTTTGTGTGTGTGTGTGTGTGTGTGAGAGAGAGAGAGAGAGAGAGAGAGAGAGAGTGTGTGTGTGTGTGTGTGTGTGTATGAGAAAGACAGAGAGAGAGCGTGTGTGAATGTATGTGTGTGAGAAAGTGAGAGAGAGAGTGTGTGTGTGTGTGTGTGTGAGAGAGAGAGAGAGAGAGAGAGAGAGAGAGAGATTGTGTGTATGTGTGCGCATGTGTGTGTGTGTGCCAGAAAGTGTGGGTGTGTGCATCACTGCTGTAGGTCGAGTTGTTATCTGAACATTTGTAGTATTGGTTCCCGGGGGAATGAGTCTAATACAGAAGCATCTGTTCTGGTAAAATTCCACCTCTATCAAACTGTTTAGGCTTCCACGATTCCTTCAAAGCCCTTCACACTGCAAGCTTTCAAGAACACAGAGCACACCAGCACGCTGATAGTGAGTTAACTCCACATTCTTATCATGAAAGCAGACAGCCGAGCTAATGAGGAATGCAAAATGTTTTAAATTCTCAGCAGTTTAATTCACAAGAACCTTTAACATCATAAGTATTGGCACACTAAGGAACATTAAAGTATATCCTGCTGGAAAAATGCCCAAGCAAAAACTCTAGTATAGTTGTTTGTGTGTGTGTGTGTGTGTGTGTGTGTGTGTGTGTGTGTGTGTGTGTGTGTGTGTGTGTGTGTACATCCGCACTAATAATATGAACAGTATTTGAATTCTTATATCATTTTATATCAAAGCCACCTCATTTAAGAAATCTTATTCTTGCAACTGCATGTGTACAAACATAAATGGAGAAAATGGCAGTACATGTCATGGACTTAAAGCTCAAAGATTAAGATTAATTAAATGCAATTTGCAACCATAAGACTATCAAATAATGAATTTCCGGCAAACCAATTTGACTCCACAACTGGTGCTGTATACATCATCTTAGAAAGAAAGATGATAATGTATACCATCACTTCATGTGAATGTTTGAATTATCACCAAAATCTATTTTTGTTATTAAACGATGTTGTGTAGTGAATTCTTTGTGCATGTCCTGGTGCAATGATAGCACTGCTGGAAATATTATATAAATATATAAATATTATAATCCTTTCAGTTTTGGCAAACAGAATGAATGAGTCTTATATGTGAGTTTGAAGATGTGTGAGTGTGTGTAGCTGCTTACTACAGGGTATTCTCTCTCCTCTAGTACTTTCTTCACTTCGTCTGTGGTCTCTGTGTCATCGTATTCATCATCACCACTGCCATACCCAGATGCCTGTAACAGTACACACACACACACACACACACACACACACACACACACACACATACACCTTAGCACCACCTCACTCCTAACCCACTACCCAGGAAGGCTGTGTGGAAATACAATGCGCACACACGTTCGCACACACGTTCACAACTAGGGGCAATTTAGAATAGCCAAGTAACCTACTAGTATGTTTTTAGGAGGTGGGAACAAATTCAGACAGCCTAGAGGATCCCCATACTAAACCGAGGACCTTCGAGTTGTGTGGCAGAAACACTACCCACTGCACCTCATAGATTATATTTCCCCATATTATGCAGGGTAAATTTTTTTTTAAATCACACCCTTTTAAGGGTTCAGTTTGACCCTCTGTGGAAATATTTTCTATATAAACTAAAAAGTTTCTATATAAAGCTCCCACCAACAAAGAGTTTATCAGAAAGATAAGAACCTTTTTAGAAAGCTAAAAACCTAAAAAAAATCTTGAGGATGCTTTTTATTCTAAGAGTGTAACTGACCAAACATGTGTGTGTGTTACTTTGTCCACAATTTGATCACATATCCAGATAAAAATGTTTTTATATATCCATTTCATATTTACTAACCCACTTAACCATGGAACATGTTTTAGTCAAATATCTGAGTTCATATCCATTAGCACAATTTCGCACAATACTATTTATTTTGGTGATATATGTGTTTAGCTTTGTCCTGTTGCAAAGCCAAAAGCACAGAACTGCTAAGCTATCATGCTTAGTGTTAACCACTAGAGGGAGCAAGAACACAAGTTTAGACTTGTGTAGCAACACCGGAGCAAGTGTTCTCGAGTCCTAGCGCTTGAAGGACGCATCTGTTCACATACTGTAACACCTCACTTGCTGCTCTGAATCCACCCACGAGCTAATAATCAGTCATATGGGAAAATATGAATCATGACTAAGATATAATTTAAGAAATATAAGTGGACCTTTGTACCTTGTTAGTTCTAACAATGTTCAGGCAGGATTCACTGGTATCAATCTTTTACTTGCTTATAAATTTCTTCTGATTTTTTTTTTTTTGACTACATGCACGTACAAATCTGGGGAAATATTATCAACTAATAATATCATGTCATCCCCCCTACCCCTCTTTTGCCAAGCTTAATAAGGAATTTTCCCTTCATCTAAGCTTTAATGATAGCGGTTCAAAGCTCCAGGGCATATCAAAAAGAGAAAAAAGTGCATCTGAGAGTAGATAACACAAACACGAGTTCCAGATATCACTCATCACTCACATAGGGGTCATCCTCCTCACACTGCTCATCCGGTGCCCTGGGATCCGGAGTCAACACCAACTGCTGGATAGATCCCTGCAGAGAGAGAGAATGGAGCAGAGTTTATTCACAAAAAAAACGTTACGATTAACACAAATTTAACAAAAACACTGGCACAAAAATCTCATATAAATCATAAACACCTAAACGCAATAACCTGCACTCACTGGCCAACCTATTACTCACTGGCCAATGTGTTCATTCATGCAATTTTCACACACAAGAGTCTCTAGAGTTTACACAGAAAGGTGTGAAAAACAACAACAACAACAACAACAATAACAACAACAAGATCCAGTGAGCAGGTGGAGCTGCCTGGTTGATGAGAGAGCTCAGAGGATAATGGCCAGACTGGTTCAAGCTGATAGGATATATATATATCCTATCTCAAATAACAACTCTATACAAATGTGCTGAGCAGAAAAGCATCTCAGACTGACATATATACAGCAATTTTTATGCCCTCTTAGTCCTTTCTGACAATGTTGGAGCACTAAACCAACAAGTGCTTTACCTGATGTGACTTTCTGCCACAGTAAAAGTCGCGTATAACTTTTTCCTTAGTGCAACAGATAGAAAGAAGCAGAGAATCAACACCTGTTTTCCATTCCCTAAGCCTTTTAATAACTTGGAGAGTTAGTGATAGTCATAGAAGACAGAGAGAGAGAGAGAGAAAGAGCGAGAGAGAAGAGAGAGATAGAGAGAGACTGTAAACAAATAAATCAACTCCACATGTCAACGCAGTAAACACGTCTCAGAAATCGGATCAAACTGACAAACACTCTGAGTAATTCTGTTCTTTCCCTGCTGTGCAGTTTTATCATCAGAAGGCTAACAAAAAGTGTGGAAAGCACTGGACCTGAACCTGGTGTGAATAAAAGTACAAATGATCTCCCTTTTTCCAGGGAAAACGAGTCCACTGATAGGAGCTGTGATACTCTGGTGGGGAAATCCCAGTTCTGCAGAATCACAGATTTAAAGTTTGGAAGGTAATCATGATTTTCCACTGAGATCTGAAATACAACTTGCACATCCATGACCGTATGAGTTTAACCACCCAAGACTGACATCCTATTACTCAGTTATTCATGATAAAAAAAATATTTTTCAGTAACTACAACAAAACAAATTGGAAAGGTTTGTGGTTACAAGGGAAAGGAATGTAAGTCTAGACCTTTAACAGATTCTAGTCGTTTAAGAACACTATCATTCAGATCATTTTAAACAGACCACAATGTAAGCATATCACTTGCTAAAAGGAGTCAAGCCACATTTGTATGAACTCTAATTAAACTCCAACCAGTCATTCATCTTCAGTAACCATATGGTCCAGTCAAGGTTGCATTGGATCTGAAGCATCTCACACTCATTCACACCTAGGGGCAATTTAGTGTAGCCAATCCACCTACCAGCATGTTTATAGGTGGTGGGAGGAAACTGAAGAACCCAGAGGAAACCCAAATAGACATGGGACATGGGAACATGACAGTAAGCTGAGTTTATGCTCTCATGCAGTAACGCTACATGCTGCTTCAGCATGATAGATTTTCAATTTGACTATTCCAAATCTGATCTTAACCCAATTCATCACTTAATTACTACCTTAACTTCATAAGCAGTGACATTGGCTGAGTGTGTGAAGCTGTGTGTGTGTGTGTGTGTGTGTTCAGGAAAGGGAATGTGGGATATCCTCACAGCCTCATTCATTCATTCGTGTCGACTCAGCATTTGCACATTTTAGTTGTACACACACTGACCAGGGGAGAGCCAGACCACACACATCAGCAGTCCTGTTGCTCACCTCGTCTGAGATTGTATGTCTGGTTGATTTTATACCTCCTAAGACTTTTGCAATGAAACAAGCAAGAAATTACTGACTAAAGCAGTACCAGGATGTCATACTGAAATAATACAGTGTACAGGACAGATGGAAGGATCTGGAACTGAGGAGATACTTCAAAAACACTGCATCTGAATGAGGAAATGATTAAATAACTAAGACACCCAGTACACAGTCACTGCACTCATGAAGCTGGGGCGGTTGCCAAAACATATGCACACATCTGTCGAGACGTGCATGTATGTGTGTTGGCTGTGGTCAGCTGCATATTGTCGTCTCTATCTGCCAAGTCCAGCTACTCTTAAGCAGGAAAAAATGAAAACCCTCCATGTCCCTCTTTTTTGGATTAATATCATCATATAATATTACTGATAATTCAATTACACACCATGTTGTTATCAGCATTTGTTCATCTCTATACCAATAGTTGAAATTCCCTCAAGTTGGCACTGGTGCAGTGCTCATGCAGATCTACAGATGAGTTGACTATGTGGAAAAAAAGGTTTGCCATATTGGACTGACTTTCCAAAACAATCACAGTTTAAAACCTTCCCAGTTAACTGGAAAACAACTCAAACTGTGATCAAAGTGTATCTAAGCAAAATGCTAGCTATCAACAGAAGATTATTTGTTTCCAAGACCAAAGGGACTCTAAATTAATTCCAAACAATCTGGCAACCTTGGTAGAAATACACCAGTATCAGTAATGTGGTGAAGTGTTTATTGGTGCAGCACGCAGCAGTTTCATCCTTCAAAAAAGCCAAAGTGAAACAAGATGCAGCCACAAAAGATCTGCAGACTTTCTTTAAAGTCTATTATTTAAAATATTATTTAGAATACATTTAAATAATGAATTAGTTGCACACACATGTTGCTAAGTGGTTTATATCAGTTTTGTATTATGTAACCTACATCATTAATTGGAACATTAGTACAGATATAAGCCAATAGTACTCCTTGTCTTTTTTATGCAACAAATTAGGACCTCATGCGATGATTTTATTCCAAACCCTGTAAATTGGACAGTCTAGGAGCTTCATTTCTCGTTCCCTCTGTATCCTTCCCTCTGTTCTCTCTCATCTGTGTTTGGCAAACTTTTAAGAAATGTTCTTAATTTTTTTGAAAACAAAGTAGGACATTAAGCCATGATTTTATTCCAAATTGGTCAAATTTTTAAGGGCTTCACTTCTCTTCCCCGTCGTCTCTCTTCCCTCTGCTCTCTCATCCATGACGTTTGGCAAACGTTCAGTCACCATAATGTTTGGCAGTCACTCAAACCACGTACTGCCTGCTAGAGCCATCTCTTCAATTGCGCCTTCCAAGGCGTTATTCACGTCGCTCTTTCCAGCATATCCACAAAGTCACATGAAGACAGTCACAGTATTCTTCTTTCATTTTCATTTTCTTTTCATTTATGTCAATTTATGTCTAACAGACAACTTCCATTACTAGTAACTACCATATCTTTTTTTGTCAGAATGAAAATGTTTTACAATTAAACATGCTGTGCATTTTAAGGCCAAAAGCCAACAGTTTTCAGGCCAGTTGTCAACAGGAGCAGCGGGGCCAACTGACAGGCTGCCATCCATACAGTGAGTCATTCAGAGCCGACTTCCAACTTCCAAAGCAGCACTCTCCCACTGCAGTACTGAAATGCTGACATAACATAACACTGCCACGTTGACAGGCCTGCCATTAGTCTGCTGTGCTATTGAAAGTTCATACACCACATCTGTCAATAATTGATCAATGGTCCAACTGCTGAGTAGAGTAAATAGCTATCTAGATACCCCGCATTGCCACATTAAGAATCAATTCCTTTTTATGTTTATTATGAATTCAGACTTCTCATTAAATACACATTCTACTGCAGGCATAATTTATTCTTTAATCTAAGATGCTATAAACAAGAAATAATTACAAACAGGAATCAAATCAGTAGAAAGGAACAGTAATAGTATGTATGTGTCATGTACACTAACTCCACTGCATAACAACAATCACGCTGTGAATGACACTATATGCTGTAATGTCGGTTTTTAAGGACAACATACTACAGTTCTTCACAATTTACCAAATCCTACCAAAAATCTACTTAACAGTTATAGAGGACAGCGATATTATGTGTCACACAAAGGAATCCGATCAGTAACAAATCTAGCCTGAAATAACAAAGAATTGCTTGTAGCAAAACATAATGTAAGGCAATAGTAGGTCTTATGATACATATGGTGAAGTAGCCACCTCACCATGCATAGCTAGCTATTTAGCAATATTATACTGGAATTACTCTTCATTTATTTTACATTGTGTTAACTGCACTGTGATATTTGTTCATAGTAGTTTTGTTTTTGGGTGTTTTTGAGCAGTATGAGTATTTGCCAATTTGATAATACTGGGGCTTAAGTTCATCTGAGTCTTTCACAACAGAAAAAGGTTCATCCTGCAATTGGGATATTGCAAGTAAATGCCACAGTTATCCATAGCCGGGAGCCAAGAAAGCAAAATTGGCCATGCTGCCTGGGTGGGAGAGATGACATTCTCTTGCTCCCCTGTCAACACTGGCCAATCATGGACGTCTGTGAGGTCATGTATGCAGAAGAGGGTGGTTAGCTCTTTCCTCTGAGTGTGTTACCCTGCCCTGTGATGCAGCATGAGCAGCAGTTTGAAGATATGCATTTGGCTGGCTCCATGTGTTTTGGAGGAAGCACGTGTTAGCAGTTCACTGGTCCTGGTTGGTAGCTGTTGTGTGACAGGGTAGAGCTGGCTGGAGGGTGGGAATTTGCAGGTGACCAAATTCAAATAAAAAAATGTAAAAAAAATAATAATTTTATGAACAATTATTGGTCAGTACTCAAGGTTTCAGCATTGCTATAAAAATAGACAAATAAAAGCTAAAAATGACCAGATCCCACCTACTTGAAGACACTTATAAAACCCTGCTCTCGATCACACTTATGGCTCAGTTTGACCCACTATCCCACAAGACACAAGAATCAAAACTCTCCCCTGCACTCAGGTAGTGGAAAGAACTTCCTGGCCGTCTTCAAATGAAGGCTGAAGCTCTTCTTCAATAAGGATTTAAACAAGCACTAACTGCACTAAATTAAAATTTAAAATAATAATAATAATAATAATAATAACCTGTAGACCATTGACCTTGACCTACTTGTACAAGCATAAGGATGTGTGTTTGAGACTACAAATCACTTTTTTAATTCACTTTACTAGTTTCTTTACAGACTGTTGCATGCTCAGGAGGCCAAATATCTGCAGAGTGTGTTCAGAACTGTAACTAATAAAAAAGGCTGTATAAATGATGTTGAAGGAAATTATAATAAAGTAGTAACATTCACAGAGCAGGTGCACAAACAGAGCAGGACCAAATGCATAAACATACTTACTTATACAAGCACACAGGAAGGGAAAAAAAACACTTATACAAACCTAGTTTTGCACTCACCACAAACCTCTCCAGCCTGGTTCCTCCCGCGTTCCCCACAAAGATGCCTGAGCTGGGCTCAAATGTAAGACTGTTCTGGCTCCTTTGGAAAGCAACCCTGTGGTGCTCCTCGCAATCCATATAGAGCTTCACCTCATTCCCCTGCACAGCCAGAGTGAATCTGGCCCAGCGGCCTGTCAGGTCCCCCATCTTAAAGGAAGCAGCCTCCTGAGTGCGTGTGGCCCCTGGTTCAGTGTAGTACAGAATCACTCGCTGTGACCCATCCTCCACTGGTGCCAGTGCTACTCCCAAGTGCACCATCCTCTGTAGGGCATCAGTGATGGCGAACAGGACTCCTCCATCGCGAGTGGTGGGTTTAGCAGTGACAATGATAGCAAAGTCGCGGAAGAAGGGGTCAGGAATGAAGGAACGTGTGAGGCGGCCTACGTTGGCGTCTGGGCCAAAGCTGTATGCAGGAAAACCCTCAAATCCAGTAATGAAAGAGACGGACGGAGGGAGAGGAACTCCGATGAGCTCTGTCAGATCCAGCTGGCTACTGGAGCCCCTCTCTGAGGAAAGAGGACAAAAATATAAAAAACACTTGTACATTTATATACAATCAGATTCAATATAAAATACTTATGTAAACTATATAAAAAAGAAATAGTAGCATCTGTGTTACAAAAAAGCAAATACATAATTGCAGATGTTGTAATGCAAGAGAGTTGGGGAGTATGGGATGAGAAGAGCAGCAGTCTCATAACTGTATTGTTCTTTTTTGAGGTAAAACGAATAAAGAGCCAAATATCCAGCTGTGATTTGGGCCAAACACTCCTGCAATAAATATCTTCTCCCACGTGTACAAGGAAACTTTGCAGGTCTCTACAGGTCTTGACTCTGAGCCACATTAATCTGCTTCTCCATCAATTTCCCAAAACATTACCATCTGCCCACCTCTTTTCTCAGACTGGACTCCCTTGTACAGCTTTAGACCTCATCATCAAGGACAGACTCACAACAGTGGTGTTAGCTCAGCAGGATCAGGCAAGATCTAACAAAACCTCGACACAGTGGTTCACCCCAAACTCTTCATCTCCCTTAGTATTCCAACCTCACACATATGGTCCATATTAAGGATGAAGAAGACTGTGTGTGGTGGGATCATCTGGATGGGATTAAATCATCCAGGGACTGAGGAGCTAATAATATGTGCAATGCTGCTAAGAGAGGCTACTATATAATAGCGCCGAACCATGCCATAGACGCATCTGGGGTCATCTCTGAGATAGGCATGAAATAAGTGATGCCTTCCTCACATGAGTTCGTAAAGCAGCGTATGCTAACATTGTGGATATTTTCATGAAACCTCAATGGCTTCTTCTATTGGTGTTCATTGAAGAGGATAATTGTTATGACTGTCATAATGCTCCTTGGGGTCATGTGTTTGCTTGTGTTTTCTGTCTCTTTTTGCAATGGTACGTTTGACCATCACTGGTCATTCCATGTGGTTATCCCTGAAATTCGTATCCACTCTCAGCAATTTCAAATTAAGCCGACAATACAACTATATTGATACAGTCTCAATGATATTCTAAATAAGGGCTCTGTGTTTCGGTCTGGCGGTGGGCTTTGGGCCAGAAGGAAGTTCAATCTCTCATTCATGTTGTGGTCCATTGTAGACTGCAGTAACACCAATAAATAAGGAAATTATTCATTCATTCATCTTCATTAACCGCTTTATCCTTGTCAGGCTCATCGCTGATCCAAAGACTATCCCGGGGAACACTTTGTGAAAGGCCATTGCAAGGCACCATGCACACACACACACACACACACACACACACACACACACACACACACACACGCACACACACATTCACACACTCATTCACACCTAGGGGTAACTTAGTGTAGCCAATCCACCTAACCCATGAGGGAACCCACACAGGCACAGCAAGAACACAGAAACTTAACACCGAAAGCGGCCCGGTGAGTCCTAGTTTGGGACCTCGGTACTCTACCGTGGCGATGGGCGACGTGGTGGTATGGCGGGTCCTTTTGAGTAAGAGCCAAAACATATAAATGACAAGCTACAGACTAAAGCATAGGCCTGCATTAACTGTGTATTCTGGACTGAAATTGATGTGGAATTCCCCATTCTGACTTCAGTCTGCTGCCAGATCGTTATCAGGATGCTTTTAACGTTTCTAGGCAACTTTGTGGCCCAACATCATTACAAATGTTTGCGTGATGTGTTCTGTTTAATCACACTCTTTGTTTCCAAACATATTGAATTCAGGCACTGATTAATGATTTACATACCACATAATATATATGTACACATTTACACAATTCCAGAGCTGAGATAGATTACATTACAGGGAGTGGCAGTGAGATCATAAAGCACATGATGGCATCTTATGCATAAGCCAATATAATGTCCAGCTTCATATTCATCAAGTTACAAACTTGATGGCTAACGGCCAAATTCAAACTTCAGCCTTCATACTGTAGAGCAATGCTATTATGTAAACCAAGGCAGATGTGCACAGTTTTATCACTTCTTGGCAGGTCAACGAGCCGCTATGGGGCTAGTCAGACCTTGATTAGACCTTGAATCCTGTGAGTAAAATAAGAAAGTTACTTCCTCATGCAGCTGTGAGAGTGAACAATAACTTCATGCCTGAGGAGGTTTTTGTAGGCAAGATATCAAATGGTTGTTGGACCGCAGCTTTTCTATCTTGCCAAGTTCTCTGATGCAGCACTGACCTACATGTCTGTTAAAAAAAAAAAAAAAAACGGCTACAAAATTTCATCTTGCTGAGATGACTAAGAAGAAAAGTCCAGGCAAGCTTATGAACGTTTTCACAATTTTGCATTACTGTTACAGTTGGGTGCAAAAGTTTGCACCCCCTTGCTATTGTTCCAGGTAAAAATTAAAAAAGTAAAAAGAATTGCTAAATTAAATGGTGGTGTATATTACAATCTAAATGATGACATTCAGTCAAGCTTATGATACTAAAAATTTTCAGAATTTGCACACTTGCATACTATTATAGTGTACAATTTTGCAAAATAGTTTGAAAAGAAGTTTTTCCATAACCCTTTTGGGCTGGAAAATGGGCAGGAGTTTAACTGGGTGTTTTGTTGTCTGAGGATCAGAATGACAGTACAAACTACAGATTTCTTCCTGAATTCTAGCTCATGGTAACGTTAGCTACCATACAAAACCTAAAAGGACAAAAACTCCTAATTAAGGCTTTATAGACATTTCCTTTACTGTAATGTTATAGTACTGCTATTCCAAAAAAAAAAAAAAGTCCAGCCTGAATAGAGAGAGGTTTGGGAGCAATCATTCTTAACAAGCACATTTACACAATGGAACAAAAAAAGTCTTTGCAGATCCATCTGTTACTTATTACCTGAGTAGGCAAGAGGAGTGGAATGGACAATTGTGGTCAACCAAATGAATGGGTTGAGTTTACACTTGTTTTGGTGGGAGAAGAAGGAAGGATTATATAAATACTCTAGGATTAATATGGCTGTTAGTGCAGCAAATGTCAATGTGCTGCCCATATAGTAGCTATGAGATTTACAACAGTAGACATTCCTCACAATACAATGATCAGAATATCTGAAGTCCTGATTATATTTGAACCCTAAGACTGGTTGTACTTAAGATCGTAGGTCTAACTTCTTCAAGTAACTGCAATGACTAATGCAACTCCTCTTACATGTAGTGATCAAAAAAACATTTGGATTCATATATGCAGAAGAACATCCATGTACAGTCTGCCCAAATGTCATGAGTTAGGTGGAATATGAATAACAGTGTGTAGTGATCAGCCCCTTAAACTTCCAGGACCTATTGGTGCAATTCCTCACTATTGGAACTGAATACCTTCCTTATCATACCTTCTCTAGTTTCAGTGTAGTAACTGAATAAAGTCTCTACTGAGTTGCATGGTGTAATATAGGATTCATTGCCTGTACATAAAGGACCATAACGATGATTAGGTTCGACATGTAGAAGTCCAGCATGTCATAAATCCAACGATCATGTTACTGATTTAATAGTTTAGTAAGAGACCTAATAGATAGTGTGTTACATGGAATTCTCATTTTTCAGCCAAACCCATCCACCCTTGCATGGGCATGATAATATTTGTGAGCCCTTGTACACCAGTAAAAAAAAAGCCATGGTGGAAAAACATACTGAACGAATTCACATAACAGTGTAGCAGTGAGATGGAAGGAGAGATGGTGTAATCCAACAGTAACGTCATTATAATTTCTCAGGGTAAAAGAGGAGTAAGACCTAAGGGTACGTTTATAGCCAGACGTTGGGTTACTTAAGAGAATTTGGCAATGCAGTGTATAATAGGACTATTAGTGCTATATTGGGGTTATAACAAGTTTTATAGTTTGTGAAAAAAAACATAGTTATATACTTAATCATCATATTACCTCAGAAATATAATTTTAGTGTTTGGAGGGTTAGGGTTAAACTCTCAAGGTGGTCCACATCTTAGTCACCATGTTTTAAACTCTGTGTATGTGTGTGTCTTTCAGGCCAGAATTAGTTAATACATCAGCTTCATTGCCATATGTTGTAAACCCACAGGCTCCAGCACAGACACGGCCCTAATTGGTGGTCCCTGCTTAGAGACTCAGCTAAGAGAATGAACTACCGCAGCTAAATATGTGCAGGCCACTGAGAACGCACTTCCCAAACATCCAGAGTCCGACACAATCAGCAAACATCTTATAACCAGATGTAGCTCTGGACAAAGAGCCGTCCTAAGAGTCTGAGTGGATGACATATTTATCGACCAAATTATACTATTAACTGTACAACAGCAGGACTGGATTTTCATCCATTACACTACATTCTTTTTATCTTCAGTTTAGAGATGAAGCAGGATTCCTTTGTGCTCATTCAGCACAGTCAAACGTTGTACAAATAAGACAGTTGAAAACTATTGTTAATCATAGTTATACGTTAAAATACACATATATAAAGTAAGAAGCAGCGACCCAGAGTACCCCTGTCCTGCACTTTAGTTTAAGTGAGTGTGTTAGAGCTGGGAAACACTGTGTAGTTTGGAACTTGTGTATTAGAACAATAGTAGTGTTCCTACTTTTCCAAGGTTGTCATTTCCTATCCTGGGGGCAGTCGTGGCCTAATGGTCCGAGAGTCGGACTTGTAACCCGAAGGTGAACCTGAAAGTCATGGGTTCGAGTCTCCGGTCTGGCAGGGATTGTAGGTGGGGGGAGTGAATGACCAGCGCTCTCTGCCACCCTCAATACCACGACTGAGGTGAGNAATGCAGAGCACAAATTCCGAGTATGGGTCACCACACTTGGCCACAAAGTCACTTCACTTCACTTCACTTAACCACTGCAAATTTTGTCTCAGTCAAAAGAGAACAGCTGACCGAAGAAGCCCAAGCAAACGATCATAAATGTTTCAAATGTCAACACAGAAACCCATTTCAGAATTATTATAAATTGTATCGGTTCTTCCCATGTCTGTATTGGTTTCCTCTGGATTCTCTGGTTTCCTTCCATGTCCCAAAACATGCCAATAGGTGGATTGGCTACTTCAAATGGCCCATAGGTGTGAATGAGTGTGTGAATGCATGGCACCGTGTGACAAACAGGCTTCTCATCCAGAGTGTATTCCCAGCACTGAAGATGAATGACTGGATAATTTGTATCTGAACACCAAATTACAGTATGTATCTGCAGCCATGCTACAGATGTCCTGCTGAATGAGATATGTCTTGATGTTTGACTCATGACGAACACAAGGCACTGTGTGGAAAGGAAGAAACCAAGCACTTGCTGCCACAGGAAGTGTGTGACCAGAGTACAAGCCTCAGCTATGTTAAACCACTAATGTTTAAATGGAATCTGTCCCCAAATAAAACTAGAAGAGAAATTTGAAAAGTAAATACTTATTTCTTTTAAAGAATATTTATATTTATAAAGGACATTTATTCCAAAAGGATGTTTAGGTGGAATTAGTTAATATTAATTGGGTTACCGATATTTGATATATATGTATGTAAGTATGTTTCATGATAAATCTAGTTTTGGATGGCAAAAGAGAAATAATCTATTGTACTTCAATTAAACAAGATACAAATGTATGACGGATACACGTCTACGTACTCAGGGTTAATTTTTTTCAATTCAACTGCCAATATTTGTACTATAAATAATGGTATACATAACAATATTCACAGTACTTTGAAATCTTCAAATATTTAAACATGTTCTTCACATTCGGGATGACATTTCATGGTATTTTTTGCGGAAACGATATAATTGACTCTATGAAAATAGAAACATTCGACACTATCTTTCTGGCCGCAAGTCACATCAGCATACAGTCTTGAGAGCTGCCTGATCACATCTGATCTTCCGTATCCAAACCACTTCCATATTACAGAGGAAGCTCCTTTTTTGGGGGTTAATTCTTCTTCCTTGTCTAGGGCTTGAACTCTGCCTTCGGCCATGCTTATTCTCAATCTAGGTGTGAAATGCCCATGTTACGGCATGTAAACACGTCATCAACTATATCATCAATATCGCGGGATGACAAATTCTTATCATGAGGAGGAAACAAACTGGATTGCTGGGGATGGTTCTACCTGGGGGCTGGGGAGATGGCTTGGGGATCACATATGGGGAGCTGTACTGTACTGTAATGGCTTGGGACTGCGATTGCTGTAGTGGCTTTGGGGCTGTGGTTGCCACGAGCACCTTCATACTCAGGACTCCATCAGTGGACAGTGGATAGATTTTAACCAACCGGACTTCTTGAGNTTCGTACTCAGGACTCCATCAGTGGACAGTGGATAGATTTTAACCAACCGGACTTCTTGCGAAAACTGTGATGAATTGACTGGTTGCACAATTGCACTATTTGTCCATACAGTACACAATAATAGAAGGGGTTTATTTTTATTTTATATCCATTTTATATCCATTGCACATTGATTATCCAAGGTTATCTTCTTCTTCTTCTTCTTCTTCTTTCGGCTTTTCCCTTCGGGGGTCGCCACAGCGAATCATCACTCTCCACCTATCCCTATCNCTCCATGTCCAACATTCTCCTACCAATATACTCCCTCTCCCTCCTCTGAACATGTCCAAACCATCTTAATCTGGCCTTTTCAATCTGGCCTTTTCAAACTTTAGTAATGAAGGACCTAAATGGCTCTCTGCTGTGATTTCTTAAGCTATATAAATTATATGCATGCACTTCTGACAGACCATTGTTGAGAATGGGGATATTTTTCCACTATAACTAACATACTAGTTATAGTATGTTATACAATTGATTAATACATAGAACTTAGTGGTTTTATTGCCCATAAATTTCACTCATTGCCATGTTCCAGGTGGCTACAAAAAAGCTCTGTACTTTAATCTATTCCTCCTCAGCCAGTGATTTTTTTTTTGCACATTTAAATTACATTTTGGCATGCAAAAATACCCGGAATGTTTGTGATTAAATGTGAATTACAA
>CM074945.1:5908296-5925447 GCA_037577455.1 Pangasius macronema | reverse complement strand
TTTTTTTTTTGCACATTTAAATTACATTTTGGCATGCAAAAATACCCGGAATGTTTGTGATTAAATGTGAATTACAAACCAAATATTAATATGACCAGTATGAGCATTGTTTTTTGCAAGTCTCTCAGGAGCAGCTAAATACTACCCCCCCCCCCCTCTCTCAGAAGTATTATGGTGCCATTTGGAAAGTATTAAAATAGCTATGACAAGAAACATAAAGTACAAAAATTGGATTTATACTTAGCAATGTGTAGCACCTACTCAACAGCCCTCAACACTCAGACCAGTTTATGAAAGAGTGGGCTATTTACTTGAATGTGTTAATCTTGGAGATTTTTTGTGCTGTACTACATACATCTGTAAGTTGTACTACATTTGTAACTATAATTTGCAGTCTTGTGCATGTAGCATACTGAAAAAAAGATAGCACATTCAAAATAATCAATAGCTCTGATTAGACCTGTTCTTTTAAAAGTTGTAATTTTATAGACCAGTACACTTAGATATTGTGAACAGAAATGTTTGGGTTGAAGGACTGAAATAAAATGTGTGGTGGCCTGACATTTTCTACCATATATAGTTCTGAAAACGACATACCTTCCTGAATTGTAATGACTTTCTCTTACATTTTATATATCTCAAACACAGTTAACATTCTAGCATTTAGCATAAAGTCTGGTGACTGCCAAAAGAGAGAAATTTGCATTTAAAGATTTTATTCTGACTGTGACATTTTGACATTTGGTATCTGATTGCACACGGAATTGATCAGATTTCTGTATCTTTTGCTAGTGCACATACGTTGCCATACAACAACTTGATGAAAGTGTGATATTCACTGTGTGGAAGAAAAAAAATCACACTTATCTAGCAAGGTTATAGTTAAAATTAAATAAAAACATTTCCAAGTCGTCTTGGTAAAATATCCTTATGGATTCTTACAACTGGGATTGTCAAAGTATGTTACAGGCGGAAAAATCAAATTTTTGGCTTTTTCCCACAGCGAATTCGGCCACAGCGACATCTGCCAGGATTTCCCAGACTGCTACGCGCATGTTATGAAATGTCCATTTACGCCACATGCAAAATTCAGCCAGCTCTCCTGTGAACAGCTGTCAAGACTGAAGCTTCGTAGGTCAATAAGCCACCATGAGAACTGAGCAGGCCTGAGAATTAAGTAACACGATATGCTGAATATTATATTAATCTCATTCATTTTCCAGTTCGTAAATTAACCTTAAGTTATTACAGTGAACTGCATCATCCATATGAGTCACCTAGCTTATAAGGAGGAGTTGTGGCTTTTATTGGACAGGGAGTTTTTGTGGAAGAGAGAGTGTTTGAGAGAGAGTTAGAGTGAGATGGAAAGTGTGTGAGAGTCCAAGTGTGCCATTGTCACACACTGAGAACTTCTATTTGCCAAATGAGGCAATGTGGAGGAGAGCGATGCTTCCCGGCCCACATATATGGAGCCAGTGGAAGTTCTAGAGGAGTAATGGGATGTCTGGGTAATAGCGGACTGTGTGTTTTACTTTATTCCTTCATCCAGGAGGGATTAAAGTGGATGAAGCCTGAGCTCTTGTACTGGAGGTTTAAACTTATCACTGTGTGAAGTATTGCTAAGAAGCGGGCTAAGAATCGGGCTAAGAAGCGCTGGTCACTGTGAACCCTTTCCTTCAAAAATCTAATGGGAAGAATTTTGTCTGGGCGGTTATGTATCAGAAAAGTCTGTCTGCAACTTACACCAAGGGGTCAAGGGGTTTATTAAGAGCATTACTGAGGAGGCTTTAAGACAGTGCATGTCTTAAAAACGATACACCATACAATTCTGACAAATGTGTGTATGCATGTATTCAGTTGAGGACTGACAGAGAGATTGCAGAGAATGAACAAACAGAAAAAAGAGAAGCCTAGATTACAGTAAATTCCTAACTGAGGGTTAGGGTTGCTCTCTTGCAATCCCATTGCAGAGCGAGCTCTCGTGAAACCAGGCCACATCAAGCACTGTGATGACCAATACCGCACAGATTTATGATCTGTAAACATCTCACCACTGACAGGATAAAGCATTTGATTAAATAAGAACAAATTGGATTTTAGTGGGATTTTATCATGTATGCTAGGAAAGAGAAATAGCATCCAATCTGTGGGTTACTTACATGCTAACCTGTTTAGGTCAGACCAAAATGCACACAGCTGGTACTGAGAGCTACCCTTGAGAAGCACACAGGTGTTTGTCAATCTTTTGTAGAAGGAATATGTTCTTTTAACTAAAGTATTATATGTTACAGGTCACATCTGATTCAACTGATCATGAGTTGTTATGCTATGCTAGATCAGTGAAAGCAGCATAGAGTGCAAGTCAATGTCCTTTCACCAAAAACTGCCCATCCATAGTGTATTGCAATGTGTTCTGTTTTGTGTAATAAAGTGACTTCAGTTTCAGGACATTGAGAAACAGGGTCAAATCAGTCTCAACACTGTCTGAGCTAGCTGTTTTCGGCTAAACAGCTGGCCAATTATGACCCACCAGCTGAAAATCCAGAGAGAAACAATTAACCATTCACTGCCACTTCCTGTCTACATCTGGTAAAATCTTAGAAAAACATCTGTCCCTACCCCACTGACAGACTTTATCTAAAACAAAGTGCATGTTACAAATAATACATCAAAGTCAATGTTTATTTCCCGCACTTGCATTTCTGGATTAGTTTTATATACAGTGTATTTTAAAATAACCCTGCTAGCTTTCCATCATGACCCTGGGTAGCCCCTGGCTTTAAACAGATGTGGTAAAAGTCACAAATTCTCACAATTACACACCTACACAAATAATAAGTTGGTGAGTTGAATTATATATTCAAAATATAAACTCTTACATCTACTTGAACGCATGAACATAAAAGTACAAGAAAGATTCAGAAAAGAAAAAGAATCTCACATTTATTTTAGTTAATGATGGTGCCCCTTTCACCAAGGAACCAAGGAACATGGGAAGACATTAGCTAAGGCTACTGTAACAGCTAGCATGTTAGCTAGCATGATAACTGTCGGTGTGTCGCAATCAGCTCCCTAGTTCAGTAGTCAGGGCACTGATCAGGGAGTCGGCCATTTTAAGGGCCGTCTCAATCTCAAAATCCCTCCAGTGCACTGGAACGTTCGCTCCCTAAAATATCCCACAATGCACCGCAAAAACCAGGTAGCATCAATGCTCACTATGTTCCCTTACTGGAAATGACATCTTGTTGTCGTAGCTCTCAAATGATTACTTACGTTAGTGATTTTTAATTTTACTTGACATTCTATATATGGTTTGTTTGAGCCTAACAAAAAAATCCACTAGCTAGCCACGATCCTGCTTGATATACCATGACAGAAATGTGTGTGATTAAGCTAACAAATTTATGTGACGTATAAAACTTAAATATTTTTAAGTTTTTAATTTTGGTGACTTACAACGCAAGTACATAGTCATGTCTCCAGAAATCGAATCATCGAATCTATGTCCCTGTCACGATCACCAGCTGGAGTGCCCACAAACTCCACTAGAGGGCGCTCCAGCTGGGACTCTTGTTATTGTTCTGGGACTCCACTTCCCATGTGTTCCTTGCCCCTCATGTGATCTGGTCATGTGTTACCCTTGTCTTTGTGTCTTGTTCTTATTGGTTGATTATGTCATGTGTCTTGTTCCTTACTGGTTGGTTTGTTACCTTGATTGTTTGGTGTGTGTATATATAGCCCTCATGTAGCCATTGTCGTGGGTCATGTATTGATGTTGTAACCTGCGGTGTGTTTGTGCCAAGCTTGTTCATGCCATGCCAAGTCAAGTCTATCCATGTCAAGGCAAGTCTTTGGTTTTCACTTTGTAAATAAAAGCTGCACTTGGGTTCTTCACTACGTTCGCCTCAGTGGACTGATGTTACAGTCCCAATCTGTAGTGAGCCAGGGTCCTTACCAGTGCCTGAACCCACATAGATGATTTACTGATTCACAAGCTAGAGAGCTAGGGAGCTAGGGAGCTGATTGAGACGCAGCATATGACAATACAAACTTGATGAATGCCAATAGCTAGCAGTCACAACACAAACTACTTTGATAAATACAAAGCATACATATCAACAGATAGATTACATGGTTATTAGACCTCATTCTTGCTGTCACATCTGTTAAAGCTAGCTTTGTTAAGAGTAATTTTAATCAACTCCTTGAAGCGGTCGGATAATATAACGTCACCTTACATACTGATCTTATCACATATATGAGTACAGGGAGATGTAGTGATGTGTAGAAAGTAGAGATTTGTTCCTTTTGAACTGTATTAAGTAAATATCAAGTGTATTAGGTGAAAGAAAAACTCAAGTAAAGTACACCGTAATTTTACGTTATTACTTTCCATCTCTGGCTATATAATATGTGTTACATACGGTATTTTATAGTATATGTTGACAAATTGTTTGTACACTGTTTTCAGCTGGTTGGGGAGCGATGCAACCTTGTAATACTAAAAGTTAAGTGTGCACTCTTAATCCCCATTACATTTATGTGCAAGCTGTGATTTTGCTTACATGCACGTCTAAAAACACACTCACTGCTTTCATTTAAACCTGCTCAACCCCTGACAAGCTTGCAGACCGGCATTTCTGTGGTTTTATACCTCTTGCAAGTTACTCTCTTTACCAGCCAAGTGCTCAATGAAGCCTCAGTTTTTGGGATGTAAATTTATCTGTGATTTTCATGGATTTTCATTAAGGAAGCCAGACCATGCTGGGTAAGGGTTTGGCCAAAAAATTGCTTAAGGCAGAGAAAACAAATTGTATCCACAGTAAACAATTGGGTTTGAGAGAGATACTAGAAACAGTGTGTACTGGAATATATAATTCATAGTAAATCCCAAAGATTAAATGACATTGAACAAACATTCCAAACGTTTGTAGGTCTTTGTCATTTGACTGGCATTGAATAACAAAATTAAAGATACCTCATTTTAACAAAAGGTTTTTTTTTGTATGATTGCACAATGTTAAAATTCTTTTACATAACTATCACAAAGCTTCTAAAACACAGTCAAATAATGTAAATAATGTGCTCGCCCCATTTCATCATTTAAACCTCTATGTGTGGCTCATGAACATTTGATATTTGCACAATTTGGGAATCTGAAATACAAGCTATTAGTGTAGATAGTGCTCTTCTGCGCATTCTCCAGTTGGTCTATCTAAACACTTTGTGAGATGCGTATGTGTATGTACTTGGCGAAAAAGTACAGAAAAAAAAAACACAATGGCCAATCTTACATTCTTAAATCTTAAAAATTGGAACAGCTGTTCAACCCAAAATCAGCCCTATCTCATACTAAACGTCAAAACAACATGAGTAAACTCTAATGTACAGCTTTGCAGTCACTCCTCTAATCGGATTCACAGAGGATGTAAACTTATCTGTCATTTGTCAAAAGGTAATCAATCAATAAACATCCTTTAATGCACATCCGTTGGTTATTTAAACTACAAGTAAACAGCAGATTACAAACCACAGGATATTTGGAGAGAGAACAGACACGCTTCAATACAACCCTGAGTTTGTAGACACACTAGTGTGAAACCACGGGAGGAAATGGCGTGAGGATGTGTGTACACACTCTGTATTGTGATGCAGTAACCTCACAGTAAGCGGTAGAATTTGGGAGTGGAAACCTTAGAAATGCTGTAGTCCCAACTCACATCCACCCTTCTCTCTATGACTTATCTACTGCAATGCTACATGTGTGTCGGACTGAGAAAACTTTTTTTTTTACATTTTCTACTATATAATTCTGAAAACTGCAGACTATCCTGAACTGAATTATGTTTCTCTTGCATGAATCTCAACCATAAGAAGTCTGCTTACCCTCAAAAGTGAAAAAGGAGAAAAGCACATTTAAAGATTCCACTCTGATCTCAGCAAAGAAGCATTCAGTATCGGAATACAAACCGAATTGTTTAGACGTAGGTCCATTTCGCTCTATCCAACAACTGATAGCGTGCGGAAACCTCACGTAGCTCACTTAGCAAGGTTTTATTCATCTTTAGGCTGTTTTTACCACTGCGTTTGCTACCAAAACTGGCTGCTTACCCAATTTAATCTTTGCCGGATGATAGCTAGGCAAGGTTACAAAGTAAATAAAAACATTTACATGTTATCGATTATCTATTCTTAAAGTTGATATCTGTTCTTAAAGTTGAGGTGTTACAGTAGGTTATAAATAGAAGAAATAGAAGGAATAAAGACTTTTAAAAAAATCTTTTGTTTGGCCACAACAACCAAACAAAATGTTACACATAAGACATACTCCATAATATATTTATGTATTAATATATTAATATATTTAATATAAAGCAAACAAACATTGTTATACTGGTTTCCTTACAACAAATAACAAAAGGAGACAGAAATTGATCCTATATCCGTATACAAGTTGAAGTTTCACACTTCAAATAATGCGACACATTAATGTGTGACACACAGGGCGTAGCATTTTGTATTTATCACTTCCTCTATGAAAAGTCTAAATGGTGAACTTGACTGAGGATATGTAACATCAACAGCCCACTGGCTGTGGGCCAATGGGCTAAAACGAAAGGATCAGAGCAGAACTAAAAAAGTTCAAGCCCAGCACTAAAAGGTGGAATGATACAGTGTCTATTGAGACAAATACAAAGATCGTATTCATGTTAAAGCACTTTAGGGCATTTAAAATGTTTATAGCTTCTTTCATCTTTATAGTTTCAGTCACCCAGTGAAAGATGGCATTAAAGAAGGACCTAACAAATGGGACCTGTTCTTAAGAATCAGTGAGGGCGATGTTGGATTTGCTTCAATTTCATACAAAACGTTGTAAGAAAAGGTACAGTGCTAACTCTACCCCGAACCCTACACTTTGTAACTTTCCATATGACTTGATTTGTGCAAATTGTTATGAATTTGCAAGCATGAAATTAAGTGGAACAAATGTTTGGCTACCCGTAAGCAAAAAAATTCGGCTTGCCATAATGTTTTCCATTGTTTACACGACTATTAAATAATTTCAGCTGGGTCCTCATAAATTACCTTGGGCAAAAAACAATAAAATAGTACAGTTACAATGGATATAAAAAGTTTACACACTCCTGTTAAAATGGCAAGTTTTAGTGACTTAAAAAAAATACTAAAATATAACCAAGATAAATCATGTCAGAACCTTTTCTACCTTTATTGTGAAATTGTAACCTATAAATTAAAGTGAAAAACAATAAGAATCATTTTAGTGGGGGGAAAAATTACAAATAAATATGTACAATGACCTGGTTTCATAAGTGTGCACACACCCCTAAAGTAATGCTTAGTTGAAGCACCTTTAGATTTTATCACAGCATTCAATCTTTTTGTGTAAGAGTCACTCAGTTTGGCACACCTTGACTTAGCAATATTTTGCCATTCTTCCTTGCAAAAGCATTCTAACTCTGTCAAATTGGCTAGGCATCTCCTGTGTACAGCCCTCATCCATTCACCCCACAGACTTTTGATTGGATTTAGATTTGGACTCTGACTGGGCCATTCCAAAACCTTGATTTTGTTTTGCTGAAGCCATTCACCAAATATGTTGATTTGGAGGTTTGCTTGGCGTCATAAGAAGACTTAAGGTTTTTCACCAAAATTGACTGGTATTTGGAGCTATTTATTATTCCCTCCACCCTGATTAAAGCCCCATTTCCAGTTGAAGAAAAGCAGACCCAAAGCAGGATGCTACCACCCCCATGCTTCCCACCATATTCATAGTGTTCTTTTGGAGATGTGCTTTTTTTTTTTTTTGCCAAACATGTCTTTTGGTATTACGGCCAAAAAGCTTAACTGTGGGCTTAACTCATCGGACCATAACACATTAATCCACATGGTTTTGGGAGATTGGCTGGCTCTTTTTTTTTGTTAAAAAAGGCTTCCCTCTTGTCACCCTACCCCATAGCCCAGACATATGAAGAATTCGGGAGCTTATTGTCACAAGTAGGGAGCAACCAGTACTTGCCAGAAATTGCTGCAATTTTTTTTAATGTTGCTGTAGGCCTCTTGGCGACCCGCCTCATCAGTTTTCTCCTGGTCATCCCATCAATTTTCGAGGGGAATTGTCCTGTTCTTAGCAATATCACTGTCATGCCGTATTTTCTCCTCTTGTTGATTATTGTCTTTACAATGTTGTATCTACATCACAAAATCCTGCCATTTTAAAAGGGGTGTATAGAGTTTTTATATTCACCGTATATTAACTAGCTACTGTAATATAGGTAGAAATTATTGAAGCAAAACAATGCAAGGTTTGTGTGGTTAGAGGAAGCACATTAACTTGCATGAGATGGTGCTGAGTGAAGGTGATTTCAGGGCTTGTTAATGCACATCTGTGCCTACTTATATTACAAGCTTCTGACCTAATTCTTTTGACCTGAGTCAGGCCTGTTAAAGTTCAGAGGTGAGGTCATAACCCACAGTAGCCAATGAAGCCAATGAAAGGAGCTTCATGTTCATAGGGGAAGCTAATGACGAGGATTAATAATCCAATAACCTAAACGCTGAGGAGCTGAATGGGTTTGCAGATTTCAGCACTTTCAAACACTCGGAGCTTGAATGAAGTTGAAATGTATTTAAAGGCAGTGAAAAGTATTAGCCCGCACACAAAAGTACAGCAAACAGCTCAAAACAGCACAAAAGATGAAGAGGAAGCTCCCGGTTCTAGAGATGAATAGGCTTTTAATCACGGTGAAATATTTCAAAATATCCTGAATAATTGTGTATATTTCACAAGGGAGGGGTGTACATGCTGCTGCAAATTCATCTTGGAGCCATGTGTGTAGTCATGGTATCAGTATGCAGCCACAACCCCGTCTCATCAAGTCCATCACATATACACATATACATATACAATACACACTTGTGTTGAGTGCATGTTGTGTGCAGATACATGCCCTTTGTATATACCATTCCTAATCTGTGCAAATGTCTATGTATACACACAACATTAGTGTCATCCCCAGCAGGCAAGCAGCCATTATGTTTTAGGACCATCGCTATAGAGAGGATTAAAACATATTGTTATACATAAGCCAAGGTTATTATAACAGATTGTAACAATTAACAGGATAGTTATAATTACATTACACAAATTAGGTCACATAGGGTGCTTTCACTTATACAGCATTTGGTCCATTTAAATTGAATCCTGACACTGTATGATTTCCTCTTTGGTCATTTAAGAAGGTGAGAAGACATCAAAACCAGCCTGAGACTGTCTGGGCAAGGTGGTCTCAGTTCAGTTCCAAGTGATCTCTAGTGCTGTTCAATTGCAGCGAGAAAGAGATTTGATCCTGAGTCAACTCAACTGCATAAAGACTGAGGCTTGAAGCACAAATGGAGCCAAAGGACCAAGCTGTAGTACTGCAGAAATGCTATCAGTTTAGACTGACAAACAAAAAGATCAAATAAATTGTGGATTGATGCATGCAAAAGATAAAAACAAATGTTTTAACCTAGTTATTTAGTATTATTATTATTAAGTAGCATCATTTTTTTCAGATTGTCTGAAAGCATATAGAAAGACCTATAGAAAGCCTTACATTTTGTAAAATGAAACCAGCCTTTAAGCGGACGTGCAACAAATCACTTAACGTGACACATTAACTCAGAAAAAAGACAAACCTCTTCCTCTTTAAATGCTGTAAATAGTGAGGGTGGCTGGGAGCATGTAACATCAACTCAATGGCTGTGGGCCAACGATGTAAAACGAAAGGGTCACTACACACAGATACACGTTAATACAAACACATGTGTCTTACTATCTTTGTGAGGATTTCCCCATGACATAATTATTACTGTAGCTCATTAATGCAATGCTCACACCTTCCTTCACCTCATTTATATAATCTTGGGCAGTCATGGGCAGTCGTGGCCTGATGGTTAGAGAGTCGGACTTGTAACCTGAAGGTTGTGGGTTCGAGTCTCAGGCTGGCAGGGATTGTAGATGGGGGGGTGAATGACCAGGTCACTCCCACCCTCAATACCACGACTGAGGTGAGGTTAAATGCGGAGCACAAATTCCGAGTGTAGGTCACCATACTTGGCTACACGTCACGTCACTTCACTTCTAACATTACCCTTAGCCTCAGTAACCAACTGGATCCATCACACACACATTAGTTATAGAGTGTAAAAGAAGCTCTTCCTCAGCACATTCTTGTGTCTCATCCAGAAATCTTGGGAAACAAGGCTGGTTCATCTTTATAGCCACTATGTTCCAAAGGTAAAGACCACAAAGAGGTCTATTTAATACAGCTAAGAATACACTAGACATTTTGTAGTGTTTCAAAATTAACAGAGATTACTGGTCAATCATTCTGTGGACAGAATTCTTTATCAAACACATGGCACATTTATGGGATACATTAATTCATGAGCATATAACAAGCATAATCTCAGCATCAAAAATGAGGTTTTATGTCACATCCTGTATTAGGGTCATGGCATGATATATGTCTACCAAATACATATAATGATGATGAACTGGAGATATGACTTAGCCTGCAGTACACATATTAGATGGAAAAAAAAAGCCATTAAAAGAATGCACAATTATTGCACAAGGAAGCCTGACCCTTCACCTTTTGTCTAGAGAGAAAAAATAAATCAAACTTTTTTATATGTGTGAGTGTGGTGCCAAGAACTAGAGGTCTGGAGGGCAGAACAGAGAAATCTGCTGTAGCTCAGTTGAGCATCTGAGCTTGTAGGGACAGAAGGAGTGAGGGAGAGAGATTTGGGGCAATTTTCTGGACACACTGTACTACCCTTACAATGGTATATATAATAATTTAAAGTTATAACATTATGAACAAACCTTAGCCAGTAGAGCTAACCTGTTGGAGTGGTGCCCAGACTATCCTCCTGCTGTAAAACTTTAGATAACATGAGAGTGTGGATAATATTCCATGCATTACGTATTTTCATGGAAACAGCATGGTAAACTACAGACATCATGCAAATTAATCATGCTCACTCAAGAACTTCATCTAAACAATACATGAATACTTGATCTCCTCATGGAATTATATGGTTAAACTACTCAATGCTTTATACTTCTTACACAAGTCAGGGGTTATCAAACTTTTTGCAGCCAGGGACCCCATTTAACTTTAAAAAAAGAAATTTCACAGACACAAATGTTCTCGTTAGTTAAATATGTACTGCTTGTATTTTGGCTATTTATTACAACCATATAGCATTTTATTCCTGAATTTCTGACGACAGATCACATCAGACCCAAGCTGCTATTATCCATAGGCTACTTGTTTTATATTATTAAGGTCTGGATTAAAGCCATTCAGTTCAAGTGACCAGATATAATAGTGGGTTGTAAAAACATCCTCTCTGGCTATGCTTCAAGGACCCATAACTAAAAATAAGACTGCAAGTCATATTAATTTTTAAGTAATGTGGATAAAATAAGCTGGATTGAAGACGATTAATGTATTAGGTAAAGTAATTTTGTGATCTCAAACTGTGAAGCAAAGTAAAATTGGAAAATGACGCACCAAATCAAATAAGTGCGACTTTCAGTAGAGGATTTCAGACATTAGCATCCTTATAGGCTGTGCATAAAGTGTAAACAAGCCTCTACAGCTTACATCTGTGTTTGAGCAGCTGTAAAGCCATAGACCTAAACACATGGTTTAAGAAATGGTAACACACATTGCTGGCATCCTTTGGTGCATTGCCTCCAGAGTGTAATCTTTCAGCTGCAGGCCTTTGAGCTTGAGTGTGAGCCTTTTTAAACAATGTTTGGAGAAAGTGTTGACTTAGAGGAGACGATGAGATTTTAAGGTTTGGTGTGACTTTGGGAATCCTTCCAAATGTTAAAGAGCAGGGAGACATGGCTGCAGGTTGGGCAATGGTCAAATGAATCAAAATGATCNAATGTAATACTTCCTTAAATGTTTCAGTTGTTCATCACTGCTCTTCAAAATCCCCACAACAAAATTCTCTGATATTTTAAAGATTCAGAAAAGCCATAGCTCAGCAGCAGCTTTGTAAGTATTGTTATTGTTCAGCTGGAACCATCTCATCAGCTTTTTATTTTCCAAAAGAGTAACTACTTTCCTGTAAATGGTTCCGATAGACTCAAACTCATTAGCTGCCTATTTCCTAGGTCATGCTTTGGAAAAAATCCCTGAGGAAAATGTGTAATACTGAGTACTCTGAGTGAAACCAGCTGTCCTTTACATTACACTGCAGCATTTCAGAGTTGGGACTTTCTCCCAGGCTCTGAGTTTGCTAAGGTGCTTCATGCCTAACTAAGTGTGTTCCCTGCCAGGACATGATGATTTGCTGCTGACATTTCATGACCTCAAAACCAGTAATTAATACCAGAGCAGCAAACCATAACACAACTTCTAAAACCAATTTATCACATTACTGCGAAAAAAAAAGCAGGTGCAGTGACTGCTAAAGAAATGCAGAGCTCAGGTAAAAAGCCTGTCATTGCTAATTTTCTTGCATCTTATTGTTGTGACACAATGAAACAGTAAATGTGGTTTTAATAAGGAAGCTCTGTGAAAGTTGTCTGGTATGTCAAGAGAAATAAATGCCTGCCTGTATGCTAATTACACGGTTATGCTCTCTATGTCAAACAAATCTGCTAAAAAACATTACGCAATGCTTGCAACTCAGCAAACAGGCATGCCATACTTTATACACTAAAATATCTGATAGAGATAGTGTTTCCTTCTATGTGAAAACTATAGGCTTTCTTGAAGGGAAACATGTTTCTTGTTTTCATGTGTCTCACCCAGCATTTGAATTATGAACGATTTGTTTTGACTGCACACCCTGGACCTAATGCTCAATTTTCCATATGCCTCTCTTTCCTGAGGAGGTTGCAATCCACTTTCAGTTGGTTTTGTTTTGTCTGGATTCCCTTTCAAAGTTGTTTATTGCTAATCCTGCCCTAGTTTTGGCCATTCAGGTCTAGGAAAGGTCTGTAAAGCTGAGTTGTGGCTAAACCTATATATTAATGAAGATATTCTGATCTGAGATATGAGCATGCCCAGTCAGAGTCTGACCAGATTTCTGTTAAACAGCCAAAACTTTAGATTTTTTCTGTTTTTTTTTTTTTTTTTTTGGCAGTTTACCAGAAATCTGGAGCAGAGAGGTTCACAGCTAGCCACAAGTCTCATAAATCTACATGTTGAGCATTTGAATGCAGAGACAGCATGCCAGTACCTGTAGATCTTTGATCGTGAAGTTGTACATAATTTTTGCACTCCATGTTAACTTCCACTCATAAATCTGCAAATGAAACTTTTTACAGGTTTTTGGCTAGGTGTCCTTTTACGCTCAACCTGCATTATAAGAAGATACTAATGCTCATATACACCATGTTACAATTTTTGCTGTACTCTAGAAATACATACACATTTTTGGCTATAATTAAAAAACTATTGGTCACTTGGTGATGACAGAGTACATACTGTATAGTAATATAAGACATCTGTTACTAATATCTGTCTCCACATCTTTAACTTGTGAAATATAATTCAATTCAATCCATCAGTAACATATATTACATTATAAACCTGCATTTAAGACATCACAAGAGTTGTTTTTCATTCAGAGGGCCAGTGTAGCTCTTTTGGTTGAGAGAATGTACAAGGAAGGGAAAGTCTGAATCTGGAATGGATCTGGAATCTGAGAATGGATATGCTCCAGATCAAGTACTTATCCTCCTCTTCAGTTCCCCTTTTCCGATTTCTTTTGCCCTTTTAAACAACCCTTCATCTCGCCTATCTTTCCTCCCTTCTCATTTCTCTTTCTTCTTAACTTTATTCCTTCATCTGTCTTCCCTGTTTATTTCCATTCCATTTCCATTTATTTCCATTTAGTCCAGATTCTGACTTTCCCTTCCTTGCACTTTTGCTCAGCCCCAAGGACCTACACCACCCCTCTGAATGAAAAACTGAAGTTATACTTTAATTGCAGGCCTTTAACCTAATACAAATTCCGATGAATGGAAATGACGAATGGCACTTCGCAGGTTAACCACATGATGACAGACACATTCATGATTCCTCTATCTTAATAAATGCAGCATCCAACTGACACAAAGGCTTCCACTATTTGGAACAAGTTAAAACAAGCCAAAGAGAAACAAAATGCTAAAAATCCAGCTGAATAGAATTCATAGATAACAAAGAACTTTATTATTATTGAATGAAGTTGCCAAATCCTCCACAGCACATTTTATTTCCAGTAAGCCAGTGTATTGATTCATATTTGATCCAATGAAAAAAAAAAAAAAAGCCTCTGGATTTGGGATTGGACATCAAAGTTAAATAACCCCAAAACCACATAAAATCTGCAGCATTCAAAAAGAAATGGCGCTAATCCAAAACCATGGAACTGAAACTGCCATTACTTGTTATGTAAATTTTGGTTTACGTCTTGTGCCTGTTTGATTTAAAACAGTGAAACGGCTACTGTGACAGACCTTCTGACACAGACCGACTGGTAGAAAGAGAGCTGTGCATTCTTCTCATTGTTTCTGGCAGGATAATGTATCAGTTGGACACGGCTAACCACCAAAAATAGAACAAACCCTCCTTTTTCGGTATGTGATAGAGACCTGTATTGACTGTAATAAAGAAACTGTAAAACCTCTACAGTGATCAGGGTTTTTTTCTGTGTCAACTGGAATTACAACCAGTTAAGCTTACAGTCCTGCATTTGCTTCTATGCGTACCGTAATTCCACCGTTTAATGATTTGAAATAGGAAAAGTAGTTTTTATATTAGTAAGGAAAACAGCTTGGTGTAAGTAACCTTCTCTTTAGGTATGAAATAGAGAACTGTATTAACTGTAATAGTTACAAGGCTCTCACTTAGGTGATCAAAAGCAAGCCACATATCTCTAAACATACTTCACATCCACTTTGCTTTTACCCAACATTCTTTCATCAAGTCATCTTTAGTGAACACTTTATCCTGGTCAAGGTCACGGTGGATCCCATGAACACTGGGTGTGAATTGCGGACCTGCACTGGATGGGACAGTGTATCACAGGACATGATACACACATACACATTCACACTTGGGCAAGTGTATAGAGTAGCCAGTCCACCTACTGGCATGTTTTTGGGAGGGGGTATGTTTATTGTAGACTCTTATATAGGCAGTAAAAGGCACTACAAATCTCCTAATCGATGTAATTCCTCCTTTCAGAGATGAGATGAGTTTTAGACTCTTTGCCAGTTCAATTGTTCCTACAGTTACAGTGTCTGGGGAAAAGTTTCTCACTCGTCCAGTTAAAGCTGTGCAGTCATCTAGCTGGTTAAACTGAAGTGACAGCCTACAGATGCTATTGCTCACTAAAACCTTCAGAAGCCCTTGGAAATAAAACGTCCCTGCTAGAACAGTGTTGTACAGCTTCAGGCCATACTGTTTTGATGAATTTCCAGTGTGTTTTTTTCCAGGGGTTTTTCTTTACGTCAGTTGGAATCACAGTCATTTAACTTCCTGCATTTGCTTCTAACCCAACTGTAACTGTATTTCCACAGTTTAAAAAGGTTAAACAAGAAATGTATTTTTACGCTTAATTTTTTTATTAGTAAGCAAAACAGATTGGTGTAGTTTACCTGAAAAAAAAAAAGTAATTCCTCTCTATACTTAAAACAGTGTTGACTAAAAATGCCTGATGGTTTTAGTGCTAAATATTCTGAAATATAATAGTCTGGAGTGTTTTATTATTCAAAATATTCATGCAAAATAATTAAAATAAAGAAAGTGTTCCTATATTTTGAATAACATAACATAACCACAGACTCGCACTGAGGTCCTCATTAAATATACTATAAATTAGGTGGCTGATATAGGCATAGCTATAAAGACTAGACTGTTCACCCTGAACATCTTTCCAACACACTTAGTACTGTTTGACTTTCTAGTATACAGTTGTAGAGGAGCAATAATATATACTCTGACTATAAGTGTCACCCAGAAGCTCAGCTTTCCTCCTGAGTTCCTCTACATTCCTTTGCTTGGCTTTCTATAAGCGACTTTCATTTGGTAGCATCATGAACTATTATTAAAAAAAAAAAGCACACAGTATAAAGGTGATTTATCACTCAGTCTAATCCAATAAAACAGAGTTGGCAATCAGATACAGCTAGTGTTGTGTTGTAGCCCATTATGTATTATGCAGTTTGGTATTAGGGACATTTTCAGGTACACCAAGCAAATAAAGACATGTCTGATGTGGAATGAGTTATAAAGGCAAAAAGGAAACTCAGGACCACTTTTGATTATTACAAATAACCAATGCAAAACAGGAGGCAACTACAAGGACAGAAATGGAACATTCCCTGAAGGCTGATTTTTTTTTTCCCTGCAATGAAGCATGGTAATTGTGCCTCATTAAAATTAAGAGTATTTGTAAAACAAAACAAGTGGCAAATTTTTGGCTAGAAACAGAGCACACTCTAACAACTCTTCCTAAATGCTATTTCACAAGCCATTTTTAATGTCTGCTGAATAACCACATAAATACTTAAGCCCAAGCAGTGCCTCAATCATGGCTTTAAGACTTGGCTTTTGACTGCATTTCATGAGCTATAAACTCCAGAACTCATAATCATAACTATATCTCAAACAGGAAGAAATAGCAGCAGCTTGTCACATTAGGCTTTAACTGTTTAACCCAACAACAGTGGGGCGCAATTATTAGCTGCTGAAGCAAACTATTTCATTAGGAAGGTAGGGATTGATAAATAAACTGGTTAAAAGTAGGAAAATATAACAAGGAAGGAAATATTAGCAAGTGTTACCGACTTTATGGAGGAGAATTTTACGTCTTAATCTGAGGAATAAAAGTGATTGAGAGACGTTTCCCACAAGGCCATGGCATCAAATGGCACAAATGCCATTCCCACAGTCCTACAGTAGTGTCAACAAAATTGCATAAAAATACTACACAGCTGCTAAACAGCTGTAGAGTATCTATCTATCTATACTTTACTTTGGAAGTGGAAGTGGAAGTGACTTTGTGGCCAAGTACAGTGACCCATACTCGGAATTTGTGCTCTGCATTTAACCCATCCAAGTGCACACA
>CM074945.1:5888442-5908264 GCA_037577455.1 Pangasius macronema | reverse complement strand
CGAACCCACAACCTTCAGGTTCACCTTCAGGTTACAAGTCCGACTCTCAGACCATTAGGCCACGACTGCCCCCAGTCGTTGGCATCTCTATAACATGGGCCATCAAATTAAGAATATTTTAAAGAAACGTTGTATAAAATCACTTTTCACTATCTGTAGGGAGAGTATGCGCCTTCAAATTACAGGCTTAAACTTTTAACCTCTTTGCAAAGTAAGCATTTTTTGCTGTATAGCAAAAATCAAACAGTAATAACCAAACAATATATGATTAAAATAATGAACACCATAACTGTCTGTATGGTGGTTAATACTCTGTTACTATGTCCTTATCGATGTTAAGCCTCATCATATGTTGGCATGTATTCATAATTTTTTTTAAATGGTCAGTGTGGATATTACTTTATCTTATTGCTGTAAAAGTGCTGGGACAAGAAAAAAAAACTTGCAGGATCAATAAGAAACCAGGTCAGTTTGCACAGAACGTATTTCTGTATTAAGGGAAGGGAAAAGCCGATAGAAGAAGAAGAAGAAGAAGAAGAAGAAGAAGAAGAAGAAGAAGAAGAATGTGATTTATGTGCCCATGTGTGTTTTCTGATAGAGGAGACAGAGATGTTTTTTTCAGCCACTGTGAAACAAACACCTTGATTATGGCCTAAATGATGTATTTAGAAAGTGTTTGGAGCACTTTCTGCCATGGGATACTATATTAAAAACTTCAATTTTTCCCTTTCAAATAAACAAAAATGGTCAAGAACAAAAGTGGGCATATCAGAAAGTGGTGGAGACATGACCCAGAGATCCCAGGTGTCCCAGGGATCAGTGTAACTTGCTCCAAACATGGGTTTGTGTAAATCACTGCATTTGTATACTGATGCAATCACCTGTTGTATTAAAATTGCATATCTTCACATTATCTTCACAACCAGGTATTCTCTCTTAACAAGTGAAGCATACCTATTATTACACACACTTGAAGATGAAGGCCAGTCATTTCTGTGATCGTAGCTTATATCATCTAAATTAAAGTGGACCCATCCCTCGTTAATTAAAACAACACATGACGATGTCTATAATAAACTGGTGCAGTAAAACCCACACCCTTTGGACGTAAGTGATAGTTTTTCAGATACTGATTAAGATTAGAAGCTTAGCCTTAGAATATTGCAATATAGATGTTACTACACTGGCAGGTCTTACTGTGATGTGCTACATCAGGTGGTTGTTTGGTGGAATGCTGTAGACACCGAATTATAACAAACCCTTGTTTGCAGATCCAATATATCTGTTCCCACCATTTCCTTTTCCTCACTGTTATTATCAGCACCCTGTACTTCATCCACTGTAATTTCTTTCGTGTTCCAACTCAGTCAGCGAACTTCAGAGGAAACTTTACTGCCTTTAGTGTATAGCGTTGTGTAGATTCAGCGCAGGTGGCCGGGGTCATATCCTGTTTCTCTGCCAAACTGAAAACATACACACCTGCTGGAAGTCCCCCATTGTGTACTGTGAGCTAAAACTTTCCAAATAGTCACTCCATCCAGACTAGATAAAAACAACCCATAAATATCCCTGTATTCCATATGGATTGATGTCTGTTCAAGTATGACGACATCACTGCGTCTTAAGCTGTCGACTGCCCATAAAAGTACAAAGTGCATATAGATAATCTGCTATGCAAAATATGTCAATTTCATTCTTATCAACCATTAATCACTTCCAATCTCTGGTTTTCCTACTTTGATTTATAACAACATGCATAGCCTCCAGTTTAAACACTGACTTGAAGCACAGCTTGAGATGGAAGAGTCTTTTCATTCATTCATCTAACTGCTTTATCAGGTCAGGGTCACAGTGGATCTGGAGCACACCCTGGATGGAACTCACACTCACAGCTAGGAGCAATTTTAGCATAGCCAATCCAGCTACTAGCAAACCATGGGGAGAACAGGCGAAGCTCCAGACAGACAGCACCCCCAGCTCAGGTCCAAATCGGGGACCCTGGGGCTGTGACGCAGCAACACTACCCACTTCACCACAATGTCTCTCTGACTCGATCTCTTTGATTTAGCATAAAGCAAAGCTTTGTGAATGGTGTGGAACTATTTTTGAATAACTGTAGCCTAATAGGACAGGTATGTAGTTACAAGACTGCGAAATGAAAGCCTGGAACCATAAATGGCTTTTTGCATTTTTGAGGGATTTGTAAATACAGTACATACAGTAGATGTTTCATAATATTGACATAATTGTGTTTATAAAGAGGAGCAATCATGGTGATGATGTATAATAGCGAATGTAGTACAGAGATTCTATCCTAATAGGTAACTTATTGACCATTAATGTATTGAAGTATAGAAATGGATTATGTCAAACGAGTCATGAAACGGTTTCGACGTGTACCGCATTATATTTCCAATGGCTATGAGGTGTCATCCGGATTATGGAACATTCTTGTCACACATTTCTGTTTTACTTTTCTCCATTGTGATCATATCAACACAGATATATGTTGCCATGCTGCTTAGCATGGCGCTATGTTTTCCAGAGCTATTGTTTGGACGTTCCTGTTGAGATCACACAACCAGCAGGGAGTGGAATAGAAACAGTCACCATTTGTGCTTGACAACAGGAGGATATGTTGCTTGCTTTGTTATGATGTCCACTTGCCTGAGCATTTTCATAATATATACAACCCCAAAATACATGGCCTAGCTGTGAGTACATAATCTAACCTAATGGGTAGGTAGTATTGCTTTGAGATGGTGCAGCAGCACTGGCATATCTTCTTCTCCACATGGTACAGGTTTTCTACGAAAGTCTCTGGAACTGCAGGGACACTGCTATGTCCTACGAGCAGATGCTAAGCAGATGAACTTGAGGCATTATTTAGGCATCGCTCAGGCCACCACAAACCAAGAATGCATGTGCCCATAGAGCCAACAAACAACAGGATATCAGAAAATGTTTTCAAGGTGCAAAAGACATGGGGTCTGTCTTCACACCCACAGATGTGACCAAATGGAATGACTACACAGTGAATGCTACAGCTTCACAGCTACAGTTAGGAGTTAATGTTCAAAGACAATTACTGTTATTTTTCTTTAAAAAATTGCTGTGTGAGCAGGATAGGAATTAAATCAGTAACGCAGAACAAATGAAATACAGAAATCAGTTTCCAATTTTTTAGCTTCGCCAAAAGGCTTTTCTGTTCTCTGAGACTCACTGGAAAAAAGAGTCTTTTTTTCTACAGTCCATGTTTGTACCCCATTGAAGACTTCCTCTGGATACACTTGCATCTTCTGCTTCATTTTAAGGATCTTTGACTTCCTTATATAAAGACACAACGACTCCTTTTAGACGGAGAACACGTAGGATGAGAATAAGTACTGTGCTGATGCTAAAACTGAGACACAGCTGGCCTTCATACAGTACATAAACTTTTATAATGAAGTTCATTATAATGATGTTCATCATTTACTGCATTCTCACATCTTCACAATCTTCTTCTACTGTCCAAAATCCCACTCATAGGCACCATGCGCCATAAACAGCCACTTCTGCTGTAAAAGTGGTTTGCCATGGTCTGAGCCACTCAAAGAAATACAATATCATTAAAAAAAAATAATTAAATGTCAAGGGCTTGTATCCAGTTCTTCATTCTGATAGGTGATTCTCTATATCTTCTCCAAATGTCTTTGAGAAATCTAACACCAAAGTCAGGGTAGAAGCTATTTTTGGCTGACACACATGGGTCCTTCTTTATTAAAAAAGGCTGATTGTTTTCCCCCAACCTCTTTTTGGAAGTTCTGTCAGTGAAACCTGATACCAGCACATGCTAAGCAAACAGCTCACAGCTACAAGTGAAATTATCCATCAGTATCTGGCTTGTGCTGCCCGGACGTATCCAGCTATATACTTTCTGGCAATCTTAAAATGAGAATTTCATACTTGATCTATAATTTGTCATTTTAGAGAAATATATTTAAAAATCCCCAGAATTCTCTAGCCCAGCCAGCAGTTAGCTAAAAGTAATGGATTTGGGAAATGGTTTATGGTTCTGTGGTAGTGGATAAAAGGTTGTGAATTTGAATACTATGGCTAGATGAGAGGGGGTCATGGTGGCTTAGTGGTTAGCAGGCTTGCCTTGCACCTACAGGGTTGGGGATTCAGTTCCCGCCTCTGCCCTGTGTGCATGGGCTTGCATGTTCTCCATGTGCTTCAGAGGCTTCCTCCAGATGCTCTGGTTTCCTCCCCAGTCCAAAGTCATGCATTATAGGCTGACTAGCTTCTATAAATTGTTAACAGGGTTAATTCTTTATGATAAAGGGCTCTAGCTCTTTAGAAAAGCATCCACTCTATAGTGCCTAACTAAAGAACCATTTATGGTGCTAGATGGAATCTTCTTTTCAAATGGTGTACATGTACATCCCATTAAATAAAAGCTTCTACAAGATGTGAAAACAACCATTATCATTGATCATATGTTCATGACAAAATAAAGTTTGGTAAAGTTAAAAAAGAAAATGGCTTGTTTTTAAAAGTTCCAGAATTTGCTTGTTGTTTTACCTTTGAATTTTTCTCCTACTGAGAGAAAATCACATGACATACCTTAGGTCAATCAAAGGATCTTTTTAAGATGAATCCAGTGTCCTTAGTCACTTCCAAAACTGAAAATTCACATGTCTTAACTACACTCAGTCGTGGCCTAATGGCGAGTGAGAGTAGGACTTGTAACCAGAAGGTGAACCTGAAGGTCGTGGGTTCGAGTCTCGGGTCTGGCAGGGATTGTAGGTGAATGACCAGCGCTCTCTGCCNGGATGGGTTAAATGCAGAGCACAAATTCCGAGTATGGGTCACCGTACTTGGCCACAAAGTCACTTCCACTTCCACTTAACATGATTAACAGAACTAGTTCAAGAGATTAACTTGCACATATAGGGCAGGAAACGTTTAGAACAAGTTACAAAGTCATTACATATCATTGCTTGTAATGTAACTAGGAACCGTTGCCTGCTAAGCTATGATATATGGTCATCTGCAAGCAGGTGGAAGTAATGCTATCATAAAATACTGAAGGAGACTCAACTGAGACTGATATACTAAATAAAGATGTTCCGTTGTGTGCCAAGACAAATTCATAGACCTAGAGCAGAAGTGCTAAAGGTGCCTTCTTCTGTATGTTCTGTTTCTCTGAGGAGGTCAAACGAGGACAATTCAGCCGCGGAACACACACAGTGCAACACTAATGCAGAAAACTCATGAAAGACTTAGGAATTTGGTGCAGTCCTCCTGAACAAAATGCTTATTAAAAAAGAGACTCAAGGTTTTACTTGATAAGATAGCTGAAAGTTTACTTCAAGCCAAGAGCAACTGGCCAAGAGTACTGTAAAACTGATTCACGCAACTCACACTAATGACGCCTCACTGACCACACACCAAGCAGACTGTGTGAATTGCCATTAACACTACGGCAGGCCTCAAACATATGAATCAAACAATCATTTGAATTAGAAAAGAGTTCACATTCCTGGGAATACACAGCAATGTGGTTTCCACAGCAACAGCTTTATTTCATGTGTGTTTACAGCTGTGGCTGGAAATATTTGTCCTCAAATGGGCTGCCTGGCAAATACACAACACTGCTGGCTGTGTTCTCCTGCATGATGAGTCATAAAACTACAGAAGTCAAATGTCAACCGTACAACAGCATAATTCTGTCACGCCTCGGAAACTGCTCAACATTATTAAGCATCAGGGGCCTGACATCACATACTGACACAAAGACATCTTCTCCATAAGCTCTATCACTCACAAAAACTGTTGAAGAAGCATTTCACATTGTTAATACCACAGCACTGCTAAAGTCTCAAATCTGATTGGTCAGAAGGTGTTGATTAATTTTCTGTAACAGCATGGCTCTGACAGTAGTGCCGGCTGTATTTCAAGTGATGAAATGTTTAGACTAATGCGCTCATTCTAGTACTTTATTGCTTCTATACTAACTCGTTTACAGGGTATTGTATGGCCAATTATTGCCATATGCTCCACATTATTATGCTCCACATAATCTGTCCAATAATAATAAACATAAATAACAATAAAAAAACAGATTAAAACACATGTTGATAATCAAATGTATAATCAAAGTTTTTTTTTTTGAAGAGAAGAATCTTCATCTTCAAGATGGAGGATTTTTGCCCTTTCTGGTTTCAGAAGCTGCTGAGGGAGCAACTGTTTATAGCTGCTATAGTGTAAGCGATAACAGGAACGAACTTGTTTCGCTGACTTCCACAACATTAAGTGTAACGCTAAATAGGTAAAAATCTAAACAGTGTGTTGTTCATTATTAAATTGAAAGTTGGTATGAAAATGAAGCACATTGGGACATGCTGTTATTGGAAAATAATCACTTTGTGGTGGTGATACATTCCCTCGTCATGGGTTATTTTCTTATAACAGCATGGTTCGTTGTGTTTTATTCCCCACATTGTTTGGTATTGGTGCAACTCTCAACACCATTTTGACAGAATTTTCATTTTTGTACCTTTTACTGTTCTTTCACCCATCGGTCCACGGATACTACAATACCCAGCATCCATTCAGTATTAGCCCAATAGCACAAGTTAGCCAGCTAGTGAAAAGAAATTCAGTCACCTCCCCTCACCTCAGCCAAGTACTCGCTCCAAAGCTGTCCTTTAAAATTTACTTCCATCTCCAAAATGCACAAGGAAGGCAATTTCTCAGTACGTAAACCAGGACATCTTGCTCTAGAGACTACTTTGTCACCAATTTAAGAGGCAAACTGACATGTTTACAACAGTTGTATCAATGGTAAAATGTTTTACGAGCCCTTCCATCATAACAGCTTTGCTATCAAAATAAGGTAAGGTCAAATATGTGATTCCTTGACATGCTTCATTTCTGAATGCCTGGAACCAGTCATTTGTAACAGGGTCTGCTATGAGTTCACAGCATTATTTTACAGTCTGAACACAATCTAGCCTTTGTATGTAATGGGTTATTATATGGGCCCCAGTCTTTGGCATAATAGGTATTTACTAGCTATTCCTACAGATGTATGGACTGCGTTTGGCCACCTATCACTCATTACAGGGATAATTTGTGATTCACAGGATGTCTTTCAGTAGCATTGACTTTGAGACATGCAGACAAGGATGATTTATCAGTCCATGATCACATCTTCAGTTAGTCTTCTAACTGACGCTCAGGGAAAAGTAAAGGTGCATGCTAAATTTGGTAGCTCTGAAAGACGAGTACATGCCTACTCAAAACATCCAGCTTAGTCTGAGCAGCTACCAGCCAAAGCACATGCCAAGTTGTTCAAACTGGTAGACCATCTTTATTAACAGTTTCGAATTCCTGCTAATAATGCTACATCATAGTCAAGTTATATATTTTAGGAAAATAACATAACAGTAGGTATGGCAATTAGACTATTTCAAACCTTTCCTGATTATATTAGACAAGCTGGAAAAGAGCTTAAGCTGCTTCACCAGTTTGACCAGCTCACTATGTGTTTTGGCAGCAATTTGCTGGGCAGAGCAAGCTGGAGCAAGGAGAACACCTGAAATTCAGCACCTGTACCTTATATTAGTATTCAGGGCAGTGGTAGCTCAGTGGTTAAGGACTCTGAGCTACTGATCAGAAGGTCACAAGTTCAAATTCCTGCAATGCTGGGCCTTTGAACAAGGCCCTTAACCCTCAAGCACTGTTTAAAAAAAAAAAAAGAAAGATAAATATAATGTCCGTTAAGTCACTCTGGATAAGGGCATCTGCCGAATGCCATAACTGTAGGAATCACATAAAGAGGGTTTGTTTCTCTGTTGACACCATTACAGCTTGTCAACCTAATCTCTTATAAAAGTTGCATTTTGTTCACATTCATAACAACAAAGTTACGCGAACAATGACAATATACCCTGGCCCTAACCTTTGCAACATTTCATACACATTAGATCATGTCACAAATTGGCAAAAAGTACCAAATTATGATGAAAACAGTTTAAATTTAAAGAGAAGGAATACATCATTATATTTGTACACATCAAGCTGAGGACATGCTGGGTATATCTATAAACCCACTGTGCTGTATCAGTACCATCCATAGTTAACTTCATAACTCACAGCATGAAGAAATAGGCCATAATCTGAATCATAATGTGTAACAGCAGTTAGACTCAGTAGTAATAAAAGCACTAAAGCTTTCCTTTCTTTTACTGACTCAGTGTGACCATGCCAAATCCTTGCACACCAGATTCATCTCTTCAGCTAATGAACAGAGTCGGAGTGGGTGTGTTAGAGCAGAGAAAACACTACAGCATGCAGTACAGAAGGTACTCCAGGACCAAGACTGGGAATGATGGTGATGGACATCACTCACTGAACACTATTTGCGCAAAGCACATGGGAAAACGACGCACTGTGCGCAAAAGCGCATCGTCTCCACAACAAACTCCATAACAAACAAGGTAGTCAGAGCAAATCTGAGTGAGATATTCCCCTTTTATAAACTCTAGCTGCGTAAACAGAAATGATCAAACATATTTCAGAGAATGTCTTTCATTCATTCATTCATTCATTCATTCATTCATTCAACTGGGCAAAATGTCAAAGTTGCACCTTCAGCCAGGATTTTCTTAAACTTTTTTCTACCTCGGCTTCAAAATTCATCGTCCTCACCACGCAGGCAAACCACATGAAAGAGTTATGAAGGAATTACCAACAAATTTAATATACAATCATACAACTGCCGCTGTTCTGTGCGTAAAAAAGGCTTTAAAAGAATATGCTAGAATGTGAATGAGTGACGTACCGTCCTGCAGCTGGAACGCGGTCGCTGGATGGAAAAGCCACAAAGCAGCGAGGTACAAACAGCACCAGGGCGGCAGTCTGGAGATGAAAGATGTCATGAGAAACATCCTCTCAGAAATGAAATCGACAGAAATCAAATCGTAGCAGCTATTCGTTCAATTCACCTTAGGAAAGCCATGTCTCCGCGCTCACGAAGGAGCTGGCGGTGTTGAAGCAGAAGCCGTGAGGAGCTGTGTGTCTCCGCGCTCTGCTCCGCTCTGCTCCGCACCTTCAGGAGCTGCTCCTAAACAAAGACAGCCTCAGTTCACCCTCAGCTCAATCTGCCCCCTCAAAAACACTGAAATCTGACTCCCGGGCTCAAGCCGTGGACCTCCACCTTTATCCGGCCCTGCACCGTTCCCACATTCTCACTGACGCACGCCATGTCTCCTCCTCAAAGTCTGACGATAAGACAAGTCTCCCACTTTATCTCCAAAGCATCATATCAATCATACTTCATATAGCTGGGTTTCCAAACTTTTTCAACCAAGCACCACTTCCACAGTGAAAAAGATACTCGTCAGTATACACCTCAGCAGGTTATTATAATCCGGCTTTTCAAATATTAGTCATGTTAGGCAAACACCTAACATCATATTCATTTATTGGAACCATTAATTCCTTTAATTCCTTGAGTTTGCACCTCAGACCACATTTAGACTGTGTGTGTGTTTTTTTTGTTCAGTTTCATTCAAAATGCCATGGATTTAAAGTTGACATTATATCCAAAATAACTCATAAATAAATACTAATAAATGTTAAAAAGAGGTTGATGATGATCTGTATCACTGCTGGTTTAAAGAAATCACAGACCCTCTGTGAATCATGGACAGCTCGAGATCTCCAGACCTCACTTTTTTTTTTTTTTTGGTGTGTGTGTGTGTGTGTGTGTTTGTGTGTGTGTGGGTGTGTGGGGGGGGGGGGGGGGGGGGGGGTGTGTTNCGGGCCGCCGCCGCCCGCCCCCCCGCCCCCCCCCCCCCCCCCCCCCCCCCCCCCCCCCCCCCCCCCCTGAGTATAAGAGAATAAAAAATGTTCAAGAAAACAATAATGTGCATTGAAAGAGAAAGACAATGCAATGATAAATAGTCCTTCTGTATCCTGGAAATGCACAGATGTTCCTCATGAGATCTCCATATTTATATGACTCTTTAAGGACATAAGTGACAGAGAGAGAGAGAGAGAGAGAGAGAAAGGCAGACAGACAGAGAAACAAGGAAAATGTCACTTACCCAAGTTCAGTTAGCCCAACCTGACCTCATGAGACATTTGAATGAATTTGTGATTGCATTTTGTTCACACAATTTCATACAAAGGCTGTAAGCTAAGGTACAAACGCTAAACCCTGAATTTAACCTTCTTATCATTTGAGTTGTGTGAATTGTTATGAATCTGCCACTGCAAGAACCAGCCTTGGTATTCATCAGCTATGTCTTCCTGCCATTTCATCGACACAGATTCCTTTTGGTACTAAATGAGACTGAGAACACTTCAATGTCCTGCAATGGTCATATATGGACCAGGGATATGGACACAAAACAAGTAAAAAACTTGAGTACGCATGTCACACTCAATACTAAGGTCGTGGTCACTTACGTTACATGGTATAAAACGTGTAGTAGTTTGATGTAGAGGTCAAGGTGAGCTTGAGGTGCTGATTTGAAGTTGGCGTTTATGAACCACCTGCTTAGACATGCGTACAGCGTGATGAATCCCAGACACTTACAGAAAGCTGAGCCCTACATTATCACCTTCTTAAATCTCTAAGTCAATTAGAAAACAGTTTCTAGTGCAAATTGCATAGGTTCACCTACGCGGGTGCACATCTGGATTCAGAGAAGATGGGAGATTACTTGGGGAGTTTACTTGGGAAGATGGGAGTTTACTTGGATCTCTTTCCTGAGAGATACTGTGTAAGGTTTATTACTGTCCTGAACAAATGGACTTCATCCAGATTTAACTGCGAAATTTAATCAATTCCCCATGAAGGTTTATAGCTAAATCCAGAGTGATGTTACAGCTTTAAACAAGGAACACAGGTAATACAACACACTCATAAAAACAGATGGAACCAGGCTTTCACTGCCAAAACAAGACTCTTGGTTTTTTCAAAGCTCCAAAGGAGGAGTTTGTATAACCCTGTGACTGTATTCCCCCAGACATACCTCAACCACCACAGAGTGGTCAGCACAGCATATGACTTCACTTTCACAGACATCTAGGAGACAGTGATGAAACATTGAAGAGCTTCTTCTAATGACAAAGCCATGAGAATGGCTATGATTCATCTCTAGGGGTATTTCATTTGGAAGATCTATGGAATTCACTCCCTGAATGGCGCCTGAAAGGTGCCAAAGAGAAGAAAGAGAGATAATGTTGAACATTGGAATTCCCTTCTCTATCTGTACTGATACACCGACATCTATCCAATGAAAAGTCTTCAAGAGTAATCATCAGGGACATCGAAACCAAGCCGGAAGGTCCTGTGTCGCAAAAACACATTATTTTCAGTCTGGGAAGCCATGGCTGGCTTTTCAAGGCTGATGCATGACAGCATGTTGAAGTGATTTTGTCACTCTGTTGGATTTGATTTCTAATTTGTGCAAGTCAGACAAGTGCTCAACCCTAGAACACGATACATGTCCCTTTACCACGTTAACCAACGAATCATCAAATCAACGAATTTCCTTGATTACAATTGTCACGAATGAAATTCACACAAGTTTCTCTTTATAGTACAAATATATAAAGATAAATAAGAGTATTTTTTCCTCTAAATAAGTGCATCAATGAATTTTCTTACAAAAAGTCCTTTTTAACCAATATGCTAAGATAATGCTAAGCATAATACAAATTGGGTGTCAATTTGCTAAACCTTAACTGTGCACTTTTCATTGGGAATTTCTCCATACACCAAATGTAAATAATCAGCAAAGATATGCAGTATTTGGTGTCTGAAGTTAGATTTTTCAGTTTGCGCTAAAACTATAGAGCTAATGTAGCTATAATGTAATACAAGGAAGATTAGGCCACAGTATAGCATTGTGCATATAAGTGCATATATACTGCAAATCCTCAAGCATTCACTTCCAAAACATTGTTTGGCTCAGTGATCTTCTTCTTCTTCTTCTTCTTCTTCTTCTTTCGGCTTTTCCCTTCAGGGGTCGCCACAGCGAATCATCACTCTCCACCTATCCCTATCTTCTGCATCCTCATGGCTCAGTGATACCATTGTTAATTGTAACAGGTCCATAAAACAGAATAAGTCCATGTTTCAAAAAAAAAAAAAAAAAAAAGATAACCATCCAATTATCTATGTTCAGTAACTGCTTTATCCTGGTCAATCTGGAGTTTAGGAATATGCCCTGGATGAAATGCCAGTCCATCACAGAGTGTGTGTGTGTGTGTGTGTGTGTGTGTGTGTGTGTGACACACACACACACACACACACACACACACACAGGCAGCAATGCCACCCACTGTGCCACCATACTGCCATTAATTTCCAGAGAAAAATGGCTATGGTGAACACGTGAAAGCAGCCTCCTTCCTAAATGTCATCATTGTGCTGCCCAAAACAGATATAAAAATCAAATATCAATTTGGAACTACTGTATATTGGATTACTCCTTAAAATACAATTTCATCTTCAAATCTTGGGATACACCTCGTGTATGAGTTTGACATTTGGTTTGAATGATACCAAGCTATTTGCTAAGAGATTCCTGATTCAATATGGCTGCTACTGTTTTTTTTTTTTTTTGGTTTTCTAGATAACAGTGTCATATGGTGTCATAAATAGAAAGTCTGTTTGAGATCATGAAACAATTTGAAGCAGATGTGTGATGATTTAGGCATGCTAACACAGTGCTGACTGCGGATAAACTTCTTGTACTTATTAGCTATATTAGCGTTGCAGCTCAAACCTAAAGAAATACATCTTGTCTCATTCACTAAATTTTTGGTTGAACTGTTCCTTGAACGGATGTTTTAATGAAAAACGCTAATATGACTAACAATTAAAACACATTATTTTGTATATAGTGGTCTCACAAAACCAGTCATCCAACTTTAGCTTTTACATCGGGGTACCCTGACATGCGCTTTGAGATATGTCAAGGCATTGTCCAAATTGGGTATTAACTTGCTAAACATTTCTTTTGAGAAAGGCTGAGAGGGAACATCTGGTTCATGAGTGTACGCCACTCTCTAATGCCTTCGTCCATTTTTGTTCAGCATGAGTATTTGAGTCAGAGATAACACCAACCACAACCAGGCACTTAAAGTGTAAATCATATCTGAGATCATTAAACAGCTTCAGTGGGTTTTTGTGTGTACATTGCTGAGACAGCATTTCTCATAATTTGACAGGTTGCTTAAAACCATGTGCAGAGTGTAAGGTTTGCAGAAAAGTAACATTTCAAAACTGTTGCTCAGGCTGTGAAAGGATCTCCATGGTGATGTTTTGTTGTAGGAAAACATTGATGTTGAGGTGTAGCTTCAGTGATGAGGACAGCGAGATTGTGGGTGGTGGAATTACATTAGATTTGACTAGGTCTAGCATGAGTCAGCACACGGACACAATTGACTTCTGTCTTTTTACGGAAAGATACCCCTTTTCTTTACCAACTTTTACTCTCTGTCTTCTCGTGTAAGTATGCTTAGTTTGAACATACTTGTGGTTTTATAATAATGGATTGATCTCAGCCCTGTGCCTGGGAAATTGCACAGTTTAGCAGTTTCTCCGCTCTAATAAATCTGATTTAACAGCAGTTAATTAGCAAACATGACTTGAAACAGGTGTGATGGAGAACAAAAGGCCCTTCAGGATAGAACTGAAGAGAATAAACCCAAAAGAACAAAGATGTGTCAAGCAAAAATATTGAAAAACCACAGTGAAAAAAGTGAAATGGGCCTCAATTGGAAACTTATCCTCTAAACCTGAGCATTTTCTGATGGTAGCTCATTTCCTGGCAGCTGCATTGTACGTAGTGTTAATTATGCATTTATATACGCATACTTGACAGGTTAATCAAGTGAAACTAAGTAATAGCCATACGCTGAATATAAGCGGCTGAAATTTTCAACCATTTTAACCAAAATTAGGCTTTGATCCTTGTGTATCTTGGCCACCCACGATCGCCAAGCTCTGAAGGGGCTTTGTGTCACCAGATGCCTTTAGCATCAAACCGGAGTGTAAACACGAGCGCATGGTGTGCAGGGGACACAAAGTCGGCAGGAGAATAGAGCTCACTGAGAACTATCCCACACGACCGAGTTCTCTACTCTACAACAATTTTTATTAAAAATAAACTCCCAAATCAGCTCACCTTTGAGGTTGCAAGAAATAACTGTAAAAACATGTAAATATGGAAAAAGCTACACTCAAAACTGCAATTGTTCGGTTTCAACCCAGCAGACATAATCAGCTCGAAGATTTTTGCTGCCTTTTTCGATCTGTCCTAAATTCTTTAGGCCTTTATGGAAAGAGGAAATAAAGAAATAAATAAAGCTAAGAATGGTTAGTTCCTTTGGCTTTGCCCTCATAAGGTCAGGCTTTGTCAGTTTAAGCCTCGGGAGGAGGGAAAACAGCAGTGGAGGTTGTATTGACTTACTCTCTGAGAGAGAGTGGATTTTGTTTGCACATCAGTTTTCACTCACATGCTACTTCTCTCCATCTCTCTGCATCACACACACATGGACAAACAGTTGTAATTGTAAGATCTGGTGGAATTTTGGAAGGAAGCTCCTTTTGTGTGCTCATCACAGCCAGTGGTATAGCGAGTAGCATGGCTAACTTCCAGGTCCAGGCTCCATCCTGAGGTCGGGCTACTGTCTGTGTAGGGTTTTGCATGTTCTACCTTTGTCCATGGATGTTTCCTCCGTTTTCCTCCAACCTTGAAAAAATGAAACTGGCAGGTGGACTGGCTATGCTAAATTGCCCCAAGGTGTGAATGAGTGTGTGAATGTGTGGTGTACAACGGGTCGCAACATAACCACAGGGTAGGTCACACATAAGAGTGGAGTGTGGGTCACAAGAACCCTATCAGTCTGACATAGGGGACAGAAGAAAAAAATCTACTGGAAGAACAGAGTGAAGACAGGCACTCTCTAAGGTCAAGGGTCATGCTAGGGATTCAGCCTCTTAAGAAATGCCAGAGGAGCTGCAGTCCTTACTGGCTTTAAAGCAGAGGAAATGCTCTTGGTAGCTAACATATGCAAACATATACAAATACACATAGGTACAATACAGAAAGAGGCAAATATCAAAGTGTCTGGTGCAGCCCACTGTGGGAGATCCTGGAAGCACAGAGTCTGCAATTTGTCATCTTTGGCAGCTGTGATAAGAATAGCTAGTTATCTTGATAAGCTAGTTATCTTGTGAAATTCCCTTGTCAAAGATTATCTAGAGATTTGATATTTACAGTCACAGAATGTGTGGCAGTATATTATATGTGTGTGTGTGAGGGTTTGAGGGCCAGGGCTAACATTGTGGGTTAGCATTATGAGTTAGCCAAATCTCTGACTCACAATTACAATCTTCAAGCCCGATTCCTGTTCTAAATTTCTCTCCCAAATACATCAGAGCGTAGTCATGCTTCTAGTATTCTCTTTAAAGTGTGGTATGTTTTGCCTCTGGCCAAGAACTAACTCCTTTCACAGACAGAGGCTATTTGACAAACCTCAGACCTTTTCCTGTAGCCAGTTGCCAAACACACAAGATTATCTTGTTTACGTACTAACTAACTGCTAACTGCTTCAAACAAACCTCTTTGTGAAGATGTGATCACTACATCTTGCACAGAAAAGCTAACCGTGTCTTGTGTTCAAGGATTTGTCTTCCTGCTGAGTGTACATAGAAACAATCAGATAGCATCTTCAAGATTCTGAAGCTTGTGGCTAGAAAAGTGTACAAAATATACATGGACCACAAAGCATCTGAGGATGAGACATCCCAAGTCCTCACACCAATTGTACTCCCCAATTATTAATCCTAAATACCAATGGTAATATATACAATCGAACTATATAATGCCATTTTTCTAATGAGGGAAAAATAACATAGCCATAGGCTCAAAACCTACACCAAAGTCTAACATAACCAAGCTTAAGCTCACAACTCTATATGCAATTAAACAACATTGTGTGACAAAAAGTGTATTTTCTCTTTAAATATTAAAAATGGAGCATTATTATTTCCTAAATTCCACACTTTTATACCTCTTCAGACGATTACACAAAGTCCCGAAAACCATGCTCAAACTAAGCCACTCCCAGTGTTCTGTGTTACTGTACTGAATCCAGGACTGTAAAATTTTCAGCTCGGCCATCTGTGCTGTGCTCAGATTTCTGTTATCACCGCCTCAGAGAAATGGCTGCTCGCTGATGCAACACAATTGGAGACTTCGTATCTAAAGCCAGCTTGGCAGACCTGGTGCTTTGGCCAGCTCTGAGCACAGGCTCCTGTTTGGGAAAGCCTTGCTTATACAGGAGGAGTGGAAAACTGGAAAAATATGAAATACTGCCAGGGTGTGAACTGTATGTGCTTCTGTGTGTACAAGCATATGCATGTTTATAAGAGAGGAAGCCTGGAAGTGTGTGTGTGAGGCGTTAAACAGGAGACGTACTGTATAGAGGGATGTAGGAAAACTCCATATATGTCACATAGTGTGTCCTGGCCTTCTTTGATGCCCTTGTGTTTACAGTAGAAGTCAATCGAAGTAGGTTTTGACGTGTTCCTGAGGTGTACTACGAAATATCATATCGCTTTTGGTCTGAACCACAGTAAAGAGGACTCTATGCATTCATAAATATTACTGCCATTTATTCTAGCGAGCAGGGGGCATATTCCGAGTTGAAGCAAGCATTCGTAATAAAACTGAAAACCGAAATTCAGTGGACGTTAACTATAGACAAGAGCAAGAGATGGGTGGAGTTTTCCCAATGGGCAGGAGAGTTATTCACTATTCTGACCTCAGATGGTCTTAAATGATGTCCATATTGAAAATGAGCCATATTGCACACAGCACTGTTATCTGGCAATGGTAGGTTGGTCACTCTAAATTTCCCCCATGTGTGAATGTATGTGTGTGGATGGTGCCCTGTGACGGATTGGTAACCCATACAGGGTGTATTCCCACCTCAAATTGGACACTTGCCACATGAAAATTTAAACTGGATCATAAGGAAGTAGTTATTAAACATTTACACAGAATTCTGACTGTGGTCGAAAGTGCGAGCCAGATAATGATCTAACACTGAAACAGCTGGCGTTGTTTAATATTCAAGGAATGAACTGGGAAACATACATAGTGTATTTTACACACCTCCTCTACACTTATCCCTCCATTACTCTTTTTAAAGCAGCACAAATGTTGTTCTTATTCTTTCGGCTGCTCCTGTTAGGGGTCACCACAGCTGATCATTGGTCCACATTCTTGATTTGGCACAGGTTTTACACCGGATGACCTTCTTGATGCAACCCTTCCCAATTTTATCTGAGCTTGGGACTGGCACTGGGAGTGCATAGACGTGTGCAACCCCAGTGGCTGGGGTTGGTTCCCTGGTCAGGAATCAAACCCTGGCTGCGGCGGTGAGTGTACTGTAGCCTAACTCTCATGTAAGTCTGTACTAAGGCCTACTTAGATCATAATTTCACACTTTCCATTTAAAATCACTGCACGCATGATACATGCAAGTCCAGAACTTGTTAAACAAGATGCGAAAAAGGATAACTATATACGCCAATGTAAAGGATGAGCACATGTTTTGATAAACCCATGTTCTTTGTATCTTCGTAGACTTGAGATATTTGAGATGGGATTTGTTTAGGATTACTTCACTACATTCTGAAGTGCACACGATGAAGTGATTACTCAAGCAGTCCTACAGCTTATAAAAAAAAAAACACAGCTTTGAGAGAAAAAGGCTGTGTAGGGTTTTTGTTTTGGGTGCAGAGTGATTCAGATTCAGATTTAGAGGAACACTGTGCCATGTTTATGCCACCAGACACATCACACCACTTTACATAAAAATTATGTCTGTTTACTAAAATGTCAGGCAGTTATAGAATTTAAAGGCTTAACACCATAATAGTTAAATCGCTGAGAAAAAAAAGCAGTTTGGAGGCAAACTTGTCTTCACTTAGATGAAGATTTTATCTTCACATACAGTAGGTAGGGCAGATAGTTCTGAAAAGGCTTTCCGGAACTGAAATACCTTTCCTGTTAGCATTTTAAAGCTCTGTTTTGTTGAATAAATGTATTCTTGTTAATGTGTTTTAATTAATCCACTTAAAAACTTTGACCATTGTCATGTGTATTTATCCAAACTGCATAACAGTATGGTACAACGACTACACAGTGTGTGACCAGAAGGCACTACAGGTGGGTAGTGAAAACTGCCCAACACATCACTGGAACATAGCTGCCCAACATTTCAGACATTTATCAAAAGCGTTGCTTGTTTAGATCGAGAGGTATTATCAAGAACACCTTCCATCCCCACCATGGACCGTTTGTGCGTCTCCCATCAGGAAAATGCTACAGAAGTCTTTGTTGTCACACAAAAGGTCTCATGAACAGCTTTTTCCCTTCAGCTGTACTAATGCTGAACTCAGCTTCAAAGTGTTAACTGCCAGCCTCCACTTCATAACTAAACATTAGCATTAGCCACTACTGTTCTCTGCAATTGTTTGCAAGTACTTGCACTTTACTGCACTAACTTTACTTTACTCTGTCGTTATCATTACAATCATTCATATCAGACTATTATTTGCATATCTGAATTTCTATCCACTGTATGTACCCACTGCATAGCTAATCTAATCTAACTCTTCTCTGTTTTGATGATGATCATGCGAAGGTGTAGGAGCCTCACAGACATTTTGAGAGTTGATATCAGATTACAAACTGAATCGATTAGGTTTATGTCTGTTTTGTCACGGCACATAACTCTCCCAATTGGTTTTATACATCTTTTTGATTTCTTACCCAACATGATCTTTCCAGAAAGGTATACAAGGTGAGGTTAAAAAGTCGCCTAAATACAAATATTTCCATGCTGTTTTGGTAAAATATATTTATTCTTTCTTAAAATAGAGAGGACAAAGTATATTATTGGCAGAAGAAAAACCCCTCAATTTTGGTTGAAAACCAATTTTTCATCATTTCTGGCAGTTTTCCAGAATTCAGCCAGCGCAACATCTGACATATTTTCCCAGGCTAAAAGTAGTACACAAAGCTCCCAGAGAAACAGGACATTTTGGACAAAACACTTAATAAGGTGTTTCAGTTTCTCTGGAAACTTTCTGTACTATGAAACTTTACTACATCTATGTTTGACAGATAGACAGATAGGAAGATAGACAAATGGACAGACAGATAGATCAATATTTTATTGATGCTTGAGGTGAAATTTAGGTGCCACAGCAGCAAACAACATTAATACACTAGACAAAGACAAATTCAACACATATGAACAAACCACACACAGTGTAAGAGACATCTGTGATAAGGTGCAAAGATATGACAATGTCAGCAGAATAACAGCAGACATTCACAACATCACAATTGGTGGATTTGCTTTGGGGAGTATTACCATTACATAAGCACACTGAAGTACACTGTGGTTACTCCCTGGATTCTTATTTATTGGATTATTATGTGTATAACAATAGAAAACTTATGTGTGATGGCAACTGTCTATAAATCTTTATTATTGCTGCTTCTGTAGGGATACTTTGCTGCAGTAACTCACTCCTTATTCGTAAGAAGAGCTATTAATCACAGATATTGAATTCAAATAAATGGAAACTTTGCAGACATTAAAATGCAGAGCTCATGTGGGATCTTTAATCTATGGCTTAAAAAGCATTGTGTAGATTATATTCATTTAATGCCTGAGATTGGACAGGATTAGGAACGAGTACATCAGAGGGACAGCTCATGTTGGA
>CM074945.1:5875591-5888402 GCA_037577455.1 Pangasius macronema | reverse complement strand
GGTGGAGAGTGATGATTCACTGTGGCGACCCCTGAAGGGAAAAGCCAAAAGAAGAAGAAGAAGAAGAAGAAGAAGATTCAGGCACCAAGAGTCTAAGCTTGTATTTTTTTTTTAAAGGCATATACTGGAAAGTTTTTGTGATGTGCTTGTGCATAACAGCTGGTTTGGTTCATGACATGCTATTTTTGGTACAATTCAGACTAAAAGGAAAATAAGCTTTAAAAAAAACAGTGAAACAAATGTCGTGAATGCAGCATTGATTTTAATGATTCCCTGGTAATAGGTAGTAAATTATGTTTTGCAGGCACTTCATTCATTGCTGATTTCCCCTATTCATGTGAAAACCATTAAACAGGACATGGCAGAGTGTAAAGGCAACACCCTTTGCCTTGAAGAATCTTACGTAATGGCACAGATGGACAAACTGGCAGACCTAAACAGGGGAGGGTCCATTACCTCTGTCCAGGCAGGACATTAGAGCCAACTCCAGGTGTAAGGTTGAGTTAGGCTGTTGCAGCACGCCAACAAAATGTCCAAGTGTAAGCTAGGTGTCTGTTTCTCCTAATCACAGTTCCCCACAAGGATTCAGTGCTGTGACGTAATTCTGTAGCTATTGATGCTGTAGCTCTAGCTGGCTGAGCCAATCGTACTCACACAAATAAAAAGAAACCAGTTCAGTGCATATTATTTTCTTCAGGCTCCTACACACTGACAAAGGCGTGCATTCATACACAGCAGCTAAGACTGGCAGGCTTCTTTCTGTGATGAACCTATATAACGCCTTAATTTAGTGTTACTCTGTGGCTATGGATGTGGAGAGTTTAGATTGCTTTTGATAATGAACTTCTTGCACATCTAAAGGAACAGGACAAACTTCTTGATTCCTGGAGTAAGAGAAGGATGCAGGTTTTAACTAGCAATGCACATGGCTTGGATTTTGTATCTAGATCAATCTTCATTCATCGTCTTTGCTGCTGAAGTATAGGGTGACAATTTGGACTTTTTAAATCTTTCCGTTCTCGTTGGTTTCTTGGCAATGAATCAGAGTGTCTTATCAGAAATCGGAAAACCACAGGTGTGTTTCATTGGCTCAACCAGGTGCAACACTGGGTAGCGTTGTTGCCTTTGATGCTTCATAGACTTGATCAGATTCAATCCTGAGCTCAAGTTACTGTCTGTACGGAATTTTGCTTCTCACAATGGGTTTCCTCTGGGTTCTCCAGTTTCCTCCCACCTCCCAAAAATATGCTGATTGATAGACTGGCCCATGAGGGTATGAATCTGTGTCTGCATGGTGCCCTGTGATGGACTGGCGTTTCATACAGGTGTATTCTTGCATTATGCCCAGCATTCCAGGGATAGGCTCTGGATCCAGTGTGACCCTGACCAGAATAAAGAAGTTACTGAAAATGAATGAAGGAATGAATGAATGAAAATAGTCCCACATTCATTATGCCGTTTGTTTGCTTGACAAACACATAAGCACATTCTTTTCTTAAAAGAAATCCATGCCACATTTCTGAAGCTCAACTCCCAGGTCCTTCTACACCTTCAACCAGCACCTTTGTGCACACACTTCCGCATGGCCTACACTCGGCTAGCTCACACAGGAGAATTCAGTGAATTCAGCACCTGCTCAAAACTGACTGTTCTGACAATACATCACTTTCATTTGCAGTTATGCATTCACTTGACTGGTCTCTCTGCAAAGAGCCTTTGAAGAATAAGTGCAAAATCAAAATACAACTAGCAATTTGGAAAATCGTCACCTGGTCTATCTCAAATCTCATATTTCAGTTGTCCAGTTTAGTCCATTTGACACAAGGTATGATGTGTTGTGTGTTCTGAGATCATTTTCTGATTGGTTGTTTGAGTTACTATAGTCTTCCTGTCAGTTTAAACCAGTCTGGCCATTCTGCTCTGATCTCTCTCATCAACAATACATTTCTACCTGCAGAACTGCTGCTTATTGGATGTTTTTTGTTTTGAGTCAAGATCCCATGAAATCAGAAGTTTCTGAAATACTTAAAACAGCCTGTCTGGCACCAACAACCATGCCATGGTCAAAGTCACTGAGATCACATTTTCCCCAGTGTAATGTTTGATATGAATATTAACTGAAGGTCTTGACCTGTATCTGTTGATTGCACTGCTGCCACTTGATTGGCTCATTGGATAATTTCATGAATTTGCAATTAAAGTGGCCAGTGAGTATGTTTGTTATTCTCACCTTTTCTTATTCAGCATAAGCCTATACTAGAAGCAAATCTGGGGTGGTGGACATTGTCTTCAAATTGAGTGAGTCAAAAAGAAGAGTCATACTAATTGTGATTTGGAATACTAAGACTGTTTGCTACATTCACAAGAGTCCTCTCACAAAGATCTAGTGCCAGATTTGTTGTTCATATCAATACGGTTCAAGTGACAGCTTAACCAAAAGATATGCACAAAAGCACCAGGACCCTAAACTGACAACCTTGACAACAAACAGACAATACGAATTGTGGTTATGCAAACAGCAAACTTCATCACCATAAGAATAGTGAAGGGAAATGAATTTCCTTCCCTGTTGCCTGCAGTAATCACTTAGCTAATGAAATTCCACCTCTCTCTCCCTCTCTCTCTCTCTCTCTCTCTCTCTCTCTCTCTAACACACACACACACACACACACAGAGAACTGAGGTATGGAAATAATCTGAATAATGCAGCAGAAGGACAGCTCATTTTACACCCTGTTCTGTCTTTGACTTGCTTTATGAGCATATGGAAACTGCTTCAGAGCTGATGTCAAACTTATGAAAGCTGCTTCAATCCCCACACAAAGAGGCCTTATAGTAGGGCCAGATAGACATAAACCACTAAAGCAAGGATTGGATATTGAAGAGCCCAATATTCATGGATTCATCTGTCTTTCGTTGGAAGGGCTTCCAAGAAGTCATGATAGTAGGAGTGTTTATGTTTATATTAGCAGCAGATTTTGACTTTTAAGAAACAAGAGATTCAATGGTTTTAGAGATTTTGGAAAGTTTTTTTAGAAAGTTGCCCTTGGCTTCCTTGAAAATAGTGTTGTTATAAACCTGAAATAATGCAAAATTGGAACGAGGTGAATTTCATTGGATTTCATACAAGAAATCCATGAATATGAAATAAAACCACAAATATTAAATAAAAAGCGCAATCCTGCTGTCAACTGTCTGAGATTTTTGTACAACTTTTAGTTGCAGAATTTTTACAACTTTACAAACATATGACCAGGTTGGTCCTGAGGTAGAAATATACCCTGGATGGGCTACCAGTCCATCACCACATCATTTCACACGTAGGGGCAATTTAGAGTCAAAAATCCTCCTAATGACATGTTTTTGGGATGTAGGAGGAAACTAGAGAACCCCGTGGAAACCCACACAAACATGGGGAGAACATACAGAACTCCACACTGACAGGAACCTGTGGTCAGGATCAAAGCTGAGCTGCCAAGGGTACACTATGCACCACCGCGACACCCCTCAGGGCAAAAAGGTGTAAAAAGTGCAAAATTCTCATCCTATGTTTGCAAACAAAGACAATCGGAATACACAGCATTTGAGATTTATTAAAATGCACAATATAAAATCAGACACCGGCCATCAGTGAGCCAAGACCTCCGAGACTGCACCATGCCTTTAATGCTAAAAAATGAAACTTTTTATGAAGTGCACTAGCTGCACTGAGACAGACCTGTACTGTTCTACTTTTTCTTGATCAACACTAATTAAGCCTGAACTCACTGGCAAAGCAGATGTTGTTCAGGAACACAGAAACTAGACTCTATCGCCAATAAAAATAATACTGAGACATAAAACTTTATATGCACAAATTGAATTAACTCCGATTCAGTTCCCACATGCTTTAGGCAGATTATGAGCTGAAGAGCTGTTTTGTGAAATTAAGGCAAAACAGAACCTGCCCATAAACAATTGTCAAAAATATTGGCTCATTACATGCTCAAATCATGCTGTGGAAAAAATCAAACCACATGGCATACACTTTTCAGAGAAAATGAAGTATATTACCTATAAACCTGGCAAAGTGTAAATCCCATAAGGATATGGGATTACCTGGATAAGTATACATTATTCTGAATGAACTGATAGTGTGCTCTAAACAGATACATCTGGTTGAGACTAGAGCAGTGCACTGGGACTAGGAGCCCATGAGACATGTGTGGGAGGTTTTTACTTTCACACGGGAGAGCAGTTAGATATGAAGCATCCATTCATCCTTAGTAACTGCCTGGTCAGGGTCATGGTGGTTTAAGGTAGGTTACTGGTTTGTTTATAGTTTTTGTAAATAGAACCAACTAGATTCATTTCTGAAGCAATGTAGCTGAGGTTGAAGAACCGTTAGAGCCAGAATTCACAGGTAGTGCTGACAGTGCTGGCATTTCTATGTATTAGAAATACATAGTATTTTATAGGAGAGCAGTGTTTTCCTGTGAGTAGTAGGCTTCATATTTAATTATTTTTTTTAATTCTGGTAAAGGTCACATCCACTTCAGGTTTAAATCCAAATCCTGATGCAGATAGAGATAGTGAATGTGGTTACGTCTCCAAAATACCAGATTACAGTCCATCATTTAGAGATAACCTGGATTTGCCTTATTAAATCTGCAATCTCTAAAAGAGAAATGTTTTGGGAAAACAACAAAGATCTGTCATTAGGAGTAGTTGTGAGCTCTGAAAAGTGTGACCGTATCAGAATCTGCCTGTGTAAAACTGCACATCTCTAGTAGGCAGGAAACAAATGGGAACACATGAAGCAGTATGAAAACTTCTCTTGTCTCCCTGGACAATAATCTCTTGGTTTTGGAGAGAAGCTGGGTGGCTTGATCCCAGGCCCTCTGCGTGGTGCTATGGGATCCATCCCAAAACAGACAGCAAAAGAGCAAGAGCATTGTATGTGCTAGATTACCCCTTTCTTCCCCTTCTTTTATCCTCTTCTGGTTCTTTATGCATACCCAGAAGCTCTGAAGAAAGAGAACACGCTTTGTGATGAAAGTGACTAAATAATATTTACATCCACATGACCATAGATGTTTTCCTAACTGTGTTCAAATGATGTCCAGAACATTCTGCATCTTGTCCAATGACCATTTCATCTGGTTCTCCTACATATAAACTACTGGCTAAGCCAAAAAGTTCCCATAAAAGTGTAATTTTATCCCATACTAATTATCTATGTAGAATAATGAATTGTTCAAATGGGTGGAGGAATTCCTGTATACAAACTGAAAGCACATTAATGACCTCTTGCCAGCCCTAACAGCTAGCTTGCTAGCTCTGCTAATAAACTAGCTTGTATGTCACTGGTGAAATCGAGTAGGATTTCAGTATCAGAGTCTCAGTTTGCAATGTAATATTCTCAGTTTAACATTAGACAAACCAGCCAAAATAGCATTTATCCTACATTATACCATAACAAGCATGATTTTGTAAATATCTAATATTAGCTAAATTAGCTGGCAAATGAAAAAAAAAAAGAAAACTAGATATAATCACAAGGTAATTACAATGTGATAATGGTTTATGTTTCCTTTTTTGCTCTGATTGAGGTAAGTGACAGCCTAGACAGATCTAACTCTGGAGAAAATCAGGGTCAATAGTTCCCATACACACAGGGTTGTTTTTAAGTGCCTTAGGGGGTAGTTAGCTGACTTGCCTGTTACTGAAGGCAAACAGAACACCTCTTTGAGCTTGCAGAGCTAACATCCCCACTCCATATAAATACACACAGGTCTGAAGTGGCAGGATTAAGTAATACACACTGTTCCCATCTTTGTTTGAGGATTGTGGATAAAGTGAGTGTGAATACACACACATACACACAATGAGTAGCAGCGTTGGGGATAATACTCCAAATAAAGAAAGTTTAAGGGTGGTGGATGGACTGACCCTGGTAATGTTAATGTCTGCTGTGCATGTGTGTGTGTGTGTGTGTGTGTGTGTGTGTGTGTGTGTGTGTGTGTGTGTGTGAGAGAGAGAGAGAGAGAGAGAGAGAGAGAGAGAGAGAGAGGTGGCACAAACACTCAGGTTCTTTGAGGTATATTCTAAGATGGCATCTGAATCAGAATCAAAATTGATCACAGTTTCAGGGAAGTATTTTTTGGCATCACTGGAATGCATTGTTTAAATCAGTGGTTCTCAAAGTGAGTTCCAGAGAACTTGGGAACTTTTAGGTTCCCAAAAGTTTGTGAAGCAAAGTCAGGGGGTCTGAAATCACAACCCATCATTATGAAAGCTATGTTATTTAATATTGAGTTCTTATAATTAACAGCTTTCTTGATTGGTCAGTTGTATTGAATGGATTTAATGCAAAATGCAATAACTCAAAAACAAGCCTATAAATAATGTCATCTTGGACCTAATGTATTCTGTTGGTGGAAATTTCAAGAAATGAAAAGCTCCATGGCTTGAATAAATATCCAGAATGACACTGTATGGATTGCGTGGACTGTGTTCAGAGGGGTTTTTTACAGATAAAGGGTTCTGTGACTGCAAAAAATATTTGTGACCCCCTGGTTTAGACATCAATATACTGTATTATTCGTAAAGTTCTCAATTATTTAATATGTTATATTAAAGTGAAGTTCAGGTTCATGGAATAAATGGCTTTTAGCTGCATTGTCTTAAAGCCAGGGTTCGATTTCATATCCTTTGCTAGCTCTTTAACAGTCTTTCTTATCTTGATTCATGAGGAAATTATGTAATTCTATATTGTAGCTTCTTATTGAGTGCTTTAAGTATTGAATTCAGGACCAACAATTTATAATAAATTGCACAAATCAATTTAAATGCAAAATAATCGAGTTTACGTTTGGGACAGGGTTCACACTTTATCTTTTAATTGTCTTCATGTGTACATCACCCTTGTATATTAAAATTTGGACAATTTTTTATTAGATGACTTTAGGAAGCATGTGTCTTGTTTTAAAAGCCTACTAAAGTGGGTCTAAGTCTACCATTGGAGCACCTTTATGGATCTTTATGTCAAAGCTGTTAGAGATTTATTGTTACAGTAGAGTCTTGACACAAAAACACATGTGAGAAATTGCTAAATCTTTAATATCTAGGACCATTAATTTGCATAAATTTTAATGTAAAATGTTTTTGTTTAGAAAAAGCAGAATGTCAGAATTGTTAATTCACCTGTTATGGCAAGATTCTTTAATATCCTGGAATAGTGGATGGAGAGACTTACAGCTGCATAAACACTGAGGTTTTGTTAAGATCTAAAGAGCCTTGTCCCACGTACAACTCACAAAGTCTACAACTCCTGTGATCATCAACCTGCAACCTCATCACATGACCTTTAAAGCCACCTGCTTGCAATCATACCATTCGCTTTAAATAACCTGGACTCTAGCTGTTACTTTTCATAGACTCACTCTGCTATCATTGTGTCTTTGATGAGCCTTGTTATCTACCTGGTTGATAATTCACATTTGCTAATTTGTACTGCGTTTGGCTTACTCAGAAGTAGGAAGTCAGAACTTGGAATTATGTCATTTTCGAGCTCTGTGTGTGTGCGAGCTACAAAGTGGGGGAAAAAACGTGAACGTCTCCATGTTCAACTTTTGTTAACAAAGATCTAGACAGCTAATGGTGAGGAGTGATGTATGTTTACCTCCTCAAAAGTGAACTGTCTGGTCAATACTAATACTATATACAATAAACTCATTTAAAAGTAAAGAAGTGCTGCTTTGGTTGCTGTTGATGCTGTGAGAGTGCTGAACTCTGGGTTGAGGAGACCTCCTCTCCTTTTTTTGGTTTCCCCTAGGCAGAAGATGGATATAATTTCATGTTACAAGTTTTAGTCGAACTCAGCATTTGTCTTGCCCAGTTTATGCCTGTTTACTGATTGCTTGTGTTGCGTTTCTGAATAGTGCCTAGCCATGTGGATTGTTTGCTACATTGGTTTAAAAAAAAAAGAAAAAACACACAAACCTGCATTTGTGTCCATCTGTCCACTTCACGACAAGCAGCAGTTGTGCTCTCTGTTTTACGCAGGAACAGAAGCTGGAAAAGAAATTGAAGATGAAACAGCAGTGCATTAATGCCCATGGATGCCCCAAAGTCTGATAAACATCTCTGACAGTTATTGTAGAGCAATTTACTTGAGTCCAAGCCTCACTTTTCCCTCTTCCTTTCCAAAATGCCAGAAAGAGATGAAAGGCTTGCGTGCTTCCTCCTCTGAGAAATGAAGCTTACACCCTTAAAAAAACGCCACTTTAACCAACACTTTAATTTCAGAGTATAATCTATCAATTATATCATTTTAACAATAATAAGTAACAATAAAGTAATAATATTCTAAAATACAATTTTTAAATGATTTTATAGGAGTTCTTGGGTTATTGAAAGCAGGTTTATTTGTTCCTGTTACATACTTACACTGTTATTTCACAAGATTAAGCCCATTAAGAGGAAAACAGCACAGGAACTAGCAGTTATCAGGGCACATATAATGGTCACACATAGGATTTCCTGTAAAAGGTGGAGTAGGAGTGCATACTAGAAGCTAGCCAACACAGTGCTAAGCATATAAAAGAACTTAAAACACAGAAGTGAAAAGACATGTTTAAAAAAAACTTCACGTGACTTTACTAGGGATGTTCTCTCGTTTCCACAACTTACTCAAAGACTCTTTTGTCCAAACATAGCAGTCTGAAATCAGTGTAACCCACATGCACTGATTAACATCTATCTTAATGGTTTATCTTCTGTTGTTGGACATAAAGACTGCAATACTGCTGGCCATGGTGCAGTCCTTCTGAATAGCAGTCATTGTCACTCAGGGAAATGTGAGCCTGTACACAGGTGAAATGTCAAAATCAGGTATATGAGCTGCTCATTCTGGACAAGCCAATGTGGAATCCTCCATGAGAGAATTAGGCTGGATGTTTTGTCCTATTGGGGCTTTGTGAAACATGTGAAAAACGCTATGAAGACATTAATTAAAAAAGATGTTGTGTAAAGATGTTGGATAAAAGCAAGTGTAGGACCTGAGGACTACACAAACCCTTTTACAAAATGGTGGAGCTATATAAAACCCAAGCTAAAAACAGTGTCAACAGTGTTGTTTGATGACAGCAGATGAACGAAATATCTAGAAATATATGTCAAGTTGCTCTGCATGAATTTCACTCTGACTGTACCTTTCTTCCTGCGGCTAGTTAGAAGGTCATGAGCACAAAATCCTCATTTACACACACAGAGTAGCTTCGTATTTGTGACAGACCTTATTCAGGAATAACATGAAACTGACTCTCTGACCTTACTGGCAAAATCTTTAACTTTTTGACATTCCCTGTAAACGAACATTGTCTAAAGACATTTTCAGACTTTTCTATGCACAAGAATTTGGAAATAGTTCATCTAAGAGTCATCTAAGGTGCTGAAATTCTCACGTGTTGTTGATTGATCAGCAGAGAGATTTGATAGTAACTAGGGATGACCGTTGATTAGGGTTGATTAGATCAGATACACAAAAACATAATAAATTTAAACGTGGCAAGAGAACATGGTGAAGAAACAGACAGTAACTTGTCCACTGTGTACAACAGAGGTGTCAAATTCAAATTCTGCACTGGCCACATTGAGCTCTTGAAAGGGCAACTAAGGCATTATTAATTTTTAACATAATATTATCTATCCTATTGATGACCACCAATAATCTAGGATGCTGTGGGTCTGGTGTAAATTCTAGATATTACTGGTCTAGTGTGAAAATGTTGAGTAGTAGGTATTACAGGCCATTTCAATATTACTTATAATGAAATGAGTAGCATAGTATTTTGGCAGCTGAGGAGTCATAACATAGTTTATAATATGTATTAGCTGTCAATAAAGTATGTGCTAGGTGGTGGTGTGTACACTTGGTGCCCTGAGATGCACTGGCATCCTGTCCAGGGTGTTTTCACTCCTCATACCCAGTGTTCTTGGGATCCCATCGCAGCCCTGACCAGGATAAGGTGGTTACTGAAGATTCGATGAAAGATGAAAATGTGTGCTTTAAAACTCAGGTGTCGATGGTTCTGTAAAAATGATACAAGCCCACCAACAACCAACCAATCCCAACACTCAGGACAGTCATGCTGCCAGTCAAAAAAAGACAGCTATTCATCTTCATGGCTTTGGAGAGACATGGCTATAGGCAAGAGTAGAGGCTAGAGTTATTTACATTTTGAGTTTCAAAACAGCTAGTTTCAGCTAACTTATACCAAAATCTTTATATAACTAACCACTATAACTAACCACTCCTGCATGTGAACGTCATTCAGTATATACTCCTGGGCAAAAAATAAAAAAATAAAAAAATAATTTAAAAAAAGGGCCAAGCCCAAAATGGCAAAATATTACAATTGAACAAATAGATAAAGGAAGTTAGTATGGGAGCTTTTCCCTTTTGATTTCTTTTAATGTTTAAGCCTTGTGGCCCTTGATGGGCTGCATCAGGTGTGGCAGAAAACCAAATAATGGCTAATCTTTTAAAATAAAAACATCCCAGAAGATCTTTTTGAAAATGTTGTACACCAGACATCTGCTAGTTTGAATTTTACATCAGACATTTTAATCATGATCATGATTTTACCTTTGCGTACAAGAAGACTATATAATATAGAAATATAGTGAATTTCCCCGTTTCTAGCTTTTCCCCAACAGTTCACTACGCCAAAAGTTAAAGAGCAAATGGTGGCACAGGAGCTCTCAGGAGTGCATTTATTAATTCTTGCAAATTTTCTGAACAATAATTTGTTAAAGCTTAATATTTGGCATTTTGGGCTTGGCCCTTTTTTGTGATGTGTTTATGTGATGATGTAGGAAGTCTGATCTGTGAATGCAACCAGCACACATTCCAGCCTTGATACAATTCAAATAACTGGCCAGCAGTCTCAGACAATAAAAAGCCCCATGAAATATGGACCTTCCAATGAAGGATCTCCAATCCAATGCCAGAGAATGGCACTGGCAATCGCTGAGTTATAGCCTTGAGTTAAAAAAAAAAAACTCATGTAATAGTTGTGAAATATATGTGCAGCCAAGCCAAGACCATTTTTCTCTTTTATACCACTGGACTACATTTATGTGTATTTATTGAGCAAATGGAGGTCGTAGTCTGGTTTAGTGTGATCACTGCAACAGAATGAATGTGCATCCATTGTTCAGTAGAACAGTTTCTAGGTAATAATTCAGAGAGGAAACCTGGAAAAGCTGCAGGACTTGACTAAAGATGGATGAACTGGCCTGTGAGAATGCAATTTAAAACTATTAACACTACAGCCACATGATACACACTCTTCCTTAGAAAATGAATCATTTCACAAGAGACCCAAAGCAACAAAGTGTAGCCCAGAAATGTCTAAGATCATTTTCCAGCTACTCTTCGTCCATACGTAAACTACACTGCATGTATAAACATGCTGCATATATACATATATACATACTGTACCATATACGGTGTACACATTCTATATATATTGTTAGTATAACAAAGTTACAATCTCCACATCATTCTTTCAGAGATTCATAGCTCCAGGTCAGGATAAGGGGAAGCAGACAGGGATAATAGACTGCCATAAAAGGCATTAGATGAGCTAGAACATGCTGGGGTAATGTAGGGGACACCTCATTCTCCTCCTACTCCCCTTTTACTCAGAGTTATCAGGCCATGGAAAGAAAGAGAATCTCAGTGCCCAAGACTTTCACACAATCAGCTACACTGAGTGATGCATTAGTGATTCTGAAAGTTAAGTGGGAGGTTACGTGTTCAGGAAGAGAACGAAAGGCAGACAGGAGGGAGAGAAAACAAAACATAAGGGCTATTGCATGAACGGGCAGGAAGGGAATGCTGATTTTCTTCCACAGTCTAGGTACCAGCAAGTCAATTAATAAAGTATAAATATCATAATACCTCTGTATATATACCCTATAAATATACACTATAATACCACAGTGCTCCTTAATGCTTAATGCTCCATTCTGATTGGTCAGAAGGTGATTGATTAATTTTCCATAACAGCATGACTTGGACAGTCATTTCGGGTGCAAGGCCAATCAGAGGTTAACATTAACGTGCTTATACGTAATCATTTCTATAATAACAACTTGCACAGGGAGTTGGAGGGCAGATGGTGCGCATAAACAGATTTTTAAGAATATGCATTATCGTTGAGATGGTGAGGTTTTCTCTGAGAAGACATCTATTCATTATTTTTGGAAGGAGTCTCCAGCGTTAGTGTTTTGCTTAACTAAAATCACAGGTTATTATTATCAATATAATATAAAGGTATGTAATTGTGCTTGTTCTAATACATTCTGGTTCCTATAGTGACAGCTCATTCACAGCAACCTGTATGGTAGATGCTCTACTTAAGCCTAATAATAAAGAGATTTTTTTTTTTTTGAAATTGCCATTATTTAACACAGAATATGTATAATATCTGATATGGTGAATCTTTCTGTAAGGAGACTCCAGTGTCAGTGCTTTGTTTCTGTCTTATTAACGTCAGGAGAGCGGGGAACAAAGATGCCTGTTTATAGCTGATATAACATAAGTGAACTTTTTTCTCGGAGATTCATTAAAGAAACATTAAATATAACTAGAAATGGATAAACAGTATGTCATTCTTTAACAAATAAAATTAAGTTCAGAAAATTGCCTTGGTAAAAGTGGAGAGAAGAGCACTTTAGGATGTGATCTTCTTCTTCTTCTTTTGGCTTTTCCCTTCAGGGGTCGCCACAGCGAATCATCACTCTCCACCTATCCCTATCT
>CM074945.1:5850011-5861204 GCA_037577455.1 Pangasius macronema | reverse complement strand
AACTACAGAGGATTTATGCTGATATTGCCCAAAAACCCTATTTTGTTCAGGTGTTTCCAAACTTTTGGAGGGCAGTGAACATGAGAACAGGGCTATTTATAATCACTCTGAGCCTAAAGAAAATGAAATGACCTTGCGTCTGTAGTTGTAATTTTCCGTAATTACATCTCCAGGCTGACTGCATCCAATCTGGCAACCCTAAACTTGTAGCTGATTCATTATCTGCTTGATGTGCACGGCATACTGTATCACAGTTTCAAGCACGACCTGCATGTGTAACAATTTCTACGCTAGTTGCTATAAAACAACTGTTTATCTGTGGTGAATATAGTTCATTAACTTGTAGGTCTTCAATTAAGACTTAGTTTTAGGTATAAATAAGAAGAAAAATAAATTAACATAACTTATTTCATAGTGTGAAAAAGCCAATTAAGAAATTTTACAAGTTTCGGCCAAGAACTTTCATTTCGTTGCATCACGAGTCGCGTGACGTTACGCTGTACAAACAAATGACACAGTGATCAGAATTAGTTCTTGCTACCAATCCTGTGGAGAGTCTTTGCATTATGTTAGCCTTTGTGGTTTTTATCACCAGTTACAACCATCATCTGACCCTTTTATACCACCCAGGTAATGCCTGAAGTGGTACATTTCCAACTTGGAACAGACAAATGAAACAGAAGGCAATGGTAGTAATTGGTATTAAAACCAAATAAACCAATAAACCAGACCAAATAAAGAGCCCAAAATTTAAAAAAAATCAATCTTTTGGCTTGTAGGTCAATGTTTGAAATAAGATGTAATAATCATCTAATAACTAATACAGCAACTAATTCAACTCCTATAAAAAATTATGCACTAAAAACACAGGTCATTTAGGATCACGTCCCGGTCAAAACAGCACTAAGCACTGCGTAGGAATTTTTTGCATTGTTTTGAATATATTTTGGTATACCTATGTTTATGCTTCTAATTGACTCAGCTGTGTCTAGCCCTCAAGAATGTGCATGAATGTTGCTAGACGTAAAATCTAATTATGACACGTTATCAGACCCCTAACCCTAACCCTAAGTCTATCTGAAAAGGTATGAAGTGTAGAATTGGCATTAAACTGTCAGATTATTAATCTGACCCTGTAAACAGAATGTATTATTTCTTGTTCATGTAACAGCTCAGTGACACTTAGTGTACGCAACCCATGAATTTGTAAAACAATAGGGGTGTTTACTATTTTGTTTTATGTTGTACGTCTGACACATTTACCACTTGTTTGCTCAGATGTTAATTATAGTAATTATTTCCAACTCCAACTCTGTAACAGTGCAGGCGGCTGCATGCTGGAACACCTAGCCACGCTGTACTAACCAGAGGCCGCTGCTTCGATTGTGTTTGTGATTTACAGCCCTCATCTACGTGTGCAAGAGTGGTTCGGCTTTGCATCACACGCTGAATACAACAAGCTCAGGAACAAGCTGGCATCAGCTGAAGAACAGAATTAAAACCTAAAACATAAAGGAACAGTAGACTTGTGCTAGCATGCCGGGATTACACTGTTCTCTGCCGTTCCTTCATATTTCAGACACGCAAGCATATCTAGGCAGATTTATTGCGTAATTGACCAGAGGGGAGTTCCTCTCTAAAAGGCCTACCAGCCAAACTATTGATTTTTGCAACGTTCTACACACACAGGACACATACACAGGACAGCCCACTGGGTTTGCACATTCATGCAAGAAGGACAGAACCATGTTTGCCACAGCTAATTGTTTTTTTTTTTTTTTTTTTTTTTTGAGTGGTATTCTCCAGTGTTGAAAATATCTGCTGTACAATTTCCACTCATCTTCCATGAATCCAGTGTGATTTAATCCAGGAGCAGTGCCGTTCAGGGAAAGCAGAAAGAGTATATTGCTGTTTCTGATCATTCCTTCAAATTACAACCATAAAATTCAGCAGGCTTAGATTTAATTCCAGGTTAAATTCCAGTCATTCATTTTCTAGCTCCAATCACATTTATTCAGTCATCAGTCAAGCAACTCTAGCAGTACAGCGACATCCTGCTGCGTCGCATGGCCTCACTGATCAGATAGGCTGGACTGACCTCAGGTTCCTCCGTCATCACTACGATGTTCTGCCATTCGCCACACTGGTTGGACTTCTTGATTGTGTCCACCACACACAAAGCATATAAACAGTCCTCAAAAGTGGCGGCCATGGTGAGCGGCCGGCCATCCCAAGTCCGCCGATCCTCCTGGTCTTGGAAGGCCTGTCGTATAGCCTGGACCATGCAGATGGTGCCAGTGAGGTAGGGGGAAGGGATGTCGCTGAAGGCCTTGTCAGGCAGCGAGGCATTGCCTAAAGGTGTGCTGTCCTTGAGCAGTAGCTCACGGCCTCCCATGCCACTGTTCTTTTGTCCATACAAGTCAGTGCCACACACTGTGAGTCGTCCAGCCGTTCCAACCACTACCACCTCCTGCCGGAACTCACCCGGCACGTTAAAGTTGAGCGTCACGGTGCAGCAGGCTCCACCCTCCAGCACCATCTGAAAAGTGCAAAAGTCGTCACTGGTGATCTGTCTGATGCCCTTGATGTGGTCTGTCTGTTTAATGAAAGTCTTGAGGAAGCCGTGCACCTTGATAGCGCGCCGGCTGGTCAGGAATGTGAGCAGGTCGATGATGTAGCTGCCCACAGAGTGAAGTCCTCCACCGCCCATCAGGTCGTCACAGCTCCAGTTGTACTTCTTGCCTAAGAGGCTGCCACTGTGGACCTGTGCCTCGCAGACAAGCAGTTCTCCCACATAGCCCTCCTCTAGCAGCTCCTTCATGCGCACGAAGGCCGGAAGAAAGCGCAGAACATTACCCATAATGCTCAGCAGCTTGGGGTAGTACTGTGCTGCTGACATCATGCGGAAGGCGTCCAGCGGTGTGGCTGTACGGTCACAGATGACATTCTTGCCAATACCTTAGAGATTAGAGAGAGCAGAACAGAAAATTAGTCAAAGGTTGAGTCATCAGGTTACACGCCAAAGCCAAACAATGACCATGACCAGAAAGCATGCTACCAGGATTACTCAGACTTCTGAACTGGCATTAACTGGGAAAAAAGGAAGTGATAAAAGAAATTTAATTCGGTTAATTTAATGGTTAATTTTTTTGCTATTGTTCATGTTCATAGCTACTGTTTCTAGCTACCTCTTTCATTTCTGAAACAAGAGCCCAAGTGCTTGTTCAATGGCACAAGGCAAGTCTCAGTCACAGTACTTCAAAAGCCCTCTATTTAAGCCTCAACTTTCATTTCATCACACGAAATCCCCAAAGATAGAATGCCCTGCCAAAAATGAATATGGGTGCAAGATGTGCTATCGGAAAAGCACACAGCTCAGTTTCAAAACAGAAACATGGCACTCGTATTCATTTGAATGTGTGCGCGTTTAAATAACTCTGCCGTCTATGTGCGAGAGACTAAAACGATTAACACGCGGTTACATCTGTTAAACTCAAGGGCACTTTGCCCACAGCAATGATCACATTCATAATCCTCCCCACTGCAATTTTTTTATAGAATGATAAAAGTCAGAGTGACCATGATAGCAGGAAAGTCAGCTTCCTACGAACTTGCCAGTGAGATATACAGCATATCCTCAGTTAGCGCGTGTGGTTATAGGGTTGTTTTGCACATTAGTGGACTCTCTCTAATAGCATGTGTGCTTTTCAAAGCTGAAAAGACCTAGGCCAAAACCTCACAGCAGAAGAGTTGCACTTGCATCAAAACACCCAGCCATGATGCATTAAAACCAGGTCTATAAGGACAATGTTTGCCCTCTGATGCATTATGAATGAAGTTGCTGATCAAACAGACTGATTAATGTTAAGCATTATAAGGGAAAATGTTGCAGAAGGATAAGCTGCTCATCAGTGGGAAAGTGGGCCGCCAGACCTGCCATTGTTTGAGCTGTAAAAGGCCAGACTGATTGGCCCGGTCAGCTAGATAAACAGCAGGGGAGCTGGAGTGGTGCCGCTCTCACAGCTCTCCACCACTTCATGTGACCTTTTCTTAAAGGGGCCTGGTCGAGGAACAGCCATTGTGCTTTCTGAGACCCGCGGAACAAAAACTTCTCAGCTAATCTCCCATTATCTCCCAACAGCAGAACGCAGGCTACAAAATTAAACCCCCTGACCCGCTTTTACACTCCCAGAGCATATGACCGAATGCAGTTTCAGATAACGTAACAGCAGAGAAGGCCATGATCTCTACGGGTTGTCCGACTGTAACTGAAGCCTCCTGACCTCAGGCACTGTCAGAGTGAATATATTTATAGATGGTCATGTGATTTTCTGCCTCTTTTGAGATTCTCAAGATTATTGTTAGAATTCATCTGAACTATAAAGTAAGTCTATTTCTTTACACTGCAGTCATTGCTGTTACACTCTTACAATCTAATCATAAGACTCCAGAAATATATCAATATGATGTTCTATTTCCGCTTGCAGATTCCTGTGACTCACTGCTGTGAATGGTCCCACATAGATACCCTAAAAATCTGCACTTCCCAAAAGCAGTTTATGCCCAAGACTTGCACTTTCCTCAGTAGATAATCTCACATGAATACTGCGGATTTATACCTAAGAACTGCTGCCATAATCATAAAGACTGTCCCTTATCCCAGGACTCTCATTCACAACACGCTCTTACTAAAAATCCTTTCAAAACATGTGATACGGTTTGACTTTAGAGTATACATTTGTACGAGAGTAATGATTTATAATCTCACAATCCGGTGTCACCTAGAAGAGGATGTGTTGCCTTTTGAGTCCACTACCATTCATGCTAGCGTTCTTTGACTCACACGTTCGCACTATACTGAGCTGAACTAGGTCAATCTCTATAGTCTACGAGATGCATCTTTGGTTCAAACCACAATGTCACTCGTTCACACACACTCACACACACACACACCACAGTTTGACAGTTCAGCTTGAGAGGTTCCTCTCAAGGTTTCTTCTTCATATCATCTCAGGGAGTTTTTCTTGCCCCTTTCTTGTCCCTTCTGGTTTGCTCACTAGGGATCTAAATCTACATTCAAAGTTCTGCAAAGCTGCTTTATATTTACAGGCTGAATTTCAAATCATTTCCTATTGGCTATATATGCTCACTACATCGGGTATGGTAATAGTGGCCTTGTAGAACCTACACAGTGAACTACATGAAATGTAGTTATATAAAATGCCAAATTATGTTAAAGTATGCCATAAATGTATTTCAGCCATGGCAACTTTTGGAATGAAATTAGCATGCGTTTCCTGATAAGAATGAAGTTTAAGTAGGTTTGGTCTTGGCGGACTATGCTACTGCTGCTTCTGCTGAGTAAGTACAAGACTTGCTTAGTTAAGCATACCTGGACACAGAGATTTTAAGAACCATGCTTCTGCTCCGAAAGGAGAGGTAAGAGCCCGCCCCCCAATGCCCGTACAGATCTATATGGGTGGCGCTGGGGAGGAGGAGGGTGAATGGGAATTCTCATGGCGCATGTGGAGACCGTGCCAGGCTAGTATAGTCGGGATAATGGAGAGTTACGTAGATGGAGAGGCGGACCGATTGGCTGTAGCACCGGTGTCGAGAGAACCAATCAGCGCGCAGACAGAGTTTCAAGACTGAACTAGACATTTAGCAAAATATGTCATGACCATAAAGCATTCTGCTATGCTAAGTGACACACAGGTTTTATTCAATCAAATGGTCTAAGAAATGAGTCTCAATTGACTCGACCTGTGACACAAAGTAACATATGGGGTCTTAAACATCTGCTTACACATTTTGAATGTGTAAATATTATCAAAAATTTCAATAGAATTTAAAGTGTAAAATTCATTCTCATAGCCTTTCTGCAATCTGTGGCTGATGTTCAGTCAGACTGCACCACTGGCTGCAGTATTTTTTTTATATTCATAAACAGACAGGAATATCACATTACATTTACTAGTAAGTCAGATCTGAATGAAGCTCTCCAGTGCTATGGAAGAGAATAAATCGAATTTGCCCTGAGTGTGCTGGGAGTGTGCTGCTCCAGCTCACACGAGCATGTGAGTCTAATGTGGCATTCACACTCAGAGGCATTCACACACTTTAGGAAAAGGCATTTTTAACTTAGGAAAGACAAAGCACAAGCAAACGGCAGCAAGAACAAGACAAGGTCTTTATTATTCATGGAAACAAGATCTGGTAATGTGGATACTAAAATGCAAATCTGCCCGAAAAAAAAAAATGAAAGATGATACAGATACAGAAAGAGAGAGAGAGAGAGAGAGAGAGAGAGAGAGAGAGAGAGAGAGAGAGAGAGAGAGAGAGAAAGCTCATTATTATGCTAACCGTCTCTGGGGACCAAACCGGCACTAATGGGCAAAAAATACACAGGCACACACCCCATACACACTCACACACAGAGGTAGCATGCTTGCATGCATGTGTGTGTAGAGTACGCCATGTTTTTAGTACAAGGACAGGGATGTCTGACTAAAAGTTCCCTTACAAAGTCAAAACTGTCACATATTCCTGTCCTTATGGGGACATTTGGTTTCTGTGAGTAGCCCCCCAACCGCCCTCCTTTTTTTAATCCACTACCATTCATACAAGCTTTCTTTGACTCGCACAATCACACGACAATAAGCTGGTCTGGGTTCATCTCTGTAGTCTACATGATGCATCTTTGGTTCAAACCCCAATGTCTCTCACTCATACACACACAAACACACACACACACACACTTGCCACAGTTTGACAGCTCAGCAGTGCTGAAAGCCTTCCGCTGAACCTCTAGACAGAGGCTGATGACCTGGAAACCTCTCAGGAGCTCAGCCTATCAGATATGAGTCACTGACTGACTGACATCCACAGCACACAGCAGAAGGGTCTACACCTGATCAAACTACCACGGGAGGTGGTAGATATGTATAAAAATGTCCATAATATATGAATTCATTTATTGTTATCGCAAAATAATATCAGTGTCATTTGTATAATAGTAGTGGGAATGGCATTTTGGAGGATTCATAAAGGTTTCTCAATTAAATCACAAGACTTTCAAGTACTTTTCATTAATGTGTTGTTTACAGGAGACCATTGCTGATTTTAGCACTTTTCATTCAGACAGGACAAATGTTCCTCCTATCTTCAAGAAGCCAGATGTTAGATTGCTTGTTTTTCATCGAGCCTGCATTAAAATCATCCTTCATTCAGGTACACTTAAACTAATGTACTGAATTTCAGGTGTGAGTGTTTAGACTTACATTTACATTTACAGCATTTAGATGATGCACTTATGGAGATCAACACACAGAATTGCTTTATCGTCTCCATCAAAAGCATATCCTGATGCTAGTTCATGAAGTCAAGGTCTAAAAACACCATCAAACCTGTACAGCAAGAAAACATACCGTTCAGGGGATTTTTACATTAAATTAGTGCTTATTTAAATGACAGATCTGTGCGGAAATTAAAGTTGTCTACGCACCAAATTATTGTGTTTTTTGACCAATTCATCTATTTAATATTACTCTATTTAATATTACTGTATTTAATGCTAACATGTTACATTTTATTTGGCGTTCTTTACTTTAAAAATGGCCATTTTCCTTGTTTTCCGGTTTCAAAAATCAAAATTTAAGTAATACAGAAGATGCCAATTGTGTTCTCGTCTATCATATCATGTTTGGGTTGTGAATTAAATGGCCTGTGGGATTTACAGCCTGGTTGCTGAATGAGGTTTCAAATCACTATTTGGCCTGAATCAACCCGAGGTCTAAGGGTAGGCCTGCAGATAAGCAGGAGCACGACTGCTCTCAATGGGTCAGAGACCTCATAGAGACTCTGTCCTCAGCCTTAATGGAGTGGAAAATGTCTCTGGGATGAGTCCTCAGTCCTCCTCATCAATTATAGAAACTCTGCCTTCAAACACTCCAGCAGCGTGCGCACAAGCCTCACACAGCTCTCTTAGGAGATACGCTGCCATTTTAAAAGGCCAATCTGTGTGTGACAGAGTGACAGGGATTCTCAACCTGCACTAATCATGATTCTTTTCTATATATTAGACATAAAATTATCCAGGCTTGATGAACTATTATGACCTGTATGTCTCTATTCTCAAACTGTTTCAATATCCCGATCATCCTCTATTCCATCTGAAGTCAAAATGTGCTAACATCACCCATGTCTTAGAAAAACTGCCTCTTAGATGTTCTTGCAATCTTTTCTTCACATGAGCATGCAGAAGCCTTAATACAGAGGACAACTAGATCTTCCTCCAGTTAATATGATGCAAGGTGCAACTATGCACCAATGGCTAGCTATGTTTAAACTACCATAGGTAATGCAGAGAAGTGAGTCATGAAGCATGAAGCTTACACTTCATGTAAGGTTAATGGAAGCGCAAGGGGAATTTTCACAGTGATGCAGTGGTTAACCTGGGGTCATGTGCTGCTCTCAAATCCCTACTGCTGCCTCCAGGCATAAATCAGCCAGCAGAGATCACAGCTGGGCAGCTTGAATATATAATAGTAAAGCTCAAATTAAACACACAAGCCAGACACCAGGATGCCACGCTTTAACCAGGCCACATCATAAGTGTTCACAAGGAGGTTTTTCTACCTACTTCATCCTGCTAAGCTCATGAAGGATGTCCGACCAATCACGTCCACTCCTTCTTCTCCCTCCTGCTTCTGTTTTCCACAATATATAGACTCTAGCTAGGATAAAGCTGTTATTAAAGATGAATAAATGAATGAATGAATGAAGCCCAGGTTACACCAGATGATGTAAATGCATCATGAAGCTCCATGTGAGTATGCTCATGTCCAATACATGGGCAATCAAGGTGGCCTTTTGTACATCCGTCCTGATGCTCACCTCCAGGCCATGGACGCAAGCTTCTACAGCCAGGTGAAATAAATGTTGAGAAAAACCTTTTGCTTGCATCATGGGTTATTCATGATGACGTTAGAATTTCCTGCGTAAAATCTTCACGAGCAACCAAACGTAGCTGTATCGAATGCAACGTGTTACCAGTAACACAAATATCACATTTATAACAATCAATCTCTGTATAACAATCCAATCCACACCCAAATCGACTACTGATCCAGGAGCCATCACAACTCCACACCCAAATCCGATACATATGATATTGATTTTTCTGATTTTTGACCCCTGCCTGGTTTCTCACGACAAATGTGTCTTCTCGTTTGGATTCCCCACAAAAGGCTGCTTCTGACTGCCTTCACATTATCAAACGAATATGATATCCTTTTTAAAACTGTATCGCATTCACTACAGACAAGAATTTTGACAGAAGAATGAAAAACCCCTTAACTCACTTAGAAACTCAATTGCATTAGTGGTCTAAGGGCAGTTGATAAATTTTGGCGACAAAATTATTTCGTCAAAACATGACGATATTAGCTAAATTTAAAACTACAATGATGCGAGGGAACTTTCCAACATTGGCGCAATACACAACCACAAGTATTTCTAGTTCATTACACTTTTTTCTAAGGTTTCACGGTTTTCATGGTTGATCATGCACATGGAAAGATGATTTATACAGATGTAATTTTAGTGTAATTCACAAATATCCTTTATGAAAGCACTCCCTGCGCGTTTCTCATTTCGTAAACATTTACAGACCATCCCGGCAACGTTACAGGTCTTTTGTTACTGCGGCGAAACGTGTTGAAATGACCGTCCGTGCTGATTACACACGTGGTGCAGATGAGGTGGACAAACACTACAGCATTCCTATAACAGTTCAGTAATTATTTGTACACTGAACAGTTAACCACCCTGAAATTATACCCGAGTCAAACATAACAGAGGCACAATCTCCTCTCCTTATCTGACTATTTTGAACAGGAATCCATTATGAAAGGTAATTCCAGTTAAGAGATGAGCTTTGCAAGTCAGCCTAGTAATTGCTCTACCGAGAGCCGGGAAAAGCATGTGCTCCATGCAGCTTGCCGGGGTGGAGGATAATTGAGCGAGCTTCTAGAGGGAAAGGACACAAAGGGGGTAATTACACATTCATCCTGCCTAACAACAACTCAGAGAGAGTCAGAGAAAGACACACACACACACACACACACATAGATAGCTAGTAGAGGTGAGATCAGGCCGTGCTATATGTAGAAAGAAGATATTACACAGCAGAGGATGAAATGAGATGAAAAGTGAAAGAGGAAGAGTTAAAAATACAGTGTGGGTCAAAAGGCATTTTCTCAGTAGGCCTACATAGTGCTTTACTCCATCATACTACATCGTTGTAGCTGTTATACAATTATTTTTACTCAATATGGAAATCACAATGATGTCTCCCAATTATTTCAGCCAGCTGGAGGACACAGTAGTTTTAGTGTACTTCATTACTTCATTGTTTTACTCTATAAGCTGGCGTTTCTTCTTGTATATGCTCTGAAATCTTTTGCACTTAAAATACTAGGTAGATTAAGTACACACAGACGGATATACGGATAGTTAGGGCGGCGCTAGGGTTGTTCCGTGTCAAGGTTTCACGATTAGTCATGGTGCGTGATCAGGCGTTTACCTCATCGTCGACTTCTTTCAAAATACAGATTAAAACGTATTCCTGTCTAGTAACATCTGGTTAATTTTTTTACCCAATCAAATTCCTAACTTCAGTGATTCTCATCACCAGTGTGTCACCCTGTGAGTCCATATCTCTGGACTCACCTTAAAACATCCCACTAAAACCTCCGATTCTCCGCAGGGAGGATGGGACTGCACCGAAAACCCTTTAATCCTGTTAATACTGTTTCAGACATGTTACATAGCTACCTCTGCTGCCACTCTTAGCATGTTTTGTAACTTTATCGTACACACAGAACAACATGAGATTGCTGATCAAAACTAAATGAAACACTGGCACATCAAATTCCGTCTAGAAATTAAGGTCTATATTCGGGTTGCAGCCATATTTTCCGAATACGATGTTTATATGTGTACTGAATATTCCTGTATACATGGTTGTCGTAAGTATGTCTGAGTTGCCCTTCCAAAATACCTAGCCTACAGCTAAGCATCTGTTAGCACCCACAATGCCTTGCAGACTGAGCATGCGCATACATCTCCTTTCAGTGGAGTTTCTGAATACGGTGTTTACATGCTATAAATTTCCGATTAAAACAGGTATAT
>CM074945.1:5830955-5845058 GCA_037577455.1 Pangasius macronema | reverse complement strand
AAAAAATCCCACAAAGTGCTACAATAGTTTAGGGTCCAAACAAAGTGCCCTTGAGGGAACAGAACACCTAATATTCACTTTGCCATTTGTACGGAATAGAAAGTAGGGCACCATTTCAGTCATAGGGACTGACTTCGTGTCAGGATGCCATGTGCGCCACGGAGCTTCCCTGTGCCTTGGGACCAATTAGTCACCCTTCTACATTCGGCATGGTAGACTACACCACCAAACACATCAAGCTGTACACATCATTATTCCAGCAGGATTTTTATACAAATGAAAGAAGGGCAGAGGGCAGGTGCTTTTTAAATGAACGATGAGTAAAGGCCGCAAATGAGTTGTCTTCATTTAACCCTATATTTGAAGGTTAATATAATTACAGCTTGCAATTTGCAGCTAACATATTGTATTCGTTGGGCAATATGGCAAAAATCTTACATCATGGTACACTAACACATTTTCATAAAAGCAAAGTGCAATCATAATGTTACGTTTTTATTGTGATATTAACATCTAATCTCTGCTTCTGATTCTCCACTAATAACTTCTGTGTTCCGAATCTCAAGGTTGCAATCTGATTGGCTCTCTGCACTTCTACACGCTGCCTTGAACTAGAAAAACATATATTGAAAAAGCTAAGATTGAAATAGCTAACAAACCAGGATCTTGTTTCAATCTGGATTTTTCAATACATATTGAAAAAGCTAACATCATCCCATTCTTAGACCGGTTTATTAGCCAGTTTTTTTTTTTTGTTTTTTTTTTGGAAACAGTGATGAGTAGACAAGTTTGGCCATTTACAATACCAGTCAAATGGCCTCTTCCTGTAAAAGTAGCCAGTTCTTGGCTCCTTTCAGTGATAAAAAGTACCAGACTCTCAAGAGAAAGCTAGAAGTCTGGCTTGAAAGACTATCAATTCTGTACCATCATATTGCCCTGACCCAGATTTACATAACACCAATGTGGTGTCCCTGTGGGCTCTTTATTTGTCTCCACTCCACACTTTTTTAGAAAAGTGTATTACGTAGAGGTGCCTTATAGAGGTCTTATCGTGACGGCCATCCTAGCCATGTGCCTTAAAGCTAATAACATGAACAGGGTTAATCTCTTAATGAGACACAGAAAGCAGAATTTACTGGTCTTCAGAAACAAGTGTGATATCTTATTATACAACAATACTTATAGATTGCCATGTCTGTCAAATGATATAATATGTCCTCTATTTCAAAGCATTCAATAAATCCTTGTAACAAAACCAACAATGTAATGAAAACAGAAAACTCCTCTGATCGAACAAGATCCAAGGTCAGAAGGCTGATCATCCTTAGCCATAGTAAGACAACTTAACATGATATAGATACACTGTTCCTAAACAAAGCTGTCCTCCAGTGCTATTAACGAGGCGAGATTTAGTCCAACACGTGCCCCGAGCATGTGAGACATGTTCATTCCAAACCTAATCTCATTTCAACTGTTATGATTATGCAGCCATTAGAAGGACAGAGGCACAGCAGACAGAAAACACCGCTGATCTTTTCAGTACAGTGATTTACAGAAAAACAAATATGACAAATACTTTTAAATGAACTTTCTCTTGTTTTTTTTGTTGACATAACCACAAGCTTGTACTCGCAATTCATTAACTGTAAGCCATAACTGTACCTGTTCTAATATTAAAAGTAAAGCACACGTGATATGCTAACAAAGCATACCGAAAAGCAGCTGTTTATATTTTACTGCACTGCAATAAAGGTTGAAATTATAATGCAGTTATAGAGTAGATCTTGAGCAGTGAAATATGAATATACAGCTAACCTACAGCAGCCAATTCAGCCTAATGTGATAGCATCCGCTCTAAAGGAGTTCACTATTTGCTAATTACCCTTTTTCATCTGACACTGTGCTCTCTTTAACGGTAGGGAAGCTAGAGCCGACCCTAATCATCAGTACTGTCAGTACATCCACGAGTTGAACGGGAAAATGATGTAACAAAGAAAGACACCTTCACTCACAGCTTTTATATATGCAAGGTCACTACCGGCTGAGGACTACTGCTCTGTCTGCCTGTCTGCCTGTCATCCTGTCTGCCTGTCATCTGCCCCTGCTTACTCACGGCAGCTGCAAATAAACTACCTCTTTCCAGAGCATGCAGAAGAAGATATCCAAAGCTACAATATGCTCAGCCTCAGAGAACATGGAGAGAAAAGCAGTGAGCGAGTGACAGAAAGAAAAGAGGAATGATAGGGGATGATATCACGGCTCACTAAAGACGTGACAGAGATTTCAGCGAGCGTCTGAGCAAGGAGTATTAGCTGGGTTGATGCCGTGGCAGTGGTAGAGCTCTGATGGGATGATTTAAATGAAAAATACTACAAAGCTGATATACTGCACTGGTCCTATCCTACACTTGAATAAAAAAGAGTGCAAATAGAATAAAAAAAATTATACTTATGGAGATCTTTTTTTCTTTGCATAATCACATACACAAACACCCAATAATCTATTTATCATGCAACGCTAAGCAATATCAAAATGTGAAAGAAGCAATATTTGTTTGTTTTGTTTGTTTGCAATATTTACAGCCCTCTGCTGCCTATAAGGTGAATTCCTGTTACAATGTATACACTGTCAAGTCTTCTCTTTCCCTCCAAATGAATTGTAGCCCCTCCAGTAATACTATGTACGCGCCATGATGACGTAGATTCCCCCTTCACATCGCAGTTCGAATGGCGAAACGAGCACACACTGGTGTTTATTCTGGCCTTGTTATCTGATTGTGACCACCTGTTTTGTGCTAGTTCTTGATTAGTTTGTCTATCTATACTTTGTTGTGTCTGCAACATGTTCATGTTGTGTTTGCCCATGTTCATGTTCTCCTGAGTGCCTTGTTTCTACATATTATGCATTATCCATGGTTGATGTTGCCTGCTAATGCTTTGATGCATGCCATGGACAACGACTGTATTATGACTGTATTAACCCAAATAAATATCATGCCGACCACCCACATTTGCATCCTACTTTATGTTCTTGCACATTACACACAAGTTGCCTTTTGGAGAAAAAGAGCAGAGCTGAGATCTTGAGCTTGGTGTCAACTGGGGTTGGAACTAATTTCTTGACCTTAAAAATTCTTTGACTACCTTTAACACCTTTAACTACCCAACTCAGGTATTCTCTGTTGGAAGTCATTAAACTACAGCAAAAGTAGCATTTTGAAAAGTAATACATTTTATACCACCGGGATGTTGAATGTTTGATTCTGATTAGTCAAAAGCTATGGATTAATTTTCCATAATTATTAGCAGTAGTATGGTTTTATAGTAACAACATACACAGGGATTTGTATGGAGGACGGGACACATAAACAGATTAAAAACGTGTAATAGAAGGAGTCTCCAGTGTCAATTCTTTAAAACAGTCAAAGGTAAAGCTGTAACTTTAGGTTTTCTGCTATAGGAATGTCTTCAAGATGGAGGGCAAGATGACAAACTTTCTTTTTTTTTTCATCCTATTCATTTTGAGAGAAATAAAAAAGAGAGCCTAGTGAGTGTAACTGTTTATAGCTGCTATAACATATTACTGAAAGAGGAACTAACTTGTTTGGCAGATGTTCCTCAACGGTAAATGCAACTATAAGGTGATAAAAGTATGCATGACTGTGGTATAAAAGGAATTACACGCTTCAGGTTTTTGCTTTGTGTATTGGGCTGTATCAAACCATCATTTATTATATATTTTCCTTTAACAGCATGACTCGTGACGTTTTACTCCTTACATAACAGAACGAGGTAATTTTAGGTCCAACCTACTGTAGAACTTTATGAAAGTATATTAATTTTATTACACTGCTCACTATTTGGATAGTATCGTGTGTAAACTTTTTACAAGCTACAATTTAAAAAAAAAGTCACATAAAATAACTCCTTGTTTTAAAAACAGTGTTGTCAGTGAAAGACACAACAGGTTGTGTTTTGACTAAATTTCATTTAGCCACAACATATACTATAACGGTGTTATCAGGCACTGCTCTCGTCACTACCGATTAGTGATAGTAGTGCAGCTATCAAATGTGACGTCATTATCCCAGCCACTCATTAGTGGTCCAGAGCCCTGAGTGTTTGATTTCCTTACGTGTTGTCAGTATATGCAGGCCATTGTTTGCCTTGGTCAGCCTACAGTCTCTTTTATCTTCCTCCCACCAGCTGTGAGAGTGTTAGTCAGAGAGCATTGTGGGAGGTCACACCACAGCCTCATTTGAATGACTGACATTGTAACACTTATGATAGCTGGAATTGAGGCTAGTGCTGGTTTGGTATGCTTATTTACAAAAATGCTGATCTTTTGGAATTCTTATAAATAGCCAATTTCAGGAAATCAGCTAAAAAGAAAGTAGCATGTTGTAATAACATAAAACTGCAACTCCATCATTCAGCAAATTAATGGTATGACAACCAAATCATACTAAAACCGGTGTAATGATGAAACGAACAGCATGTGGCCAATCGAAAAGCCCACGTAGGTCAATGTTATTATAAAAATCAACTCTATAATAATTCTATAATAAATAACAACTGTCTTGTGCTCATCCCAGGATTCTTATTCACAAGACACACTCGGTACTGTTCTTCTTTATTATTTTACAACTGTATAATGTAATGAATTATAATCTCGCTATTGGGTGTCACACAGAAGATGGCCTCCATTTGAGTCTGGTCTCTCTCATGCTTTCTTCCTCATCTGAGGGAGTTCTTCTTGCCTCTGTTCCCTCTGGTTTGCTCATTAGGGGCCTAAATCCAGACCCGGATTTCTACAAATCCACTTTGTGACCATATCCATTGTTAATTATATATATATCACGTATGTCATTTATTATTATCGATGAATTATATTATCGATTGTATTATCGATTGAAGTTACCATTTTTACCTGATATGATCTTTAACTAGAAAACTGTTTGTTTCAACTAAGTAACATAATTACAGCAATTAATGCAATGAGTTTTTGTTCTAATAAAGGTCAGGGTCACTATTCATAGTGTAGTTTGATCAGCTTCGTTTTTACTTCCTCTAGAGTTACCCTAATTTCTTATGAGCCAATACTATGAAATGAAACAGCCTCTAAGCTCCAACCTCTAACTTCTATGAACAGGATAAGTCAGAAATTGAGAAATATACACTGCCAAAACGCTGACTCTCTCTAGACTAGACTAAACTAGACTAAACTAGAATTCTATATATGGCAACCAAAAATGGGAGGAGGTACGTATATTATTCACAATGTGGGATGAGAAAGAGCAGTCTAACTTGGCCACACTGTGCATGATGCTTGCGCTCACCACAGTGAACTTCCTGTACTATGACACCAAGGCAAACTACGTTCTTACTTTTTTTGTCCAAACACTCCTTTGTTGACAAATATCGACATTATTACATTCACTATTGTCCTTGTAACAGATGTTCCACAACACTAAACATAACTATAAACTGATAAAAAGTACAATGTGATCTTTAATATATAATATATATATATTAGCAAAGCCCATATATATATATTTTGGCAAAGCCCAAAATGGCAAAATATTAAGCTTTTAATGGTTTTAATAACAAATCATTGGTTAGGAAATTAGAAAGAATTAAACTAATAGATAAAGGAAGTTAGTATGGGAGCTTTTCCCTTTGACAAGAAATTTACAAATTCGGAACACTGGGAACTACTCGACGTAGTCCACACCGTCTTTTGGTTTATTACTGATTAGAATTAATTAAAAAAAATCACAAAAGATATTTTTGGAAAACCTTTTTACACCCAGACACGTGTTAGTCTGAATTTTACATCAAACATTTGAATCATTACCATGATGTTACCATACATCATACATATAATGAATTTCCATGTTTCTAGCTTTTCCCCAAACAGTTCACTGCAGAAAAAGTAAACGAGCAAACGATGCACTCTCAGTATCTCTATATATAACTGTGCTATAAGAAGAATAAAACAGTTGAAGATGTGCTGCTATTGAAAAAACTTCAGGGTTGTAACACTAACTCTGCTTCACATCATGCCACGCCGTCTTATTTCATTCCTTACATTTCGAGAATCGGTTTACCAATTTTACCACTTATGGCAAATTAGATTATTAGATTGAAACTCTGTAATGAGTGCACATAAATAATGTATTGCATGTTACATCCTGGGTATGAGATCAGACTTGTCTGGATTCCCAGCAAAACCATTTAGACAAACACACATTGTGCCATAAGGATTGAAAAGGATGATTGAGTTTTTCTGCTTACTCTATTTCACTATCCTCCTCCTATCACTATCTCCTATCACTTTCTGTAATGTTTATGTTACTGGTGGATCTACAATGTAGCGTAAATTCTTCCATTTTTATTATATCCTCCACCATTGTAGCTACATTCATACAGGAAGGTGTATGTGTGTTTTAAAGTAAGGTGTAGTCAGGCACAGGATCAAGCATTTCAGCCAAGCTAAGCCCATTTCACTTAAACAGTGGTCATGGGAAAAGAGTAAAGTCCCTTTGTATTCATTATCCCATAAGCAGGATCTACTACTCCCAGAAAATAAAGCCCGGGACACACTCCTCCTTCTACTGTAAAGCAGATTTGCATGATTACACAGTTCGCTGTATTCAGGATGCGACGCTAACGTGAAATGCAAATACTACTGTGGTGCTAGGTCAAATGCCAAATGAAGCTAGTAAAGCTTCTCGAAGGCGGAATGAAATATACATGAAAATGTCAGTCTGAATGAGGACGGCTAGCTTCTTTGCCTAGTGAAAGCTTTTTTTTTTTCTTCTTTACACCCATCAGCATGTGAGCTCCACTTCCCTAACTCAGGAATGCTCACTAGTCAGTGCTTAGAGAAGGTGGGCGATTCATTTAGTGAACAAAAGCATTTTCACACAAATTAAGTAAAGCTCTCTCTCTCTCTCTCTCTCCCTCTCTCATATATTCGCTCTCTGTTTCAATTAGCATGTAAATAGCCAACCAGATGACTTGAGACAGAGGCCCAGGGAATTCTTACACAAGTGACAGCCCTTACTAGAAACATGGGAAGGGCAGCTTCACTCCCGCACCCCTTCTCTGGGACTTTCTTGAAGGTGTCGGATACGCAGACTAAATATGTACGGTGTGGTGAGTGGGGCACGATGTTTGAGGCCAGGAAATGAAGGAAGGTGGATAAATCCTTCCCGTTGTCTCTTTGACTTCGACACCCAAACACCTAGTGAACGTCAAAACGAGATTTATCGGATACGAAACTGTTTGTCCTGTCCTCCGCTGATAAGTGCACTCTTTTTCTTTCTTCGTACCTGTAATTTTCCAGGACAAGTCAAAGAAATATTGAGGCAACATCTCTTGAAAAAAAAAAAAACATTCTGTAGATGCGTAACAGTTTCATTGTGTGATCAACGTCCACACACCGGCACAAAGAAAAGTTGAATTCAATTTACTAAAATTTCCATTTATCTCAGCCGAGTTTTGCTTTTTTTGAATTTTGCACTGAAGATACATGACTAATCTAGCTAACATATGGGGATTCTTATAGCTGCCAGTTTAACCGAAATCTTCACATACTTTCCATTGACATAGTGACATTTAAAATCAAAGTAGTTTATAAACTTAGTTTAACCTTGATTTAAAAATAGGTCAAATGAAGATAAGACTCGTCCTTCACTAACTGGTTTCAAGATGGCTGTTTCTTCTGTTTTTAAGTTATGCAGCATTTTTTTCTGTCCTTTTTTTTTAGATAACAGTGTGTCATGAATTGTCAGAAACCATATATGTAGTTTACATATATAAAGTTTCAAACACCAGTTTATTTGCCCTGAGCTACTGTTTCTGTAGGCCTGTTTACAAAGCTGCAATGTGTCAATTTTTCACATCATGTCATAACTGCTTCCACAACTTTGACCTCAAATGTCCTTAAGTGCCACCTTTCCATTGCACTCACACATTATTCCCCAGCATCCATCATCTGCATCTGCATGCTTAGCTGCTAACCAGCCAGAGCCTTCCAAATTCGCATTCCTCTTTTGGAGGAAAAACTGATTAGCTTATCAACGCACCACACAAAGTAAACAGACCAACAGTGTGGAGATAATGACTGTCCCACACCCTGGAAAGGGGAAATTGATTTGCATTCTGAGTCATTCTGTAGGATTGTCTAGTCATTTTGCCTTCTGTTGAAGTGTTGGAGCCTCTGCATGCCGTAATGTCCGTCAGGGTACAATGTGGGCCCTGATGTTTCCAGGTCCAGGATTATAACAGGTGTAATTTGGACGATATGGGTAGTCCATAGCAATACAGCGATTATAGCAATAATTGGCGTGACCATCGTATGATTCAATTTAAATATTAAATATTAACAGTAAAATTATTTATTATACTAATAATGTTCCAGTAACAGGTAAACTTCATTAAGTAAAGGTAATTAAAGGACTAACGACCTCAGTTCATCTTTTACATAATATAAGAAAGATCTGGACAGATCAACTGATCAGATAGATATTAGATATTTCTTTGCCGGCATGTTTACGGATTTTATTCACTGCTATGGGATATTGCAATGAATAAAGTGAATGGACAGATATGTAAATCACGGGTAAGGTGAGGAAACATGATTTGACATCGCCTGAAGAACAATTTCAGACTCACTGTGAATAGTGAATATGTTCGTCAATCCCAAACAGTGAGTGTAATACTAGCTACAGATGATTAGCTACTAGTGATTAGCTTCCGAACTAGCTACTGCTTCTTTTTATTTTAAAATCTAAGACCATAATTTGTATTAGTTAGCTGGCTGGACAATTTCTCCATCATTCATGAACGTCTGCTAGCAAAATGGAACCATCTTGAGCTTCTACAATAATGTACATGATAAAACTAGCCACCTTTATGCTATTTCACCTGAACTCCCACGAAAGAGGACAAAAACAGGTGATGGACTCTACAGTTAACTATAACTGTAGTTGTTTTTAATCATTTAAAATATATTTCAGCCAAATGTATCATCCAAAGCAATTGAGGAGCTATATTACCACATCCTGCTGTCCCTCTCTAAATCTATGGCTATCCTACAGTCATAGTCACAACAAGGAAATGTAGACAACAGCCTTGTTTTCACACATTCAGAACTTCAAGAAACAAACATGATAGTGAATGGAGCAAACATATTAGCCTCATATACAGAAGTCTTTATTTGTTGCATTTTTAAAGGAATGGTCCACCTCAGACGTTAACTAACTAGCTTAGCGCAGTACAGTGCATGTTTACTTAGAGAGCTTTAGCCCCTGACCTGCAACTGACACATTTATCAACACAGAATTACGTAACCTGACTAAAGCAGACTTTGATAACCTACACAGATAAAAAAAAACAGTCCCTTACACAAATGAGGGGACTTTGTCTGTCTCTGGATCAAATACAAATTCATGAACACCAGCTTATAAACCAATTTGGCCACAGAGTAATCACCTAAGCCAATGCACCTCACTTCCAGCCTCACTTCAAGGTCTTCATCAGCAGGGGATTAGATAAATACGCTAGCAAAGTAAACATCAAGCTGTCCACAAGAATTACTGTTCAGAACTAAGAGTGAATAAATTGCTCCAAATGTTCTTCCAGAGTTACACGACAGAACTACAATCAGCTGATTCTGAAACTGTTTACAATATCTGAATTAAAGCCATACATTTTACAATACTTTCTCCCCCAGGCTTTGTTGTGATAAGGCAAAAAGTTGAAAAGCAGCCATTCCTGTAAAACCAGTAACACGTGCAGTCTTCTCAACGTGTCTGACGAAAGTGATACAGCAGTGAATGAACTGATACTGAAAGCTGACAAGGTAAAGCTAATTTCAGCAACCTCTGTTCCTGGGCTTCGACAGGAAGTGAAAATCTGTTAGGGCAAAAAAAAAAAAAAAAACCCACCAAAAATATAACTCTTCCTAGTTGAATTCACTCTCAGATGTTCATTATACACAAACTTAGTGGTCTTGTTCACTCTGTTCGATGTATGTTAGTTGTGAATACAGTTAAAAATCAGTTTCCAATGACTGCACTATAGAGTATATAAAAAAAAGAGAGATTGGTGAGGGAATAACTGTTCACAACTGCCATAACGTAAGTGCTATCAGGCACCACCTTGTCTCATGTACGTTCCACAACATCAACTGAAGCTATAAACTTATAAACTATAAGAATTATGATGTGTTGTTAATTAATACATTAAAACTTGTAATCATTGACAAACTGATGTGGTATAAAAGGAGTGAAACGCTTGGGAACAAATTGAGCAGATTGAATATGAAAGTATAGTTTTGCACTGAATCCAAGTGTGTTAAAGGTGTTATTACTGTTTTGCTCGCATTTTGTTGTTAAGGAAAGACAAGGTCATAATGTCATTTATAGCAAAATTCCACCGGATACTAGATTAGAGACACAGTCAACAGTCAACAAGAGAGGTCATGATCATTCTGCGCCTCGGACTCGTCCTAGGGTTATGGGCTATTTTTGGGTCATGAGGATGATCTCAACGCCAATGATGAATCATTCTCAGAATCTACTGGTTATTTTGAATCCTTACTGGACACCTGCGTATGCCAGTCTGTGTTTACCCACCCTGTTGGCGGAACACCAAAACCAAGCGAGAAGAGAAAAAGCCTGAGTCATATTGGATATCCTTTTAAAAATAGGCCTGAGGTCTTTCAGTGCCAACTGCAATTAGAAGCTAACCCCGATACTGTCAGGACTCATTGCAGTGTCCAGATGCATCATTCCTCACTTGTGTTACACGGCTTTTCTCTTAGTTTCAATATAGGCTCTGAATAATTCAGAGTACTTACTGAATAATAATTTAAAATGAATAACTGGGTAATAATTTAGGAGTTTAGAGGGTTAAATCACCTGACTTTGAACAACACGAACATATCAGCGAGTGACATTTATACCGGAAGATGAAGGCGAGTTTCAACACACAGGATGTGTGCAATCACACCCACCAATCGAGGCATTGAGATTAGCATGTCTCAAACAGTCATAGTACTGACGAAACTCTGTATGTCATGACACAGAATCTTCTAACCAGCCGGTATGATACTGACTATCACATGAATCCTGTGCAACCTGGATGTATTGCACTGTACAGGCTGCAGAACTTCATGACCCAGACGTGTGAATCAGGTTTTCCATCATATGGCCAAGCCAGGTTTTGCATGACACTACTGCTGAGATATATTTGGTTGCCACGCCTAGGCTCCGACCAGTCCACGTGTGCTAATACCTGACAACTAGTACAAGCAGAAACATGTATTCACCTTCCAACAAGATATTAGTGAACAACACAAAGTGATTGAGTTACCAGAGAAGGTAACTAGGTTTATAATGATCCTTCCCAACCCTAGACACAGAGAGATGATAAAAAGTTTCGCTCTTTCCCAAGACCAATACACCTGAACCTGGTAAAACCATCTTGTCTCAGGGACTTGTTGAGTATCACCCTATTGTTTGGATAAGAATGGTTATAAGGCTTTAAAGCAAGCTTAGCAAGTGAGTTAGTGCTACTAATGATCGGTTCCTTTTGAAATTATAGCTCATAATGACAATCATGGTGAAACAGACAAATCAGATTTCCTGTAATTATTTCCTGGAAAGAAAACGTATGATGTAAGGCACGTGTGTTAAAAGCTCAGATAGTTTAAGATTGGGAAACTATGCACTAGAGTACATGTATACATACTCAGCTGGGAAATGATTTTATTCTTATATTGGGGGATTCCGTCTCTACTTGACTAGGACCGAAGAAGAAAAAAAACACTATGTTATGACTACACTTTCGAGACTCATAGGGCTCATAACTCGTTACTGATCCAATACTGACATCCTCACAGTTACCCAGCTGAGTCTCTGAGTTATTTCCCCAGTTACATTAAAAATCACAAGTATGACAGCTGTCTGGATTTACAACAAACCTCTGTTCACATGTATGATCTTTGTTATGTCAGTCAATAAAACATACATTCACAGCAAATAAATCAAGACTGATCAACATACTGAGTATGCAAGTATCAACCCTGTTACTGATATTCAGTGTTGGATCAGTGCTCCCTTATTCTGAACTCTGAAATAACATTATAAATGCAATCTGTTTTCTGTCTTTAAAATAGTTTATAGTTTATCGGGGCCAGATTGTTTATTGATGATATGGTAATTTTTTTTATATCTTCACTCAATTTTATGTTAAGGTCTTTGGGATATCGGAACCAAAATGAAAAGAACAATATAAAAACATGGATTATTAAAGATCGCTTTACACAAGAGACATAATATTTAAGAAATCCACATGCACATATTCTTTCGTCTGTCACACTGTCACGGTTTCAGGTTAAGTGTAGTGTCATGGTTTTGGAGGAACTATACTTCCTTCCTAACATTACATCTCTCTGTCTTAACTTCTAAACTTCACTATTATTCGTCACTTATTATAGGCATTGCTTCCTCATAGCTCCAGGGTCCCTGGTTCGATCCCGAGCCTAGGTTACTGTCTCTGTGGTGTTTTGCATGTTCTTTCCCTGTCTGCGTTTTTTTTTTTTTTTTTTGCAGGTTCTCTGGTTTCCTCCCATCTCCCCAAAAAACTGAAAACATGGCAGTAGGTGGCCTGGCTATATCTCTCTATATACTACATTGCCCTTAGATGTGAATGAGTGTGTGAGTGAGGACTGCCTTGCCATTCTGGGTGTATATTTCTGTCTGTTGGATAAAGTAATCAATTGAAGATAGATGAATGGATGGATGAATGAATGCACTGGCTGTCACAGGGTTACTTGTCCTGTAGAACAGTGATTCTGGGAGAAGATTATATTTCATTTCTATTCCAATCCATGCTGAGAGGAATGACAATAAAGCTGACTTGACTATTATTATTATTATTGTTGTTATTATTATTATTAGCACAGGTGCATGAGTAGGAAGCAGATCCATATGCACACATGCACATGTGGTGTACATGTCAAGATGCCTCTCTCACCCAGCGTTTTGACGGCGATCTGGCGCGTGAGCGGCGGGGGAAGATTGATGCACACCAGATCCACATCCTGGTGCAGGAGCACTTCGTCGATGCGGCTGGTGTAGAAGGGCACGTCCATCTCCTTGGCCAGCTCCTCGGCCTCCTCCTGCGTGCGGCCCCACAGCGCCTCCACGGAGAAGCCCTCACTCTTCAGCAGCGGGATGATCACCCGCGCTGTCAGGCTGGTGCCGAACACACCGACCCCGGGCAGCATGGCGATCACAGCTCACTGCTTAGACCCCCAGCTGGTATAGCATGGCAGCACTACAGCACACGATCTCTCTCTCTCTCTCTCTCTCTCTCTCTCTCTCTGTAGCATCAAGTCGGCCATCCACCTGCACCGCGCGCGCAGCTTCCGCCGCTGCCTCGCATTTTCGCTTCCCTGTCCCCTATACAGTCTGAAATCTTAAAGCATTCTCGCATTTAATTCAGCATCCTGTAATCCACAAGATAGGGGCATGCAGGACACGAGCGCAAAATGGTGCACTGAGGAGAAGGGCGCGCGCTACGTCCGTCTTGTGAGACGCGCGTGCAAAACAGAAAGCTAAACCTATCCCCCTCGGTGATGTCGGGCCAAACTGCGCCAATTTCCACAGCCTTAACCCAAACGCCGCTGTGCCTCTGTCAGTACTGCGGCCAGTGTGTCAGTGAGACTCACTCCTCCTCACTCCTCCTCCTCCCTGTTAACCCCTTCTGAGGACGTCGTCCAGTTGTGTGAGGGCACGCAAAGGTACCGTGTCCGCGCCGGTGCCCCCTCCCGCACCGAATGTTCAATGACGTGTTGGGGGCTCGAGCCGCCGACTGAACTGCCACTTCTAGGAATATACATTTAATCTACAATAAATTTAAGAATTTAAGAATTTTATTTATTTATTTATTTATTTACACACACACACACACACACACACACACACACACACAGAGAAAGAGTTAGGTCCGGAAGTATTTGGACAATGAGAGTTTTTGTGATTTTGCCTTTATACACCACCACAATGGATTTGAAATAAAACAATCA
>CM074945.1:5784418-5830855 GCA_037577455.1 Pangasius macronema | reverse complement strand
CCATTGGCAGCCATACATGCCCATGCCATAACACTGCCTCCACCATGTTTGACACATGATGTGGTATACTTTGAATCGTGAGCTAGTCCTCTTTCTTTCACCATATTTTTCTCTTCCTATCATTCTAGTACAAGTTAATCTTGGTTTCATCAGTCCAAAGAATCTTATTCCAGAAAATGGGAAGCTTTTTTAGATGTTTTCTGGCAAATCTAATCTGGCTATCCTGTTCTTGAATGTTACCGGTGGTTTGCACCTTGTTGTAAACCCTCTGTATTTACATTCATGAAGGCGCCTCTTGATTGTAGATTTTAACAGTGATACACCTACCTTCTCCAGAGTATTCTTGACTTCGATGTTGTGAAGGGGTTTTTCTTCACCAAGGAAATGATTCTGTGATCATCCACTTTAGTTGTCTTCCATGTTCTTCCAGGCCTTTCGATGTTGTTGAGCTCACCAGTGCTTTCTTTCTTGATTTGGCCACACCTAAGTTTTTTTGCTCTCTCTCTTATAGATTTATGTTGTTTTTCAGCCTAATGATGGCCTCCTTCACTTGCATTGAGATCTCCTTGGTAGCTCCAGTCGAACTGCTGCCAAATGCCAACTCAGTACCTGATATCAACTCCAGACCTTTTATCTGCTTCATTTGTTTATTAATTATTTTTAGAATTTATATGAATATATTTGAAATCCACAAATCCTGTGGATTACTCAGAGAAACTAAACTAAACTATATTTTTTTTTATATTATATTTTTCACATGTACAAGATATATCAGGGGTTCCAAAATTAGGGGTCATGACCCCTAGTTTTTATTCATTTATTTTACAAATTAATATTAGAAACATCACAGATCGATTTTGAGCCCTATGCACTATGGTGACATGGTGCATTAAGTATTGGAATTTAGAAATAAAAATAAAAATTTCCCAGTCCACCTACATTCACTAAAAAAAAAAAAAACAGTATTTTGTCTCAAATTGTGTACTGTTTTATACTACTGAGTTCTAACTAATGACTGTATATATGGATCCCATGTTCTCTGACACAAAATGCTATTTGAAATGTTATTTAAAACATGTTATGTTTTGTTTTGAGTAGGATCATCTCAGAGGGATGTCTCATAAAGGGACGTCTCAAATGGATCATCTCAAAATGAACAATCTCAAAGTGAAATTAATGTCTTATTTTCCTATACATTACAATATTTTAATTCCACCTTCTTCTCTGTATAGCTCTGGTCGATATCTCTTAACTGTTATTCTATAAGAACAAAACAGATAAAATTATAGACACCTACAAATGATTGCAGTAGGAGTCCAATCTTTTGATTTTAGTTATCTTTATGTTAACAGTGCATTATGATGGCCAGTTCATGTTATCTTTATGTAACATCTCATGTTAGCTCTCTAGCAGTACGAACTGTGGGATTACCTAGTTTCTACTTACATAGTAACAGTATCAGTATGGAGATATCTAATGGCCTGGCCTGCCCTTGTTTGTTCAATATTTCAATTAATTTTCTCCTAGTTTACTAGAAAGGTGCACTGTATATGTGCAGTAACATTTTGTCACTAAAGTGAATCTCTGTGTGATGGATGTTTCATACCAGGACTTGGATTGAAGAGCTGAAGTGTGCATGAGTAATCCTGACCTATTACAATAAATCCCTAAGTGAAGAATGCCCTTCTGCCCTTGAGCCATGCTTAACCGTAGGCTAGGTAGCGAGGAAGAAAAGGTGTGAGAGGATACACTCAACACATTGCAAAATCGGACTGTTTGTCAGACAAAATAAAGTAATTAGACACCAAATCTTTCTTTAAATCTTTCTATTTCAAATTGCAAGAAAATAGCAGACATCCTTTGTTGGGAAAGTCATTCACAGACTAAATAAAGTGTATTTAGTCAATAACCACTACTATTAGCACTGGATTAAATCCTCATGCTGATGCTTTTGAGCCATTAGGGGTCAGTCTGGGCCGTATGAGCGATTAACATGTGAATTATGCAATGTAATTTGTCTTTAAGATTTATTGCACAGAAATGGCTAGCAGAGCACTGGACTCATTTGGGGGAAAAATAATGAGGCTGGAAGCCATACTGTTAAATTTAGACACTGATTATGTTAAATTTGCACTGATTATTGTGATAATTACAACTAGGACTATTCATTCAGCAATATACTGGCATTATACTGCACTCCTATGTTTGTCATATTGTCATTTATATATATCGACGATATATCTGTCGACGCCAGAATCGGTGTATAACTACACTTCCCAGAAATCAGCGCAGTCTACCAACATGGCCGCCAGGGACTACAACACCCAAACTCTCTCTTGTTCACATGTACCAGATTACTGATTACATACACCAGGACTCAATTACCTTCACACAGTATTTAAGGACTTGCAGTTCAAACACGTATTGTAAAGTATACACTCTGTGTCATTTACCACTACTCAATACCAAGTCGTTTGATTACTGTTTGTCTCTCTGGTTTGGTGATCCAATCCTGGTATTCTCTTTTTGTGATTCTGCCTAGTCCAGTTCATGTTTTCTGCTCATCGCCTTGGATTATGTCTCTGTCCTGTTTGTCCTTGTGTCAACAACTGACTCCTGACAGTATCATCACCTTTGTCTTCATTTCTTTTACCCAGAAATTCAACTTAAGCGTCCAGATAAGCCAACAGTAAACACTGACAATCCCTGTGCAAATATTGATTTTTCTATTGAACTTAAGTTGCAGACTCTATATAGGGCCCTAAATGTGTACAAAAGTGACCGCACTTGCTACATTATCCTTCATAGGCAATGCAGGTGTTATAACGTCTTACTAACATATGCACACATCTTTATAGTTGATCCAAATCAAGACAGTAGATTCATTGATGAAACAAATATCAGTAATGAAAACAAGTGCTTTAATAAAGTTCTGTAAACTTCCAGACATCTGCTCCTCTGATGTGTGTTTACATAGAAAGGGAAGAAAAATGAACTTGCTAGTCATGCAGCTAATCATGTAGGTAGATATAACATACATGATTGCTTAATGTAATAGTTAATCCAAAGATACACAATTCTTCAGTTACCCCAAATTTAGCTGGTTAGTTGTGTTTGACATTTGACATTTTTTTCTTCTTTGATGAAAAGATACCAAATAATAATCATAATAGTAATAATAATAATAATAATTCCAATTCCAGTTGACTAAGATGGCTGCTTCCATGATTTTAGAGCATTCACTATAAGTTATTTGAAGGCAGATATTTATGGAAAAGATATTGTGAGATAAAAGTCCATTATTTGTTAATGAAATCAACCTTCTAGCTCCAGGAGCCAAGCCTTTTCTTTGGAAAATCTATTCCTATAATTAACAACAAAAAATAATAATGAAACAAAAAAAAAAGTATGTTCTAAAATAAGGAATACATTATGATTTACAATGAATACCTTTCCTCAGTGTGAGTTGGCACAGGAAGTTTACAAGGGCGAAAAAGGATGAGGTAGCATATAAACACAACAAGAACTGTACAACAAGGTGTACAACAGGGAAACAGCTGTTTTTGCAATCACTGAATACAATAAAGTGTTGAGTCGTAGCTAAAATGGGTAGGGTTTTTTTTTGTTTTTGAGCAGCTCATATATCTTCATTGTTCGTTGCCATGAAATTGCCATGAGTGAACAGTGTTCAGTGTTCAGTGTTCAGTGTAGTGTGTGTTGAGACAGCCTTGAGACATGTCAGGGAGAGTGTCTTATTTACAACCAGTGTATTGTCCTATGCTGGATTATTACTGACTGACTTATTACTGCAGGTGTATTTTAAGAAACAATATTATTATTATTAATATATTACTATACATTACTATTATTACATTTAAAGCAGTTCCACATTGCAGTACATCAGCTGATAGTAAAATATCCTGGCATCCAGGATTTGTAAACAGGAGGAACGGGGGAAAAAAAAAAAGAAGATCTGGACCACCAGTGACTAGTCAATAAGTAAAGGAGGCGTCTTTAATAGCCTGTCAATCATGCCGCATGTGAATTCGGCAATCTTCCTCTTCCTGAAGTACAATTTTGCATTCAAAGGTTGTGTTTGAGGGTATGGCTTGGGATGGAACACTGAAGTGAAGAGATGTGTTTGGCGTTAGCTTTTTTGCTGCTAAAATCACTGGCTATGCTAGTACTTTCGGCATGGTGCTGCATGGTGACAGAATGAAAGTTTCCAGGGGGTGTAAGTAAGGAAATATCTCTCTTGCTGTGGTCTAGTTAAACATGAGGGTTAATTGAATTTTGTTGGGGTGCCAAAAGTTTCTACTCATCATATTATTTCTTTCCAGTGGAACTGGTGCCACCTGGTGTACCAAATTACAACCTTATGAACGAATTGTTGTAGATATTGTTCTGAGTGTACCTTGCTTTTATATTTGTTCACTTTTACTCAAATAAAGTAGTTTGAATAAATGATGGCTAGCAATAGAAATAAAAGACAAATGAGCCAAAGACACGAGATACATTTCAGCACTTTTTAATTATTTAAATTATTCAGAGGCACAAATGTAATTTAAAGGGCTACTCTCCACTACTGTGCATCCACATGTGCTACAATCAGTGCCTTTCTTATATCATTCTAGTACAGGTTTTGGTCGAGCGTGTCCATCACAGCAGATGTGAGACATAGGGTCTTCTTCTTTAAATCAAAATAATGAGGGACTGTGGATTTCATGATCTGAAATGTTTTAGATATAGATTTTTGATCACTCTGCTACACATTCCACAGATACACATACATACATACACAGATATTACACATACATTGTACATTCTCTCTCTGACACAGCCAACATACATACATACACACACAGGCTCACACTTCTCTCTTCTCTCCCAGTTAGATGGTTTCTAAATTTTCTAAGAAACTAATGAGGCACGGCTTGTTAACGTCTCTACTTTGTGTCGTAATGGAGCCCCTCCTCTCACTGATCTTACTGTAGCTGTATATCAGTCCCTGGATCAACGGCTTGTCAGTCATCAAGTAGTAGTAGTAGTAGTAGTAGTAGTAGTAGAGAAAAATCGAGTCAAGGTACACGAGGACGGAGTGGAACTATCTGATTTTAGAAATGAAACCCTCTCCCACACCAAACAGTTGGTGCTAATGTGAAATTTTGATAAATGCCATTTTTAACAGTGCTTGAGCCCATTTATTGTCCTGGTCCCATAAAATATTTCTCCCAATGAACCAGAAAAGCATGGCATGTCATGTTCCATTTGGTTTAGGTGACAGAAAAAAAAACCAAGAACAAAAAACAAAACTTCATACACACTTACTGCCCTTCCCAAATTTCGCTAAAATTAAACATAACACTTAGAGCAACATAACCGAAGTGCAGAGACTATGACCACACACAAGACAATAAGACTAAGTAAACTAGTACATGGATAGGAACGTGGATGTTAAACTCCACAGAAAGAGATTCCCTCTTCATCAAAGTCCATTTGTAGGGATTGTCTTTCTATGGGCAGCTCTATCATGATGCACTGTCGAAAATACAATGTTCAGGTTACAAAATACTGCACAACTAAAAAAAAAAAAAAAGAGACTGTTTAAATATATACAGTGATGTATCCCTTTTTCCCCCCCACACAGGCTAGAACGACACTGGATACTAACAAGGCCAAAAACCTGCCGAGATGACATTAGGGAATCCAGATTCGCTCTCTCTCACCCATGTTTCAGACCTTATCGACAAGAAAACAATTCAAACCACATAAGCTGCAATCACAGAAACACATTTTAAAAGGTTTAGACGTTATACATACATAGTTTACTGCGATCTACTGTGCGCGACTGTAAATACACCTTACTACATGCACTCTCTCTCACACACACACACACACACACACACACAGATACCAAAAACACCTTCCAGTATGTTTTTTTGGCACAAATCATACTTTGATAATAAGGACAATTACATTAACATAAACACGTAAAACGATTAAACCACAAACAGTACTTCCTTTTTTGCAATACCAGCTTGTCAGGCTTCCTAAACAAAAAAACAGGATTTCCTATGAATCTGGAAAACAAACCCATGAGCACATGGACTACAGTTATGCTCACTCCAACTCTATGTTACTCTATACGAGCCCTACCTATTATGACCTGTAGCCTGGATTGTAAATACCTATACCTTTACGGTGTGCATGATTGTCACCACTAAAAACATGAAGTGGCCCAGCATTTAAAACTTGAGCAGCTGTACATCTCATTAAAAAAAAAAAAAAGTTGAACTAACACACAGATGTCCATGAGGTTACTTTTGTAAATGATGGGAATACGGCTTTGGTTGTAACTTTGCTGAGAGCTTAAAACATTGTGATCCACTGGATGACATTTAGTTTATATATTTTAACTGTTGATTTTTTAACATTTATTTCCTACGGGAGACTTTTAAACAGCAAGATCCTAAGATTTTTGGTCGACGACTTCAAATCTACTAAAATCACCATTGTTCAAGTTCTTTGTGCAAGAATTATGGCTATTTTCCTGCTGCACTGACGGGACCTAGTTACTACCTTAGCTATACAAATCAACAAAAAAACAAAACAAAACAAAACAAACGAACCCTTAAGCAGCTAGAGAATGATATGCTAGTGATGTAACGAAGGAACCAAAATTATTGCATGTATCCAAATAATAATATCCGCTAAAATAACACACATACATTTGGCGAACACACCGCAGCTAGACCTATACACAAAACACAAATAAATACTCACTAGGTTAAAATGAATATCACATTTCTAAACTTGGTGCAGATCACAACTTTTCATACAGATCATGAAGATTTTCCCGGGAAAGAAAATCAGACAATATAAAAACGATATAAAAGAACGATGCATAATGAACTATGATGATTTGAATATATACACTAAGAAAAATAAAAGTGACAAAAGGTTCTTAAGAATAATGCCATAGAAAGAACATTGTTGGGGTTTTTAACCATTTTTGGTGACAGAGAGAAAAATCACATAAATGCTAACACTATATTAGAGAATCTTAGTAGTTGGTAATTATTATTATTATTGTTATTATGTGTCAAAAAAAAAAAATTAAGAATTATGGGCCGAAATGTTCGAATTCTTCAATGGCATTGCTAAAGAGCCTTTTATTTTGCTTTTAAGAGTGTACACTGACTCTTGCTACATCAGTTACATCATCGTGTGTGACTGTAAATGCAAAAAAAATAACTGTTTTGTAATGTAAAACTTGAATATATGGTGCAAAGCTTGGGGCAAGGCCTCCAACTGGCCAGGCCTCCTCATAACTACACGTAGTGCTGCTGTGGTGAGCAGTGACACCAAGCTGAAGTGTTTTCTTATGGCCCTCATCAAGATCGTCAAGAGCAGCACATTGCGAGTAACAGTAAGTAATTCTACCTGTCCCACTGAAAACTCTGTATTGCCTAAAAAAACGACTTAGCAATTTGAATATGCTCATGGCTGTTTTAACATATCCACGTGAACCTTGGAGAGAGGAATCGGTTCCTTCAGAAAACGATAACAAACAACACCATTTAGTGATATTAGATATCCTTCACTGAATACAGACAGACATTGGGTGATAGAGGATGAAGGAAGAATCACAAAATAAAATGAACATAGAAAGTCAATGAGTGCCATAGGTTTTGGTGTGCTTGTTTGTCCTTCGGCGTTCTGTGGTTATATGTCTTGCCTGAAATGTCTTCCAGCCAAAGGGGATCTTCTGCCTCATTTTTCCATCAAGGCCAAATCTGCAGTCTCTCCAGAAACACCAGTCCACCGTAATGCCATTAACCTAATCCCAACTTCGCCGTCAATGCTATTCAAATAGTCGACCCTGTCGTTCCCTCAATGCTCATCTACCACTATTGGAGAGCGGGTGGTGGTGCATGGTTGTCCTGGGCCAACAGACCTTCTAACAAAACCTCCAGGAACTCCATGTCTGAGGCACACTGGTTAAGAAAGAATATCATTCATTTTGTCAGTGAATGGAATCAGAGATATAGCAGAACCCTTCTTTTAATTGTAGAACCTGGCTTTTCTTTAATATATTTCAGCTACTTACATCGTACTCTGTAATATTTGCACTACTGTCACTAGGTCTCTTTTAAACAGAAGTGCGTACTGGTTGGCGTTGTAGTCATTGTACTGTCTTGTTCTGTCTTGTGCTGTCTGCACATGTTTGCACTTGTGTACTTTATGTAGAAATTATATAGTCCCTGTAGTTCTGTGCTGTTCTGTGTCGTCTTATGTAACACCCTGGTCTTGGAGAAATGTTGTTTCGTTTCATTATGTACTTGTATATGGCTCACTTGAACTTGAATACTTGTATGGTGGGCTGGGAAAACTGAAAAAACTATGTTTTGGCTGATTGGAGTGGAAATTCTTTGGTGATATGTAAATATATGTTTATCACATTTATATAAATGTGATATGGTAAAGTCGGGTATGTTACTGTCACAGACAAATAGGTGAGATTGGCAGCCTGGCAGTACCAGAAATTAAAAAAAATGTAACCTCTGCAACAATGATCGTCTAAAAGGCACCAAAAGGAAGATGGCAAAGGATTATGTGAAACTCGCTGAACAGCTACATTACATTTACATTTATAGCATTTGGCAGACGCCCTTATCCAGAGCGACTTACATTTATCTTATTTACACAACTGAGCAGTTGAGGGTTAAGGGCCTTGCTCAAGGGCCCACCAGTGTCAGCTTGGCGGTGCTGGGGTTCGAACTCATGACCTTCCGATCAGTAGTCCAATGTCTTAACCACTTAACCAAGCTACAAGCACGGCAGTGGCTTAGACACTTATAAGTTTCGATAAGGATACAGTTTTCATCTCCTCCACGGTTCTTGGGAGGCCCAGGCATGTTGAGGAGGACCAGCTGAGCGTCCTGCGACTTGTTCAGCACCACTTCATTCAGCTTCACAGCAGTGTGCATGCGCCTCACATTCGACTGGTTGCTGTTTTCCAAAAGCGTGTGGAGAAGGAGTAAATATCAACAGACTGATGTCTGAAAACCTCAAAGAATGGAGGATAAACCATAGATACCAAATACAGGGACAAAAAAAAGAACACTTAATACTTTAATAGCTGGTCAAAGCCCTAGCTGGCAGTTCCAATAGCATAGATGCTAGTCTGAATTTATAGTCATAGAAAGTCATGCTATAATTATTTGATACAATCTCTGTACCAACTAAATGTCCCTGTGTTGAGTACTGTGGTTTAAGTCTCGCATTCCACTGCACCAACCAATATATCCTCTTGTATATCTGGGTTTTTCTATGGGTCAAAATACACAAAAGACAATTAAAGCTGCAAGATTATGGGAGAATTAATTATTTTAAAGTGTCATAAAGAGAAAAATAAATCACATTAAAGTCACCTGAAACCTTATTATATCCTTATTATTGAATTCATTTCAAAGAGGAAATTGGTCCAAGTGTTCAAAATACCACTGCAGCAGTTTTCCGATATTCTTTTACGAAATAGGGAAGATCTGAAATCTAATTGGACAATCTGAGTTTATTGAACAGGCAAGCATTAAAATATTAATAAAATATTAAAACCCAATTGCGCCAAAATGCAAATACAGGGCAATCACCACCAGTTTTAGTGCATGTAGGATTGGGGGCGTTTTTATGTAGCATATTCATAGAATCTACAGGGCGTCCAAAAAGTCAGGGACCAATAGGAATATGTTGATCAAAATCTGCGAGAACACGGTTCAGTGGCTGAGTAGTAAAATGAGTAGAGCGAACTTGAGTAAGAGTGAACTTGTAGCGCCTGGGTTGTAAATAATAAATCTAAAACTAAACACATGCAGGTTCCTGACTTGTAGGACACTGTAGATTTCTTGAAGTGGAGGTACTTTTGTGTATTTTGTCTAATGCCTTTTTTTGTGGACTTTATTATTGAACAAAGGCAAACAAAACTTGCCTTCACAGTAGGTTTTAGGTGACTTTAAATTGCTGTTATATTACAATTATGTTACTATACTTTTATATAATGTTACATTACTATTCTGGATTTTGGTAAAAATAATCAAATACATACATTTAACAACATGTGTATTATGTGAAAGTATTGCTTTAGTTAATATAATGTATAAATCTTCAATAAATACTGCATTGTTCTTCTACAGGGTCAGAGCAGCTAGTTAAATATAAGCGCATTAGCGGAGGTTAAAGCGCATGGCACTAATAGCTGGTGAACAGCAGGATATGCACATGACCTTAATGCAAATTAAAATTAAGCACACTCACACGCGACGCAATCAAAACACGTGCTCTCCATCACGGCCTGATGTCAACCATCCACACTCAAGGATCTGCTTCTTTTGCATGACTTTCCGGTCTTATGATGCAGAGTAAGGTTTGAACTGGGTTTTCAGATATTCTCAAACTGACACCAGGTGCTGTGGTCGGAAGAGCACGTATTGTTTTGATTGAAAGGAAACTACTATTCTGGCATGCTAGTTAAATGACTTTATGCACTGAAAGAAGGTATGACATTGTAAGAAGCATGCATCTACTTTCTCTCTCTCTCTCTCTCTCTCTCACATACACACACACTCTCTGAGGAGGATAAATTGTAATGGACCGAAAAGACGAGACAACTACAACACAGACACATGGCCTACATTAAAAAGAAAGTGGACTTACAGACTCTCCCACTCTCTGGAAGGAGGAAAATGGGACAAAACAATAGAGACAAACTTAGACGTTGCTGCAAACCTTTCACGAGGACATGCCAACCATCCCACCAAATCCACAGGTTACAATGCTTAATGATGTAAGCTTCATTTGTCTAATCACACATACTGTGAAACTTTATCAACAGCAGCATTCTAAATCCCAGAGCCAATGACACATCTTCTAATTCAACACACTATGAGACAGATTTGTTTTCGAGTACAACATGAAAATGTGTTGAGTTAGCATTCTTCAGAACTGGGATTAGGAAACACTGCTTTAAGCATGGGTCATCTTTTTGTTGAAAAAGTCTTTGAAATACATTTTCACAAGGCTAAGACCTCATAGTGAGGATACTGGTCAAATATACACCTGAGTAAAATGATAAAACTACACACATAGGGCTGTATTCAGAGTTGGGTACGCAAGTCTAATATTTAAGTCAATATTTACACGGTGGACAAAATTACTCGTATTCAGATTTGGGTTATGCAGCTGCTTATGTAAATTTTCGGGGTTTTCCATTCAGGTTAAGCAAATGATGTTAGTGTAAGGTTGTAACCTTGTCCAAGGTTGCCAGATTTTTCTTGTGTAGAAGAGTGTAACATGGGGTTTTTAATAGCATCTATCTCACCATCTTTAAACACTAGCAGATAAAAATAATGCACCAGAAAATACTAAAGAAGAGGTTTTAATTAAAATATTAATACTGTCATCTAATTTAACAATATGGATTCCACCCTTGTTATACAACAGCTTATAAAATAGCACATGATCCAGCATTTCCTATTATTTTGCTTTTTTTATATATATATATATTGGGTGCCAGTTTAATATAATATAATATAATATAATGTAGCTATGAGGTAGTACATCTAGCTTATGAAATTGTACTGTGTGTGATGTAGACTATTAATTAATTTATGTAGGATATTAATTCAAGCTTTTATTTGAATAAATTTGAGTTGACAGATTAATAACTTGCTATGGTTTAATTTAATAAGTTAATAGCGTCATATTTATGTAATTATTACTGGCCTCAAATGGCATTACGTATTTTTTCTGGAGTGTATTTTCACCCCAAAACTTGAATTTCAGTATGATATATTGTAGTTACATGTCAGGCAGTGCTGCAGGACTTAATGCTGTTCCTTACTCGAGCTAATATGCTAACATGCTAGAAAAACAGGCATAATTTCAGAATCCCGTGTAACTGAGACAGGCCTATCTGAATTGCGCTCTGAATCCAGCCCATGATGTCAGAATAAATAACTTAGTAGTCATGACAGAGAAATATTAATTAAGTCCTAGCCTTAATTATAAAAGGAGACGGACACTATATTAAAAATGCTTGCTATTGTTGTTTATAGACATACAGTATGCTCTATGTTATTGTTTTAACAGTAACACATTATTACATACATGGATATAGTATACTGAATATTATTCATTCCTGAGGGAACATTTAGAAAGTGTTACATGTTATTGTTTAAGAGAATTTCAAATCTTTAATAGGTAATTAAAGTATGAGTATTACTTTGCTACATATTAACAGTAACATATTCTTGAAAGCATGGATGTTGGCTATACGGAGGTGTATTCAGTAACACAGAGACACAGGACACATGGTGAAATCATGACCGTTAGTCCAGACAATGCGCCTACACACTGGGCCATGCCACTACTACACATCATGCAGGCTGTGCCCTTGAAAACAAAATGAAACAAACCCCGAAATATACACAGGAACATCAGAGTATGTGTCAAACCATGCAAACTTCTTCCAGACCAGAGATGATAATATATATGAAACATTTCTTTAATTGTGCTAATAAGTCAAGTACTAACAGTAATCTTAAATAGTTTTCATAAAGTTGTAATAGACGCTGATACAGAAATTTCACGTCATCATTTTTATCTTAACTTTTATCTCTTACTACTACTACTACTAACTAGAACATGAAGGTTGCTCCAACTTAGGACTAGGCTAGCACAGTTTTGCTGTACTTGTGTACACTAATCTAACCAAACCCCCCATTTAATGCACACTTTAACATGAATAAATAATTCAATTTGTGGCTCGTACTCACGGTTTCATGTTGAAAATATCTCGCACACCCATGCTGATGTTTTGCTCCCGGTTGCGATTGCGTTCACTAATGAACTTCTCTTTGGTCCAGGTCATGTGAACCCGGTCAGGAGTGGCATCAGCTTTGTCATTAATAGCAGCATGGGACGCTGTGTTCTTGTCATGAATGAGCTGCGCCTGAGGAGTCATCACAAGCATTAAATCAGTTCACATGGCTCAGAAAACATTAAAGCATAATAGCTGACTCAAGGAAATCCTCCCCTATCCTAACGTTGGGTAATTTCTGTCCAAGGCTTCTGTTAAAACTTTAAATACAATATTAAATGGCGCATACTGGCATGTCACAAAGGTATCTTTGGATACTTTAGGCTCATGTAGAGCACCAGATCCAAAATGGAGGAAGCTCTCATCTTGGCAGCGGGTTGACATGATGTATTAAACAAAACACTTTTGCGGATCACAAATTATGAGGAGTGTTTCCTCATTAGCAAGGTGGCTAACTAGCTCAACTCTAGAACAGTTGACAAATGTAGCTAGCTAGCTAATCAACTTCTGGACATGCTTATAAAAAAAAAGCTCCAAATATCCTTTATTTATACACAGGAAAATGACAGGTTTCCCTAAACTGATTTAGAGAACTTGTAATTATATTTACAAAGACATAATCTGAGCTAGCATTTGCTCATTTCTGCAAACTGTGACTAGCTGGAGCTAAACTGCTAAGTCACTGCAAACTGCACCACAAACCAAAATGGAGGATTTGGCTTAGTTGCTATTTCTCAGCTCTCTCCTATTTTGTAATGATTTAAAAATTCAAAGTGTCTAATAAAAGTAAATCATCCACCTAATACAAGTGTGACAACTATTGGATATATTTTTTAACTACAATAGCAAACATGATTAGCACGCTAACAAATGCGTACAGTACAACAGTACAAAATGTTAATAGGCTTTTGTTATTTCTTAGTTACTGAGCTCACTGATCAACTTTGGAACTTAAATTAAGTAAAATGTATGTATTTTAGTACATATGCTAACAAATTATAATGAAAACCTTACAGAACTGAGCAATGGAAAGTCCAAACAAAACTGTATACAATGTGGTGAAGGTGTGTTTCATATGAGTACCAGATGATCCATGCTGTACTACATGTAAAACACATACAAAAGGTTATTTAACGTTTAGTCTTTACATAGTTTTTGCAAACTATTAATATGCATGATGAGGCGGCATTATTACAATAAGCTGGCATGCAATGTTATGCATATCTTTCGTGAACAAAACATTAAAAACAGCAATGCATGGGTCAAAATACTAGCTACCATTCGCTGCTTTTTGCTAGCTAAGTAAAGAGGAGAGTCTGTGCTGGAGCTCTCACTATGAGAAGGGAAGCAAATAATAAGGAGTGAAAAGAGAGGAAGAATATTTATGTTCACAAGGGGTTCACAAGGAGGTGGAGGCCGCTGTGTATGGTATCAGAGATTCATGCTTAATGGGAGGAGTCACGGAGATGGATAAACACACCATGACAGTTACAGAGCCACCACGTCACTTGATACCGAAGTGACAGAGAGCTCTGTGTAAGGATTAAACATTAAGAAGGTTTGCTTTTGACTGTATGTAAAGCTCTCTGCACTTGTTTGTGGCTCTGTAATTGTGAGTGTTGGATCCAGGGTGGTGTTCTCGTGGGCACAGTTTTCATATTCGCTACCTCATTCTCCATTTCGTCCTCCAGTGCAGCACCTTGGTTACTGGAGCCCGAGCTCTGAGCCCGAGTGTGGTTCTTCCTCCGAATGGAGCTACGAGATTCGTCAGTGATGCTCTGTATCTGAAGGGGTAAGTGCCAGTCCCCATAGCAGCAACAATATAAGAGATGTCATATGGCTACATTACGGTGTGCAACAAGGATTCATGCTAGGTCTTCTAATGTTTTGAGACAGCTAACAATCAGATGCTGTTTTGTCATATAAATACTTTAGGATCCAAGACTGGATTTTCATGATGTCCTAGATTATTGATCAGGAGAACCGGAAATTGTACTTCTTGTTTCTTCACAAACTATCACCATAGTTTCATTTTACAGTGCTTTGCAGAATAGCGCATTGGTGATGCCAACCGACAATTGTTTCAAAACACAATAGCATACTATGATTCTTACATAAGTGGATAAATAAATAATTTCAGTTAAATTAACACTAGTATGTAGACTGGACAAATGACAACTATTTCTTCAGCAGATTTACTGCATTCTTTTAATAAATATAAATCTCATTAAAAAATGTTGAGCATTTAATAAACAGAAAAGCCTATCATGCTCCAATATACAAATGCAGCCCATGTAATTTTAAGGACAGTATATGAAGCCTTTACTTTAGTAGGGGAAGGGGGTGGGCATGTGCAGGCAAATACAATTGGCCTACTCTCAAGTTTCGTGATGAAGATTATTTCTGTGCCATTTTTCTAATATCTGTATCTATACCTGAAAGCAACATAAAGCAGTTCAATATTATTTGTTACTAATTATAGAAAATCATTATGGTCTACATAGGTTATGGGTGATTTTAGGCAATTACAAAACTAAACCAATGAAGATTACAAATCCTTGAGTGTTAACATTACATACATTACATTATATATACATATAAGTTTCAACATAACAGATTAAGGAAGCTCTTGCAAAAGCATTACCTCTCTCTCCCTCTCAGTCCTTGAGAGATGCATCTGCTTCAGCATCTGGGAGCGCTGCTCCATAACAAGGGTCTTCTCATAGGTGAAAGCCGAGATATCACTATCGTGCTGTTTACATGAAAACACAGGAGAACCCAAATTTTGTTTAAAAAAAAAAAAAGACAGCATTTACAATATGGCTATGATGAGATGAGGTCAAGAGACAGCTATCCATAAGTAAGCTTACCATTTCAACAACCTCCACTTCAGCATCCAGTCGAAGGTGGTACAAGAACATCTGAAGGTCTTTCTTCATCTGGATACTGTTATCATCCATCTGAGCGACGGTGAAGATACGCATCTTACACTTCCTCCACACCTTACAGAGACACGGACAGGGAGAAGGAGAAGGAGAAGGAGGGAGGAGAAGATAAAAGACAGAGATTAATTCAAATGAATGAAAAAAAAACCATCATTGGTTCGCTAAGCTTTATTAGTAGTGCTGGTGACATTTGTTTGGTGTACCTTGTGCTGGCGGAGCAGGAAGGGCAGCAGCATGAGCATTCCTCCATCGTGAACCACCCACCAAACATCTATGGTGCCTTCTCGTAGCCGTTCCTGATGAGGGAAGTTGTCCACATTCTTAGCTACCAGCAAAGCCTGATGAGCCGCTGTGGTCTCTCGCACAGTCTCTGAAGAAGACAGCGAGTCAGGATTGTTATTTATTGTACATATACTAAAAATGTAGATTGTGTATGGTGTCTTGTACATACAGTATACAGTATATATAGACTATGTATAATCTTGACCAAAAAAATACATTTTGAGATGCTAACCAATGAAGTTCTTCCATGACAGAGGGTCGTTGGACTGCTTCCAGGAGCTCGGCCATGCCATCAGCACTGTGTTGTGCTTCATGCCTCCGAGACCGGCTGACTGAATTAGGTGTGAGATGCCATCACGCAGGTTGGACGTCACCACCACGTGACAGAAGCCTTTGGTCTTTTCTGCAGCCATGGCTACTTTAATGCTCTACAATGTACAAAAAAAATCCTATTTAGATAAACCTAATTTATCTTATCAGAATGTTTGTACTTCGTCTCACTTGTCTTTATCGCGTCACCTTAATTACTGTTTGTTTTGTGATAAGAACAGCAGAATAAACTGATATTATAGGCAAGGAAGAAAACACTTAGAGGCATGCTGTTATTGTAAAATAATCAACGAAGTGGTGGTGCAATGTGGCTCCTATGCAAAAAGAGAAGTTACTGTTAGCACCCTGAAGCTGCATATTTGCCAATAACAATGGTTTATTGCTCTTATACTATCGTAATTTCCCAACGCTAACACAAGTTTACATACTAAAGAATGACACATCATATAGTTTATCCATTTACAATTATGTTGCAAAAGGTCACTGATACGCAGACCTCAACACATCTAACCATCTGAACACGTCTACAGTTCTTCTTAATGCCACTAGATGTCAGTGTCTCCTCACGATTTATACTCCATGACTGGTCAACCTTCTAAAGATTGAATTCTGGGACATTTTTTCCACTGCTATAATACCCTGTACGCCAGAGTAAATTAATTTGAATTTATTAGATAATGAAAGTAGTACGGTAGTTTAATCTTACAGTCATGTTGCTCAATACATGCAGCCATTATTGAGTAAAGGTGTGGTCTTACTTGCTCGGCTTTCTTGGCTTCTGTGTCCTTGGTGAGGTATGTACCTTCCAGCACAGAGCCCACAATGGTGAGCCCTTTACCTGCCTTCAGCTGTGTGGTTAGGGAGAGGAGACGAGGGTGCTTCACCTTTAACTCCGAGTCCAGTTTCAGCAGCACCAGCAGCTGAGGTCTTAAACATGACAGCAGAGGAGAAAAGGATGATGTACAGAAAACCGTCAGTTCTCAGTTACTTCTCTGAGGTTTGGTTGTGCTTGTGTTCTTATATGGTGCTTTGAAGAGGCTTAGGCCTAAGATCTGCTGCTGTGATCGTAAGGGCTTTACTGTGCTCATGCTAGGACTCGCAATACACTCATACTGGGCAATGCACTTCATAGGATACGGTTTCAGAAGAATAATGATTTATAATCCCACTCTAGGGTGAAAGTTAGAAGTGTTTACAGGTAAGGAACACCTTAAAGAGTCTTCCGTACACCTCTGCTGCCTCTCTTGTGGCTCTATTGGGAAGAGAATCAAGAATCACTGAGCAGGGTCACAATGGATCTGGAGCCTGTCCCAGGAACACTGGGTGCAAGGTAGGAGAATTCACCACGGCACCAAGGGCACCATTCATACACACACTCATCCACACATTCACACACTAGGGGCAATTTAGCATGTCCAATCTGCCTACCTGCATGTTTTTTTGTACAGACTGTCTCGGAGAACTGTGAGGAAACCCACGCAAAACGTACAGAGAACATGCAGAACTCTGCACAAGCAGTAACATGAGCTCAGCGCACTGTCCTTATTTTTTTATACAAAGTTCTTTTATTTCCGACGGTGAAAATAAACCTGCTTTTTCTTGTTTTTAACAACATGAATTTCACAGGCTGACATACTCAGGAAACTCCACACTGCTGCTCCTCATTCTTGTACTGTAATATCAGTTAAATATTTACACTGGCTCATGTTGAAATAGATAGATAGATAGATAGATAGATAGATAGATAGATAGATAGATAGATAGATAGATAGATAGAGAGAGAGAGAGATAGATAGAGAGAGAGATAGATAGAGAGATAGATAGAGAGACAGACAGAGAGACAGAGAGATAGATGTTGTCAGTGTAGTTAGTATACACAGTAAATATGTAACATTTCTAATAGATTGGACATGTAAAAGCACACAGGTTAAATAATCTTGAGTTGAGATTAAGAGTAATAGTAAGAGTAATGGCGTTTTATTAAGAACTGATACACAGGCCAGCAAATTTAATCTGCCTGCAGTGACACACTGGCATTAAGCTTAAGAGGCTTAAGCAACAATGAGAGTGTAGAAGGGCACTGGTCTCGTTTCAACACATGACGTTCTGCCCGCTCGGACAGATGGCACTATGAGTTCTTGTTTTCTTGGCGTCAGGTTACGGCAACCCTTGGATAGTTGGACTGAGAAGGAGGAAGAGATTTGGCCTCAGCGTTTTCAACAACAGTCTGCTAAGGGTTGGATGAATCACTGTAAGGGCAGGTAATTTATTCAGTGTGGGATTAGCAAGGTCCTGAGGCAAATCAAATAGTAATTGTTTTTGGATTATAGTAGCGAGAAATGAGGACACCATAATCTGAGTAGCGGAGTAAAGAGACATCAGATTAAAATATCATGCCTCCATATGAACTTTAGAAATATTATATATAGACACTAGAATTCTCACCTCCAGTTTTTAGTGTGCGGTGGCGCTTCCTCCAGACGAATGAGAGCGTAACGAGCCGCATTGAGCGACAGTCCACGGATGCCATCGCCCCACTCCTTCTCAGCTCTGTAAACACACAAATGCACACATATTGGAGCCAGAGATTAGCTGTTTACTCGTAACACTTCTTGAGCACTTCCATGTCAAATAAAACCACTCAGAAAAGCCAATCAGCTTATACGCCTACACATGCAGTGCTGCTGATCTGGACATGCCGGTCACACCTGTGCTTTCAGCACCATTCCTATGAGCTTACCCTCGGTACTCGATGTATTTGTAGATACAACCAGCGATGACCATGGCCACCAGGGCATAGTACCAAGAGGAAATAAACATCAGGGCAAGACACAGGCTCATTCCTAGGAAAGACAGTGTCCTGTTGGATAAGACGGAGAAACAAAGAAATGTTATTTTTTGGGGTTAATAAAAAAAAAGCTAACTCGTCACCTACCAGGACCTGTTTTTGTAATATTTTATAATATTAGCAAATGACAGTCTATGACAGCAGGTAAGAATAGTCTGTACAGATTTATTTTATGAACGTGATTGTTAATGAACTATTTAAATACCAGGCTCATTATTTATATATTTATGTGCGTATAGTAAAGACGAAGAGCTTTTTATTCCACTCACAGAAGACTTTTATTAAAACTGTCATTAGATTTAAGTTATGAAACTTGGGTCTACACCATTAATTAATATTAATGGTTGACATGCAGCTTGATGCCAAATCTATACAGGATCTATCAACAAATAGACAGCTATTCAATATTAAGATTCAAATTCTATTCAGAAATACAGCTGCTTAAGAGTTAGAAGGTGTGTTTGTACTTTTAAGAACCCTGCAATAGACACACTGACAAGGTTTGTTGTTTTTAAGATACCTTCTGTTGACAATATGTTAGCCTCACAAATGGGCTAACAAGAAAAAAACTTGCGAAGCTCAACTTTCCATCTAGGGGCGGAGCTAATTTCTGGGTCAGAAAATGTTAAATAGAAGAGAACAGAAATAAAGCAGAACAGAAACTAACAAGAATAATTGCATATCAATATTCTAAACCAGTTTTTCCCAAGGTATCGTTGAAATAATACGAGTAGTACAGGTCTTGAAGTGCTTTTAAACATTACATATGGCACCTTTAACGACACAAACCCTTGATGAATTTGCCTGCACATACCCTTATAATCTCAGTGTTGTTTGTATTTGCATTAGGGAATGGCACTAGGGCCTAGTGTGATCAGAACATGAGTTGTTAATGGGATTTACCGAGCAGGCTTGGAGGAAAGGGGAGTGGCCAGAGACAAGGCATTCCCCAACTCTGAAGCAATGGTAGTAGGCAGTCTGTGTGCCTTTAGCCCTAAAGAACCTCCACTAGAACTGCCCTGATATGTCATCAAGGACCATTGTGCGTATCCTTAAAGAGTGTGTCCTCTGAGAGATCTGAGACTCTGTAATTGGAATAGCGTATAGGAGCTGAGCAGGTTTCCATGCCTGGCTGCCATGATGATCAAAACAACTGTCAGAGATCACTGACCCCTGGGAGGGTAATTAGCTCTTGTTCACTTGCTTTACTTGGATAATCTAAAAATAGGATCTACACTGATAATGGACCAACACAGTCCAACATGAGTGAGGTCAGTTTGTCCTAGGCTCTGTGCTCACCAGTGATAGTACTTAAAGCGAGGCCTCCAGTTGGGGGTGCGCAGGAGGGTCTGAAGAGCACAGGCCAGGTTCACAAACAGGTAACACATCAAGAAGAACCTAGAAGACAAACACACATAAAGATGCAGCACATCTGTCATAATTCATAAAAACAGTTTTCACAAACAACCAAGAAAGCAAGGTGAAAATAAGTGAGCAGGAAGGAAAGGGGGGGATAATGAGCGAGAGGTTGTTAGGGGGTTTGAGAGTCTATTAAAGTTATTATCATCATTAAAGCTGGAGAGGTAATGCAGTCAGAGAAAAAGGAGATGAAGAAGTACAGGAGTCCTAGTGCTAGAAGAGAGCAGGAAATGCAGTACAATAATGAAATGAAAAAAGCGTAGGCAAAAAATAAGGGGGAAAAAAACATCGTGAAAACGAGTGAGAAAGCAGCAAATGATAGAGTAAAGAAAAGGAAAAATATGACTAATAGCAAGCACGATTATGGCACTATAAATGAACAGATGAGATGAGGGATAGAAAGACAGCTCCACTCACATGGACAGGATGGGAGCCACAGCATCCAGTGAGGCGATGAGAATGCCGATTTCACAGATACCAGCGGTAAGCAGCAGGGCCCATGTAGGTTCCCCATTCGCTTTTCCATACCCAAAAACCTGAAAACAGGACCAACACCGTGGGATACTCATTTTTGAGATACTCATTAAATGATACATGTCCACTTGCAAACTGTTTCATTGTGTTTCTATGATGTTTCCTTTCAATGGGTTAGGATCACTTTAAGGGAAATAACTATCAAATGATCTCTATCTTGAGAAAGCAACATTCCTCAGCATTTGGAGAATGATTGCTGTGGATTGCCTGGAGATGCTCTGACTGACGAGGGAAATAATGTCCTTCCCTTAAAGCAGAACCAGTTAGACACACAGTTTTGATGCCAAACTTGTCCCTAACTTACTCACAAAGAGTCAGCTATTCATTAAGATTAAAATTCTATTCAGAAACATAACTGATAAAACATGAAACAGTTTTTATTTTTATAGCCTTCCTCTGCATGTGAGGCAATTAGGACTAGATTTATCTTCCCTTGGCCCTTTAAATGTCCTCTGCTATACTATACTATACACGATACTATACAATTCGAAGAAATTATACAAAGTTATACAAATATATAACTGCTTGCCAATAGTGCACATTACAGCTTTTTCTTAGACTGATGTCTTGCTATTTTGTATTTTTATTTAATGTCATGTTTTCCAGTACATTATATCATAGATATAGTTATATCTAAGCTGAAAGGATGAAAGGACAAACATAGATACGTGTAAGTGTGAAGTATAATTAAATTTTTAAATAATGCCAATGTTATTATTTGAATTTTTTTTTTAATAATAACATTATAATTTAAAATGTATCATTTAAAACAGTATCATTTAAAAAGACTTCCTGGCTTGAGGTACAGGAATGACTACAAGAATTGATGTGAGCTAAGCCTATAAATATAGCAAGCTCTATAACCCACCACTTAGAAAGTTATAATTACGCATAACTTCACATGAGCCAGAAATAAAGCAAGTGTGCGTGTCAGTGTTACCTCCAAGAAAGGCACGATGCCATCTCGAGCGATGGCCTGCAGCAGCCGAGGAGCTCCGGTGAGACTCTGCAGACCGGCCCCGCAGCAGGAGAAGAACGAACCAATCACAATCACCCATGGAGAGGGCCATGATAAAGTACCAATCACTAAGTTCTTCTTCACGGAGTCTCCAAACCTGATAAGAGACGCATCTTTAAAGCTAGAATTTCATTCAAGTCTTCATTTGATACATTTGATACATTTTAATACGAGTCTTTATGAAGCACATTTATTGCTTCATACCTGACAGTAAGTCAGTAAGGACTAGATAAACATTCAACTGTTAATTAATCCTCACCAGTTCTAGCTGCAGTACCACGTTACTTTTGGTTTTGCTCTTATTATTACTCTCTTTTGTGTTTTTTTTTTTGCGCCCTCATTGTGTACCGCTGTGCTTTGATTTCTTCCTGCTTTTTTTTTTTTAAACCTTGAATTCAGATTTCGGTCTGCTTTATTATTTATTTATTTATACACAAATTATAAAGTACTCACTTGTCTCGGAGGACCACTCCTTCAATGCAGGCACCGAAGAGCACCACACAAGAGAGGTCTAAACGACATCGTTAAGAGAATGTTCAAATAAAAAAAAGAGTAAATTAAAGTGAACATTATTTGCTTGAAGAAATAATAAATTATAAATGAAAAAGACTTAAGAAGGCCTTTAAGGCAGACTTAAGAAGAAACAGCTACTGAGACTAATATTCTAAACCTATAGGGACCACATTAAGGATACAGATGAAGGTGGTAGTTGCTATGGCAAGGATAGTTCCTATGGGAATGGACCTCTGTGCATCCCGCAAATCTCCAGAGCGGTTGGATCCAGCCATGATACCTGGGAAAATTAAGAGAGAACAAAAATGAAACGCTTTCCAAAATGCTTTAGAATATGTTTTTACATTTTATGTGATGTTTTTTTATTTATCGAAATGTATAACATTTTTTGGATATAGATAACGTTCGATTCTAATTTTGCTTTTCCATAAATAGATTCCCTTGGTAGACCATTTTGTTATTTTGCATTATTTTTTTATACACTTTCATATACCTCATTATTTTATTTAAGGAAGTGTGGAAATTTTCACGGCTGACATGAGCACTATTGTGTTACAGCGAGCAGGCATGGGGCCTCTGAGGGAAAGAAAAAACTGGCATGAGACATTTCCAGCTGAAGTGAACAGATAAGCATGATCTTCATGCTCTCTCCCTGACTGTCTATGTGTGGTTAGATACAGCTCAAGCCACCAGGCAAGAACAGAGATTAAATACAAGTGGGCAGAACTGGGCTAGCAATAACCTGCCTTCCAGAGGACTACACAGCTAAAGAACACAGTGTATTCTACAAGTAGTGGGAAAAAAACTGAAAGAACAGAAGAAAAAAAAAAACAAAAGGGAGAAACGAAAGGTAAGGGAGAGGTGAGAGTGCCCTTACCAGTGACTGAAGGAAAATAGATGCCCACCAGTAGAGTGAAGAAGGTGGCAATGTCATTGAGTACATAGGGAAAGGAGGTGCCCTGAGTGGATTCAGGCACTGCCACTGACTCGAACTTTTTCTCCACCAGCATGCCGGCAGGGCCGTAGCTCGACCACATGTTGTCTGCTCAAACAGAAACCACCATTAATGCTACAGCAAGCTCCATGAATGTTACAGTGCTTTAAAAAGAATCACTCCACAGGCATTTACTAGCATAACATACATTTAAAAAAAAAGTGGGGTTACGTCTACAGAAAGTGAATTGAAAGTCACATTGCTGGTGCCTTTCATATGGCAAACTACAGGTTTCCTGAATAGAAATACGTTTCTCTTTCACTCTGGTTACACCCAAAGCAGAAGAGAAAGAAAGAGCAGTTTTCGTTTTGACTGCGCTGCAAGAGCATCATGGATATTTTGATAGCAGTGTCTGATTACAAAGCAAATTGTTTAGGCTTATGTCTGGTTCACTATGTAGGTAACCAACAACTTGATAAAACAACTTGAAGAAAAAAAAAATAAAAACATGTCCATGTCATTTGGGTGAAATAAATTTATGGTTTCTTAAAGGAGATGTGTCAAAGTACAGTATGTTCTAGACAGAAAAAACAGATTTTGGCCAAAACCTGAATGTTCTCGAATATGATTGATCGGAAAGTGTTAATTAACTTTCTACAACAGCAATTCTGGCACCAGAGACAGCTGCAAGGCAAATAGCAGGTTTATAATTAATGTGCTCATTCTAATATGTTATTCTTTCTCAAGTAACAGCTAATTCACAGGGACTTGGATGGAAAATGGGCCACGTAATTGGAGCCTAATAATTAATGGATTAAAAACATGTTATTTAACAAAGGAAAATATATAACCACTGATATGGTGAAGTTTTCTGTAAATGTATGAAGGCATATTGAGTATCAGCACTTTGTAAGTCTGAAAGTTTTCCATCACACGAGTCTACAGAACAGGGGACTTTCTGATTGCTCAATAACATGAAAACCCGATGTTGGTTATTTTCCCATAACACTACACCCTGATGTGCTTTAGTGCTTGCATAGTTACAGAGGCCGGCATTTACTGAGTCCATCTTTAATAAACCCACACACCTGGCCTAAGTGTCTCTATCACTTTAGAAACCACATTCCGTGACCAAAACTTGGTCTGATTGCTATAAGTCAGGTGCAGCGACATCCTATGGGTTTTCCCAGACCACCACACATGTACTGAGCAGTTATTTAGGCCCAACATACAGTAGATAAGCTCAAGCAAACACTTTTATAGCTAGGCTACTGTACTGTCATATGAATACAGCGTACATTACACAGCAAATGGTTCTCTGCTCGAGGAGAACCTTCTCCCTGCTAAATGTAAGAGCATGTAATGATCAAGTAACCAAGAGTTTGAGTGAGATTTACATGGGCCTGTCTATAAGATACTTTGCACCAGAGTGATTGTCCCCCACCTGAGATGACGCCGCTGGTGAGGCCAGGAATACCCTGCACTTCTGTGACGTTGTTTTTTCGGAAATACTCATCGCAGGAAGCATTGAGATAAGGAGTGTCACAGAATAGAGACCACAGTTTCGTGGTCACAGTAACGTTGTCGATGATCTCTGTCTTTAAGCACTTGTCAAAGTCTTGGTTTTGGAGTGTGCGGTTTCCCAGCAAGCAGACCCTTCAGAAAGCAATTAGGAACATAAGTTTTTAGGCACAGATAGTCAAATTATCAGTATGGTCGTACATGTTTGGATCATAAAGTGTAATCTGGCTTACTACTAAAACGTGAGATCTAATTTATTGTTTTTTCCTCAGCTTTAAGTAACTTAAGCAAGATTAGTGTATATCGTTTAAGACAATGACACAATAACTGGATCACACGGAAACTGTGGTCCCTAAATAGAAACATTTGCTCGTGTAAATTATATAGGTCTAATTTTTCTACCTGAAAGCAGCAAATTTAATACATTGCTTTTTATAGTTCTCTGCTCAAAACAATCTTATGTGAAAAAAACCAAAGTAATACGAGTACCAGACTGTAGAATATGTAAAAAGTCTACTTTTATGTTATAAACTGACTTCCTTCATAATAACAGGCTTAATGGGTCATTTCCACATCCTGGGCTCCAATTATAACTTCTAAAACTTCCCAATCAGACACCAGAAATATGGAGCATATCATATTGTGTACAAGGCATCAGGGATCTAACTAGTTCAATATCATTTATACCACAGCATTGTTAAATTCTCAAATCTGAGTGATCGGAAAATGTTAATTAACTTTTCAACAGCAGCAGTTCTGACAGTAGAGTCGCTGCAAGGCAAATAACAGGTTTATTTTAATACGTTACAGAAAGACATCATTGTCGATTACGTGTCCCTAAACTTACTTTTTACCTGGTACGTTTGATTAGATTTACCTACTTTTACATGTTATTTAACAAAGGTAAAAATATACCACCATTGATAAGGTGACATTTTCTGTAAATTTATGAAGGCATATTGAGTATCGGAACTTTGTAAGTCTGAAAGTTTTCCACCACACGAGTCTACAGAACAGGGGACTTTGACTGTCCGGTAACATGAAAACCCGATGTTGATTACTTTCCCATAACACTACACCCTGATGTGCTTTACTGCTTGCATAGTTACAGAGGACGGCATTTACTGAGTCCATCTTTAATAAACTCACACACCTGGCCTAAGTGTCTTTATCACTTTAGAAACCACTAAAACTGGATCAAAGATACCATCCACTCCCATAGCCTTTTTTTTCAAGCTATAAACCTGAAAAACTGGGTAAGACAAAAGGAAAACAACAAGAAGTATTGTCAACACATAAAGCTTGCACTTTGTCACTCACGGAAAGACCGGTGGCTCGAAGATGGTCTTGATGACTCCAGCATAGATGGCCAGAATAGAGAGGATGACGCAGGCCAGGAAGACGAGTGCTAGCTTATTGACATACTTCACACCCACAAACACCACCAGCGCCATCAGGGCTAGGCAGCAAGTGCCGTACACTCGCATGTTGTTCAGCATGGCCTCTGCTTCAAACTCCTTCTCCTCTGCCTTAAAGATGGCAGCACTGGGCACTATGTAGGTCTGGATTATAAACAATGGACAATTAAAATGTCAACCTGATCTAGCCAGTAATTAAGTTAAGAGTTTATTAAGCTGCATGTAGGTAAAAGGTACTTTTAGCCATACACTGAGGACTTTATGCAAACCTAGAATGACTTCAGTATATTATAATAAATTATTTTCAGGGTGATGGGCAAAATTGGAGAAACTAATGGTATGACTCTAGGGGTCGTATTTGTAACTTGGATTGATTGACTGGTTGCTCTCTCTTCTTGTAGGTGTTTGGGGGTGTTCTTTTAATTACAGGCCAATTTGATAATTGGCTAGCAACAGGGGAAGCTGCCCATATAACGAAGACTGTGAAAGGAAGTAGGGGGCGTGTTTGCTTCTGGTGTGGGTTTCCGACACTTTCCTCGTTCCCACACTTTCCTTGAGCAGAACGTCAGTCCGGTCTGGACAAACGAAGTGAAGCCGATCATCTACCACAACAGGACACTGACATCACACATCGTTATTCCACATATAGGAGTGCGGTGAAACTACTGAACATTCTACAAATCTTGTACATTACTGTAAATAAATTAGATGGATTACCTTTTTCTTTGTAATACGTTTCTCCTGTTTTTTCAGTTAAGGAGTGAGGGACGTTGCTATATTTTCTTTCTTTTAGTTTGTAAATAAAGTAGGTAGCTCCCTACAACTTAACTTAAAAGCCTTTCTTTTTATTTTCTTTCGTCCTGTCTCATATGTTACCCCCTTTTCATTTTGTAAATAATCCCAATTATGGTGGTAAACGCTGTTGTCTGAGGAGTTCTGGGACCCGGGAGGGTGCAGATAATTCTGTCACTTTATGTTATAGCCTGACCCTAGACTGGGCCATAAAACTAATATGTTCACACCCTTGAGTGGTCTTCTTAGAGATATCATGGTTCCTACATGTAGCGAGGTCGTTTACACCATGGGTTTATCTTTGTCTGTCCTACAGCTCCTCCAAACTCTGGGCCCAGAGACCTAGAGATCATGTAATACGATCCACCGGCTATGATGAGAAAACAGAGACATGGAAAACAGTAGTCAAAAACATTTGCACTGTAAAGTCTGAAGTGGTCCATATAATTCATTGTTGTTATGAGTGTGTACTAAACAAAAGTGGCCATAGTGATAACCAAGAAAATAATGCCATCTCACCTGGAACTACTCCATTTGTAGCAATGGCACTCATAGATATGGCTGTGAGCATTGTCTGAAAGAAACATTAGCGCAGGACACTTTAGAAAAGAGTGTAGACTCACAATTGACAAAGGACGGACTCGAGTATAACTGGGTCAGACTCGAGTGGAACTGCTTCAAAATAGTACATTAAAGGTATAATCAGCAACTGGTATTTTGAAACTCGAAATCCTTACAAATACAATTCTCTCCTTTTTGTGTTTCTTCCAAAGCTACACCCTAAACCACATGTAAATATTTAGAAAACCCAAATTTTTTGTGTGTTCCAGAGTTGAACTCATGATCTCCTGGTGATAGAGTGAATGCGTTTTTGTTGCACCACTTGGGAGTCCTGGTCTGCAACACTTTTGCGTATTAAAATAACCTTGGCCTATTTTTTTGGGCCTAGAGTATAGGCTAGAACACCTGAAAGCTAGTGCAGGGAATAAAGCTTTCTGAAAGGACAGGCAACATGACTTGCACGGAAGTAGAAATGCCTTTTTGTTGTGATTGCTTATACATCGTTGGTCCATATAATTTCTGACATTCACAGAGCCAGGCACCACAGAGTGTTAATTCTCTCTAAGCTGACTTTTTTATTCTCCTCTAAGGAGAACTTCCCCAAATGTTATTAAAAGTGTTTTTAAAAGCATTTAACTGTCGTAAAAGAGGAATCAGCACTTCATAAACACTTAATTGCTTTTTAAGGAGATTTCTGTCGCTATTACATAACACACCTCTGTGTTCTAGTGTCCTTGAGCTAACGGACAAATGATCGATATAAATCCCTTCAGCTGCTCCAGTCTCAGTCCAAAAGCTGCCCTAAAGCCACTTACTGGTCCATTACCTCAAACGGGAGCTTAGTGATTGCAAGAGCATCGCTTGAATGAACGATTGTGTGATCTCTGGCAAACACTATGAGGAGTAATAAATTATTATTCATAGGCTCTATTATGATCATTCAAATGACATCTGCTGAATAACAAAAAGCACACTGATAATGCATTTACAACAGTATAATCAATAAAAATGACTAGGAATCATTTGAGCTTTGACATTTCCCTGAGAGCCGCTGTAAGCAAAATATTAACGCCAGGTCTATAGCATTCAGAGTAGGCAGAATCATACCAATGTAACGTGAGTCAGTCAACCTCGACAGAGAATGTCATACACACTGTGACAGCAGTGCAAGCTGGGCAATGTGACTGACTCTTCAACCTTTCTCTGAGAACTTATTTTATCAACTTGTCTTAAAATCAAGTTGCTATATAAAATAATATATGCTGCAATCAGAGGAACCTTCATTGCATTTAATTATATGACATTTTTTTTGACCTGGCAATGGCACAACACAGTGCAAAAGTAACTCAGTATATATTTTTGCAACCAATCATTCCTTCAAAAGTGAAATCTGGACATTGACACAAAGACAGGAAGCGCATTGCCACACTTGTAAGTAAGTGTTCCCTCAAAAAAAAAAACAGACGACTGATCCCATTGTCTGCTCTGCGTTATAAATATACACCTGTTTCAGAGTCCCGAGCACTGAAGATTACACACCAAGCTGCCAAGAGGTATAAAATGCTAGAGGAGGCAAACATCTCCGCCCGTCTGATTTGAAGGTAAATTGAGTAAGAGAGTGTGTGTCGAAGAGAAAAGAAACAGGGCGCTGTATGCGATCTCATTGAAAAGCAATGCTTCAATTCTTCAGAAAAGAATAAAACCTTTAGTATGCAATATGCAAAAATATCTAAATTGAACCCCTTATGGCTTGTGGCAAAACTCAAAATTTTACACTCCATCAGGACAAACATTCAAACGACATGTTTGGAGCAAACCTTCCGAGCAGAGTATACTTACACAACAGCAGCACATGGATACGATGATGAAGGCCTCCAGGATGCCTGCAGTTCCCACAATCCAGGTCATTCGCAGAAACAGGATGACCCCCAGGATATTCTGAAGGCAGGGCAGGTAGACGCCCATGAACGTCCCCATCTGTGGACTTTTCTTAGTGAGGTAGAAGCACAAAACACAAACTCTTTTCACACCCTTGATGAAAATAAGCAATGATAAGGGAATAGAAACTTGAAGAGGCATTCACTTTGAGAGGATTGCATTAACACTGTAAGTTAACACGCTAAATCCTGTCGCTGTAAAGCAATACTGAAAGTATTGTGAAACTATTTTGGACTTCTGAATTGTGACCACAGCTTATAACTTTAGATATATAGTTACTAGGTATAAGTAACTATTTCTTTATTGTGTAGAATAACTTGAGGAAAACACAAAGAAAAACAGAAATTACCACTAGTAATTACTTGATCGGGGGTGGAAACATTCAGTAGCCTGGGACCCCAGGATAGGCAGATTTCATGTCCAGGCTATTACTATTTTATTCCTAGTTGCCCAAGCAGACAAGTAGGTTTAATAGTGGGCTAGCTATAGTAGCTATAGCGGCTTAGAGTAAACCACTCCTACTGCCAAATAGTGTATCCTAAAGGACCTAAGGGTCCATGTACCATCAAAGTAGTTGTACCAATCAACTATGGCTGTTCATCCAACTCACAGCTCTTATTCATTCTAACCTCTACAGTATGTGAGAAGCATTTCGCAATGTCAAAACCCCTTATGGTCACTTCTCTGTGTTTCTCTGCAGCTTGACCAACCAGCAGAAGCCGAGCCACTCTCAGCATAAAACATGACAAGGCAATGAGCCCAGTGTGTGGTTTTCATGGCATGACTTAGTAACCATTCAGAAATTTCAACAATAACAAACAAAGAAGGATGTTAAGTTGAAGAAGCCCACAAATTAAGAGTTGTGCTGATCCCCTAGATATATGTGTGGGTAAAACAAACTGTAGGGCTTTTGAAATACAATTTATAAATCTAACAGTTCAAGCAGTTTTTTTCTGATCGACGTGAGCGTACATAACCTAAATCATTCTAAATGGTGTTCCTCTTTCGGCTGTTCGTATTAGGGGTCGCTACAGTGGATCATTGGTCAGCGTATTTGATTTGGCACAGTTTTTAAGCCGGATGTCCTTCCTGATGCAACTCTCCCCAGTTTTTTGGGAGAGTTGCATCAGGCACTGGGAGCGCACTGTTACACACAACCCTAGTGGCTGGTGCTGGCTCCTTAGCTGGGAATCAAACCCTGGCCGCAGCAGTGAGAGCGCTAAGTGAGTGGCCTAACCACTAGTCCTCCAGGGACCATAAGCTATCATTGTAAATATTATTACAACCTGTAAGGGAGTGTTTGCTTTGCAACATGTTCTAAGTATCACCATAAAATCTCCATTCAAGAATGTTTTTTTGTTATTGCAATTTTTCATAAGAGGAACAAGATCTACATTTACTCAAGCCTGTGACTGAAGGGTGCCAAAACATACACAAACCGAACAGCGAGAAACAAAAGAGTGTTTTCTGTACACATAACCTGAAGACAAAAAACACTTTAATATGATCCTGTTTCACTGAAGGACAGAGACTAAAAACAAAGATTTACACCTTGAGTGCAGAACCTTATAAACTATATGAACAGTAGTGCTACTTACAGAACAGGGCTACTTACTTTCACAGTTTTCTTCTTTGCGCCCTCCTCCTCATCTGCCTCCTCATGCTCCCGAACCCCCTGTGTAAGGTTAGTGTAATTGGCCAGTTTGCTGAGAAGCGATGACACCATTGGGTTGCTGTCCATCTCTTCCTATAAAGTGTAAAACTCATGCATTTTATTCATTAAACAAAAAAAAATGGCATCCAGACATGGCTGGATATTATGTGCCAAAGATTACAACTATGAAACAGCGGCACTCAGAGGAAATCAGAGGCTGGAGGCCTGATAGTAACTTTTCCAAAATCAAAAAAGATGTACCACAAAGACACAACACAATACAACGGCAATATCAAAACAGCAGGTTGTTCACCAGCCTATTTTTTTTATAACACACAAAAGCAACTGTAAGTACATATCAACATTCTAGCACATTTTATTAACATATTAAGAACAACTTCCAAACGAATGAGCAAATCCTCATTATTAGCTTGACTAAATGGATAGAGTACCTCAAATAGTGCCATGTTTTTGCCATCGTAGAGGCTGCCCTTGTCGTTGTCTGAGTTGATGAAGGGACTGCTTTCCTTTGGGTTTCCATCACCTGAGGCAAAAGAAAGGCAGGATGTTATACTTACAAGTTATGCTCTAGCCACAGTTACCTTTGCAATCTAAAGAACAAACGAATCCCCATTTTAGATCATCATCTTAATGAAGTGAAGTGAAGTGACTTTGTGGCCAAGTACAGTGACCCATACTCGGAATTTGTGCTCTGCATTTAACCCATCCNCTGGTCATTCACTCCCCCCACCTACAATCCCTGCCGGACCCGAGACTCGAACCCACGACCTTCGGGTTCACCTTCGGTTACAAGTCTGACTCTCAGACCATAATAGGCCACGCAGACCATAATATGCACTATGTAGCCCATCACACGTTTACATACATTGACATGTGCATGTGTGACAGTGCTGTTTATTCAGTTCTTATACTATATAATTTAATTACAGAGGCTGGCACACAAATAAACTAAAATTGCACAAAAGAAAATAATTTAAAGCATATAATTTAAAGCTATAATTTAGCATAACATAAAAAATGAATACTCTGAATACTTTCTGAATGGATTGTATACAGTGCTATATACGGCTTGACTGAGACCAATTAATTAACTAATCAGATATATGCATGTATAACTGCTCAACACATTGAGAAAGCTGAGAGACCATGTCCATCTGAAGCTTTACTGTAGTACCGCAGGAAACACGCACCTTCTGCAGTGCCAGATTAGGATCGACTAAAACGATCAAGCCCTTTCACACCATTGTTTTTGTTTTAATCATTTACAACTAAACCCTCTATATTTTGTCTCTTTATGTTTCACAGACTAAACAAATTTCTCTATGCAAGCATAACAAAGTACAACTGAAGTAAAGAAACAAAATGTAATGCCAAAGGCAGTGGAACAACCTGAGCACACTAAAAACAGACCAATCAGTCCGTCGGTCCCTGACGCATTGATTTTCCTATAATTGGAATGTAAAGGTGATCGATGCCATCCCTCTGGCTCTAAGGGTCATTCAATCCAACACTACTGATGTCCTAAACTGCAGCCTATGATTTGCTCTTGTGGATTTCACCTTTGTATCGCTCATATGCATAGAAGCAAGTGATAACCTTGTATTGTATACTTCCATATAACATGCAGTTATTGGTTAATTATATGCTGTACATGATTTACAACCTCTGGAAAGGAAAAATATCCATGGGGAATGAAATAGCAGAGCAGAGGCAGGGTCTAAATGAAAAATTTTTAGATAACCTAACTTTTACAAAGCATTAATTACATTGCATATAGTAGCAGGTCGTATAGAAATGATAACCGTTAATGGTCCATGGCTGTTCTCTACAAAAAGGCAGAATAATTTAATTAAATCTTGGGTGGGTCAGACCATTGTGGTCCGAAGAGTCAAGAATTGAACAGTCATTTGCAGAGTTGCAAATGCTTTGTCTAACCAAAAACCAAAAGTACCCTCTTAAATCCTTAACCACTGAGAAAAGGGCAAGGGGATATGCCGCTGGGTAAAATTATATTCACTGAGCTCAGAATGCAAGAATCAACTGTCTTTGCTTGCTTGGTTCTTTATTTCTTTTTTATGTATTGTTTCCTGCTTGTATATTAATTATTACCCAATGGCAAAAGTTCTCATTTTGGCTCAAAATGGATATACCAAAAAAAAAAAAAAAAAAAAAAAAAAAAGCTCTGACAATATGTGAATTCATAAAATAGCTCCACTATGAGATCATTTCAACAGATCAACTTCTGCTTCCTCACTCATCGCTGCTCAGACTGGATTCTCATTTTTGATGTCTGTAATAAAAAATCTTCATGTCTCCTAAATATGATAAAACTTCTGCATCTAGATGGATAAGAATAAACTAAGTAATTAGGTTCTTACGAACATGTTTATTCATTAGAACAGTATAATCATGATATTGTCGGGTGTACAGCTCATGCTTTAAGCTTATATACATTGCAGTTATTACAGCAGGTAATTTATATAGTATGAGGTATTAGACTCTGCTCATTGGCTTCATTTTGTGTTAGTAAAGACACTATGGAGACAAAATGATCATGTCCCATGCCAAAGAAAGACCCAGGTGGAGCTCAAATAATCAGAAAGCAGCAGCCAAGAATTCCTGAAGTAGTGGAGTGAAAGACAAACAACTATGTGGACAAGCCAGATGGAAATGAAATGACAATAGTAGCACCTGCAGTATGAATAGGGCGTAAAGAATGGCAGTCTCAGTGGCTATGCACAGTCACAGTGAGCTAAAACATGCTATTGTGTGGCAGACAGTCTCTATTAGTTACTAAATCCTCTTAAAACTTTAATGTCCTAATGCTGAGTCTAATCCTGGCCCCTGGAGTCATTGTTCTTTCAGAACAGGTAGTAGAAGTGACATATCCTGATACTTGAATACGTTTCTATGATACACAGGTTTGCTAACCAGTATTACACAGTACATAATTTTAATAATTCAGTCAAATATGATCAGCTGCTTCCAATCAGCGTTTGTAATTGTTATAAAATACTGATGATACCTGTGATATCTCAGAAAAGTATGCTGTGATATCATTTATTCAAATCAATTTTATTTGTATAGCACTTTTAACAATAGACAGTGTCACAAAGCAGTTTTACAGAAATATATAAATTCCGGATATAAATATTAATTCATAAATTTATCTCTAATGAGCAAGCCAGAGGCAACAATGGCAAGGAAGAACTCCCTGAGACGACATGAGGAAGAAACCTTGAGAGGAACCAGGCTCAAATGGGAACCCATCATCCTCATCTGGGTGCAACAGATAGTGCGATTGTAAATAATTCCCTTCTATAACTGTATACTGTATAATCAAAAAGGGCAATGGTGTAACCCGAAACTTATGAGCAACTTTTAAATATGAGCATCAGAGTTATTTCTGAATTGTGGAACCATTCACAGTAATCTCACTGATCTTTAGGCTGTCCATATGAGGCAATCCTCAGCAGCAGCGAGTATTTTTTTTTTAAATTCTAATGTCATATTGCCCAGCCCTAGCAGTGATAATGAAAATCCCATCACTGACACTGGTTGATGCAGTGGTTGATGTGTAAAATTCACACATTGCAGAACAGACAGTGGTTTATTAACCACTCCCACACCCTGATGGTTGCCTGTGCAAGGGATTAAACATCAACAACAAACTTTAATCTACGAGTGTAGATGTGAAGTTCACATAGCTGAGCCTTCTGAGCCTTCCTAAAACTTTATGAAAAAAGCACTTAAAACTGACATAATTCCCTGTCATTAAACCCACTTTGAGATGAAAGCTCCTTATATTTGCACACTTGAGCTGATGCTGAACTTCCTTTTCTTAAAGCTACATGAACTGTGGATTTTAGCAAGAGCTAGGTAAACAGCAAATGACACGCACACTTCCCAAGAAAGTTTGGAAACCATGATGCAGTTTCAGACCTGATATCAAACAAGATCCTTTCATACCAACTACATGGCTGACTCTGCCTACTTACTGGCATGTAACGCAATGCCGCTATGTTTATCTGGATTTAAATCCTAAATTGGCTTGAGCTAAACCAGAAACACTGGAAAAAACTGATTCTGCTTCTGACAGTTCCTCAACCTCAGCTACATCACTCAAGTTCAACTAGTAATGTGCAAGGAATATTTTTGTTAATCCTGCTTGCTCATTTTTTTTAACCTGCTTGTGATATTTTCTAATATCACAAACAAATTCTGATGGTTCTATTTCCAAAAATATAATCAAATTACTAGCCTATTTTGAGCCACCATAATTTTGCCAAGGCTCAATAGCTAATGTTACAGCTAGCTACCTCCAGTTGATTGCAGCCGGAATGCAGGCACTTACACATTTAAAAATGATTTTAAAATGATTTCTGTTCTTTGTCCATCTTTAGTATACCATATAGTGTAATTCGCGTGAGACATGTTCCACTTTCATTTACCAGGAAGAGGACAATGACCCAGTTTCCTGACCTGTTTGCCTCACTGCCCGCATCACACTCACTTATTCAAAGCCTTAATAACGGTATACAGTGAGTATCATCTGGCCATGGATGGAGACCGATACAAAACTGGCAAAAATAAAATAAGAGTTAAAAAAAGAAAAACAGGGAGAACCATGAATAGATAACTGAACTTCTGACCTCAGGATCAAGAAAGCAGGGCCTACTGAAGGGCTCAAGTTTCTCAGTCACAACTGGCAGCCTGTTAGTGACCGTGGTATGACACCCAGAAATGACAGACGAAGGATTCTCGGCATTCTTCCCTACACTGATCACCGACAGCCCTCGCTCCTAACCGACCAGTGTGACAGTGATCTCAGTGTAATGACTGTAAATATGACGCTTGATCACTTCAGTTGCACCAACGTACTAAGATCATCACAAACATACATTGACACTTACATCACAAATTTACAATAACATGATCTTTGAGGATATTCATGTAGCACTGAGATGAGTCTGGAATGCAAGTAAATGCAGGGTCTAAATAAAGACCGCTGTGTAAATGTGAAGCTTTTTGAGTAGTATAAAAGCAAGTACATTTAAAAGGCAAAATGCGAAAATGCCACTGCAGTGATTTTACCACATTCCTTTAAGAGACAGCATGGAGTTGAAATGTTACTAGACAAGTTAGTGTCGAAGTTACTGTAGAATGCGACACAGGCTATTAGTACTGATTTATAAAATCTAAGAACCTGCCATTATTCAACACCCAAATAACTTTCGATATTACACCAGGAATTTTGGGTGCGTCCAGATTTGATTTTGATACCACTTTCTGATTTTCATATTGCATAATCCAGATTTCTTTGTGAGAGTAATATGTAGGTGTATCTGTGCCCTTTTTTTGTTTGACCAGCATGCCAAGCAATTTATTCACACCTATCCCCTGCTTGTACTCTAATCACAGTGTACACTCTTTTAAACCACTGTGTGGTAAGAGCATACCTAACAATCTCTCTCTCTCTCTCTCTCTCTCTCTCTCTCTAACATGAGACCGGTGCCTGATCCTGACACATTACTGCCTCTGTGGCTCCTCTTGCCCTGCCTGATTCATCCTGATGCTCTACTTCTGCTTGGAGTGTTGCACTTGTGACACACTTTATGCTGCTGTGGATGGTCCCACATGGATACCCTAAAAATCTGCATTTCCCCCCCCCAAAAAAAACTTTATGCCCAAGTCTTACCTTTTCTTCAGTGCATAATCTCATCAGAATACTGTAGATTTATACCCAAGAACTGCAGCTGCAATCACAAAGACTGTCCTGTGCTCATCCCAGGACACTTTTCCACAATATACTCACATCCTTTTAATACATCAGTGAGTGTCTGATTTCACAGTATACAGCTATAGAAGTGTAATGATTTATAATCCCATTGTCCATTATCACCTAGAAGGTCAGTTCCCTTAGGAGTCTGGTTTCTTCCTCATGGGAGATTTTTTTTTTTTTGCTACTGTTACCTCTGGCTTGCTCACTATGGATCTAAATCTCCATCCGGATTTCTGTTAAGCTGCTTTGTGACAATGTCTGTTGTTAAAAGCATTAAGGATATGTGACTACGCATTTGCTCTCTCTGTCTGTAGCCACCTGCAAAGTTCCTTAATGAGTACTAGCCTATAATCATATACTAGGGCATCCTTGAAGGACAGATCTGCTGCAGTACTGACTGTAGCATAATACAGATAAAAGTAGCCTGCTCTCATTAACAAACTGCTTCACTTTTTTAAAGAGAACATAGAAATTCACAAATAATGCTCTGAGCCTCATGATCAAAAGCCTTCTACCTGATTTGTGTTTGGGAAAGTCTATTATGAAGCCGCACATCAGATATACTGCATTGACCCTTCATTACTGACCAGTGCACAGTATCTGACCAATCACCATTGACCAATGCACAGTACCTCTGCTATTAATTCCCAAACAACCTACTAGAAGGTCTGCACTATGATAGCTGCAATCCAGTTAGGATCAAATGATATTTATCCATGGACAGCATTAGGCAATACTCAGAAACAATGAAGACTCTCAAAATATTTGTTAAGAACCAAATGGCAAAGGTTAAGAAACTATATTAGTTTCTCAAAAGCATCCAGTGTTAAGATAAAGCAAAGGGCCTTACAAATATGATACGTCTCTCATTATTTGAGCTAAATTAAAGACAACTGAGGTACACATGCTGTGTCTGAAATCAGTTCCTCAATCACTTCTTCACTATTTACTATATATACTGTCCTATATAGAGCAGCAGTGAAGGAGACACCAGACTGAGAGTAAAGGAGCTTGGATTTTTTTCCTTACAGCTAACACATATGATACAAATGATTGTCTATTTATGGAGTGGATCAGGTGTATAGGGATAACTAAACTAACTAAATTTCAAAAAAGTGCACCAAAAAGCATTTTTAAAGTGAGTTTAGTCTGTATGAAGCATATCTCATGAAAAAGACACACTTCCATTTTAATCCACACCAGTTTAAATCCACACCAGCTTTATAAACACCTCCTGGAAGTCTTTTTAAATCTCACTGATGTAGTATACATCATCTACATACAGTCTATGATGTTCTCAATAAAGAGTGTATGTAGATGATGTATGCCATCATCGTCTATGATAACTCAAATAACCACACTTTACAACCATGGTGAGCAGAAAAGCATCTCACAACACACAACGTGCCAGACCTTGAGGGGGATGGGCTATAACAGCAGAAGACCACACTGTGTTCCTCAGATACTTATTCTTGGCTGCCAGATGTATAACACAATGTGGTCTTCTGCTGTCATGGCCCATCCACCTCAAGGTCTGGCACGTTGTGTGTTCTGAGATGCTTTTCTGCTCACCATGGTTGTAAAGTGTGGTTATTTGAGTTATCATAGACATCCTGTCAGCTCAAACCAGTCTGCCCATTCTTCTCCTCCTCCTCTCATCAACAACCACAAAGGTGGGTGTCTTGAAAATGAGCGACCTACAAAAAAAGAGTGGTAAGACACATTTGAGATCTCGGACGACACTGTGAAAATCCCAGGAGATCAGCAGTTTCTGAAATACCCAAACCTGACACCAACAGCCATGGCATAGTCAAAGTCATTGCAATCACGTTTTTCCTCATTGTGATGTTTCATGTGAAAATGAAATAATTATTTTTTTTGTTAATTTGTTAATTAGGTTCTTGATCTGTATCTGCATGATTTTACGCACTGTGCTGCTGCAACATGATTGGCAGACTGGATAATGGAATGAATGTGCAAGGATACAGGTTTTATAATTAAAATGGCTGTAGGTTACTATATATAAAACTAAAACACTTTTTTTGAAAAAATGGTTGGGACAATATTGGGTGCAGCAAAATGAGCCTAACAGGCGATGACACATGACTGACATCTAACGCAGCTTTCACTTTGATCTCCTGTCTTGACAAGTTCACACAATGCTGTCTGATTTACAGCTGTGCTCCCACTAAGGAGCCGCACCGTTCTCATTTCTGCTGAATTTGCTGGGGGTTGCACCAGTCTCAGTGATGAATGACTGCAGGTGTACCTGACGTGGAGCGCACTGGAGTCCTTGAGCTGGCCCGTCGCTTGACCTCTCACAGTAGCCATACTACTGTCAGAGAGACTGCGGAGGAATCATCCCACACTGTTTTTCCCCCTAGCACTACAACTAGACTGTTTAAAATGACTCAATACCCTTCTGCAGTATAGGATTCTAACACGTCAAGAATGTACATCACTGAAAAGGACAGTGGGGGCATATTAACTATCGCTCTACACGAGATATAAAACCAAGAAGCTTGGAACTAAGAGTACGAACCTGTATGAAAGCGTGTGAATCAGGGACCATTCGTGATCGAAGAGCATCAGTATTTTGTTATTGAGCATGCAGTCTATTTATATACGTGCTCAGCTCGAACTCTAAGCTGCCTAACACACACCTAGTCTAGGTTTCCCTTAAAATAAAAGTGCCAGAAGCAATAGAAGAAGAAAGAAGCAGAGGGTGCACTTCACTCCTTTCGCATTTGTGAAACATATCATAAAAGACAGAACTGTCAACTAAAAGTTTTCATAGGTAAGAAATATAGCCGACTCAAATGCATTGTCCAACCTGGCGTTTCCGGAACCATCATACTCAAAATTATTAAGCCAAACAGCAGAGCGTGACCCCAGGTACTTACCCTGGCGTTGGGAGCTCTCTCCCTGCTCCATGCTTGATGGAGAGGAGAGGGATGTGCTGTGAAAGCGGCTGCGTTCAGTTCCCCCAAAGCCTGAGCTCAAGAAGGTGGTATGCTAATCTCTGCTCTGATGATCAACTACTGTCACACGGCCAACCTGACGCCAGTGACACATCAGATGCTGATCCCTGAACATCGGCACTAACAGAGAGGGAGGAGCCAAAGGATAGATGAGGGAGAGAGAGAGAGAGAGAGAAAGAGAGAGAGCGTGCAAGCTCAAAAAAAAAAGAGAGATGCACTGCTGTTCACCTAGCGGAGCGTACAGTGTTTCAGTGTACACCAAGGCTCTAAACAGCACGAGTGAATGGACATCAGAGCATGGCAGAGGGAGAAAAAAAAGAGTGCTGTGTATAAGGCGTATGTGTATAAATCCTAAGTGACGCTAAAATTGAAAATGAAAGCACCGTCTTAACGCCATTTACGTAAAGCTTTCAATGATGAGGTCGGGCAAGTTCCTCTCCACTGGATTTCACACTCACGCAAGGACAAGTGACCGTGACATGGGAAGACAATTCGTATTTCTGCTTTCTGGTGTTAAAGTTACGCAGCTGCACTCTCCAAAGTCTGCTCAGTGGTCATTAACCACCTCTTCATCAGCATGTGAACAGAACAGTAATCACTTAACAAGATTAACAAAATCCTGTCCTTTTTATAAAACACACACATGCCTAGAGTGCAGGCAGCAGGACCACCTGAAAAACATCTACAAGCAGAATTTGTCTTTTTACTGTTATAATATAATATAATATATAATAATATAATATAGTCAAAATAAGCTGCTCAAGTGCATGGTTTAAAAAGAAACCTTTAGATGTCTTAAGAAGAGAAAAGACAGTATTTAATATAATGTCATCATTCAAGCAGGGTTCATAATACCACCACTCTAAAGTAAAAATCATAAACACTTTATGGTAATTAATAATTTGATTTTAAAAAACTGTGTTCAAGGTCATTAGAGTGCTTCTAGTTGGACCAGGTGAATGCAGTGTAGAAATCTAGCACAGGGTAGAAGGTAATCTGCACCATATACAATTAAAGTATATGTCATAAATAGTAGTGCATGAAGTCATGGATTTCAGTGAGTGATGATTCGCTGTGGCGACCCCTGAAGGGAAAAATCGAAAGAACTTCTTCAGTACCTAAAGTCACACGTCCGGATCCCCGGAGCTCCCTAGGTACTCCGTGACGGTTTCCTCAGTCGTTAATTTTATTTTATCACAGTAGTGGAAAAATCACAATGGACTTACTCACTTCTTATTAGCTCTTGTAGTCATTTGCTTTTTTTGACTGGTAAATCTCAGTAAATCAAAAACAAGCAAGTAAATTTAAATAATGTCAACTTCAATCTGTTGGCTCCAAAAAACTATCTAAAAACTATCTATCTATGGCTCCAAAAAACAGCCAGGATCTTATTGTACACATTTAAATTCAAGTAATATCACATGAGCAAGAGTGCGGTTATTCTGAATATCGGCCCGGCTGTGATTCGCCACAGAAAAGAAAATACGCAGAAAAATAACAAAGTCGATATTTAGTATAACCGCATGATTGCGAGCGTGATATTGCTTTTATACAACAGTTCAATTAATATCAAGTATTGACAGTTCGGACACAATATGGCCAAACGTTCTGTTTATTTTTGCACTACTGGCGAAAACTGAATCCTGATCCTGAAGAAGCCACACTTACTTTATAGCACGTCGGCTAGCTGGCTAGCTCACATCAATTTGTACATTCCTGTTAAAGGTTCTTACAATTAATGCTGTTAACGCTACTATAGTAACTGTTTCAAACTAGGAAGTGGAATTTCACGTGTTGAGTGGAAGGATACACGTAGTGAAACGTCCCAGTGTGGTTATAGTAAGTATATGCACTCTTAGAATGCTGTTTGAACCAGTCAAATTAGTGGACCGGAACTAAGTGTCGTATAAAATGAACATAATATTTGAACAGTTGGATTATGTTGGACTGAGGAGGTTCATGGAACTTGTTTTACAATTAAAAGGATCCGTAGGCAAAAGGTTAGAGAACCCCTGTGACTTTTGTCGCCATCACCACCCAATAAGTAACATGGACTGACAAACAGGAAATCCTAAATCCAGGAAGTAGTTAGCACCTGTTTCTCACAGTATTTCCTCCAAGTCAGCAAAATCCAAATGTACTGTGCTTTATATCAAAGTAATGCATTAGATGATCCATCTCTTGTATATACTTTATGTATATATTATGTACGTGTGTCTTGTGTATCCTTTGTTTTGTTGCTTGGGCTCTCATACAACAATTTTAACAGCATTTTAAAGAATCATGGGCTTGAAAACTAACAATGCAAGCGTAATCTGTATTGAATATACTGAAGAATATAAGATAAATATAACGCCACATTAATAGGAAGCCACAAGAGTAATGAAAATGAAACACCAGTATCGACCAGCAGATTAGTGGTGGACCATTAATAACATTTCTGTGCCACAGAGTGTCCTTAACGTTGACAGCGATGTATATTTATTGCACTGAGATGAAAGAAACATGAAAGTTCTGGTAATTTCCACTGCCATCCATGACACGCACAGAGTACTTCCTTTTCCAACAGAGAGAAAACTAAACATGTTTGAGAGTGTGTGTGCGTGTCTGTGCGATGCACACTCAGGGAGGCGAAGCTAGTCATTACATGTCATGGCTTGAAGCCGTCAGCCACAGAAGCCTTAAATTACAGCGTGTTTAAGGTCAAGAGAGAGTGTGGTCAAATGAGGATAACGTCGACACGCGAAAAAGTGTGAATATTAAAAACTGAAAGCATTGAACATGCAATGAAATGCAAGGTTGATGTTGTATCCACCAGAGGGCATCGATGACAAACAAAGCAGATTTAGGTTCTGAGTGCTTTTTTTTTTTTTTAAATTTCATGAACTATTCTCAAATAAAAGAACTGAGTTACCATCAGCTTCTTTCGAATAACATCATAAAAGTTAGTGTAAAAATCTACAAACAAAGAAAGGTTTCTAAATGCCTAATGAACAGCAGGCACCAGGTGTTTTCCAGTCTGCCTTGGTGAAGGTGAATCCAGCTGGCAAGTTCACTGCATCAGCTATAAAAGTCCTTAGAGAACGCAAGCGGTTCCCTACAGATGTAGTAGAGCAGTGAATCAGCACACAGCAGCTGAAGAGAAGGGAAAAAAAAAACTGCACCACCTTCTGCACACACGCCTGTTTGCAGTCATGCAAGTCTGGCCACTCTGACTGTTTTACAGGTTAGACTGTGCATTAAACTGTGCATTAAACTGTGCATTAGGCAGAACAGTGATGAGCAGTGTTCACTCGAATGCAGAATTTGTTCCCAAAACAGCGGACTCGAGTGATGACTTTGCCTTTTTCTGATCGTGTCCTACAGTGTTGACAAGTAATACGTCATGATGTTTTTCCTGATGTGTTTGCCTGCAATTTACATGCCTATAAAAAAATAGCAAGAAAAACAAAAGCAGGCTTGTGACAGGCATAAAAATACAACAACAGGGCATATTTTTTTTCAGCATCTGGGTGGTGTGACATGGCCCTACACAAAGCATTACTGTTAGCACCCCGACGTTGGTATTTTCCAATCACGGCATCTCGTACCACGGTAATTTCCCGAAACGAATATGGTTTTGGTTATGAAAGAATGGTATTTTATATGTTTTAACCATTTACAGACATATCTACTGTTGTGGAATGTCTGCGAAACAATTTCCAGCTGTAAACAATTGGTCCGTCTCTCTCTTTTTTTTTTTTGAAGAGGTTAACAAGACAAAAAAAAATGCAGATGGTCATGTTACCAAGAAACCTGAAAGCTCTCCGTCCTGAGTACTCGTGCTGGAAAACCCGAAGTCACAGCTTTACCTCTGACTGTTACAAAGTGCGGACATTCGAGACTCCTTCCATAAATGCTAAACAAATGTCTCCTCACAGAAAACCTCACCATATCAACCATTACACACATTTATTAAAAAAAGACAAATATACATCTCCGAGATGGCGTGTTCGCCCTTGAGTACCAATTTAGTACTAATAAACTCCACGAGTCCTAAAATCGTTAGACATCATGTTCATATGTTTGTATATACAGTATGCATGTGTAGTGAGTATACACATTCATTAGCCCAAATTTCGTTATCATTATCATTAGATTAATCTTAAGTTTTTCATTCATTCATTCATTCGTTCATTCATTCGTTTTCTGTAAGCGCTTTATCCTAGTCAGGGTTGCAGTGGATCCAGTGGATCCAGTGGATCCAGAGCCTATCCTGGGAACACAGGATTGGGTGTGAAGCAAAGACACACCGCAAATGGGACGCCAGTCCATCGCAGGAGACTCAATTAGCTTGTTTCAGTCAAATTCATATCAAACCACTTGCCTCATTTGTTGAGATGTTGTGAGTATGAATGGTGAAGATGCCACAGACAACCAAGGATGGGTGTCTAGATAAGCAGAACCGACCTTGTCTTCTTCTGGACTGTATCAAATCAGCACTACTAGCCAATCATGGCCATCTGTGAGCTCATGTATATAAAACAGGACAGGGTGTTGCTCTCCTAGTGCATCCAGCTGCCTTATGACGTTACATAAGCAGCTGTTAAAAAAGAGGTGGGATGTGTGTGTGTGTGTGCTCTGCAGTCCTACTCTACTGATGTCACCTGTACCCACAAGTCCATAAATCTAAGGGCCACAGAAAAGTGTAACACAAATAGTACCTTTGATGACAGTACAATTACTATTTTTATTCTGCTTAATGTGACACAAATACGCATGTCAGCTTAATGGCTTTTTTTTTTTTGCTTCATCTTTTTAACATACACTTTTCCAGATCTCCCAGCATGCAATTTCTGCCAAAAAAAAAATCTATGTTTCCCGCACACTCGACCCCGTTGTCCTGTACTCTCCTCCTCTACGCCTTACAGACCCAATCTTCTATTAATTAAAAAAAAAAAAAAAAGCTTGGCCTCACTACTCTCTTAGGCCTGGCTCCCAAAAATTTATGGGCTTAAGATTTCTCAAAAAATTTACAGGCTCAAGAGGTTTTGGATGATCTAATAAATGGTATGCTTTATCATGTCCACCTTTCCTCTTCATAAAATAGACCACGTGTAGACCATCTGGAATTGATCATTCCTCCTGTGACTTGGCTGCTAGGCTATGGGCCAGGACTTCATTATAGTCTTACATGACTTCAATTTTCACTATATCAGATGTTCTAGGTCTAGCCTTATGAGGAAGGGGTGGGGGATTTGGGGTGTTTCTAATAATTAGGGGATCATTCGGAAAAAATTTCGTAGGTAAGTCAATTGATCGAATGTCAGTCTCGAATACACCTTTCAACGATCTAAATGTTCTATAAGCATATTTTTATCATTCCATAGACTTGAAAAATAGACCAGTAAGGGGGCTGTGTGAATTTTAAATACCAGTGAACCCAATAAATTTCGACCTTCTAGACTGAATGTCTTTTTTATTATTATTATTTTTTTTTTTAATACTGGTTTTCTCTGAACAAGCTTAAATCGGCAGTGGGCTTTTTCAGTTCTTTTCTCTGCAAATACAGAAGAGTAACAGGTTTTGACAAATATATACCCTGACATTTCAGAACTCAGAACTCTAAAGCAACCTCTGATTCTGTCAATCCTTGTCAAAATATAAGCTATAAGCAAACTGTGATATTACCGTTCATCTACAGTATTGACAATATCACTATATAAAATGTACAGGTGTTCAACAGATTTCCCCTGACCACGAGACAAACAAAAGTTTCAAAGCAAAACGTGCTAGTAGCCTCAACACTGGCGGGGGTGTGTGAGAGTGTGTGAGAGAGAGAGTGAGAGAGAGAGGCTATAGATTTTTTAGGCAAGTTTGTAATTGGGCTGGACACAGCCCCTTGCCTGATAACCGGTCAGCAGATCAGGTCACGGTCAGAACATGGATGAAAAGCATACGGCAAATACACACATGCCTCATCCAAGAGGCCCTTGAGCAAATAACACATCAGGAAAGAGAGATTACACCGGTCCACGTGAGTTCGTTTTCAAGGGCATTATTATCAGAGAGGAATTTAACATTTAACCA
>CM074945.1:5761208-5777898 GCA_037577455.1 Pangasius macronema | reverse complement strand
TCTTCACCTCTTTCCCACACTCACCATTACTCTGGACTGTTGACCCCAAGTACTTAAACTCCTGTACTTTCTTCACCCTGTAACCTTACTGTTCCACTTCCCTCCCTTTCATTCACAGTCAATCCACCTACTGGCATGTTTTTGGGAGGTGGGAGGGAACCCACGTAGACACGGCGAGAACATGCAAAAGGCTGGACAGATAGTAACTCGAGCTCAAACCAGGGACCCTGGTGCTGAGAGCCAGCAATGCTACCCACTGTGCAGCCTTAAACAGTTACACCACGTTACAAATCTTTTTTTTTTCCATTTAGCAAAATGCCACACCAATCTTACAATGATGGTCACATTTCCATTAGCATCATGAGATGAAATTCATGGGTGGGAAATGATTGCAAATTTGTCACAAATTTGTCACAGTGCATGAATGTCTATGATTCATCAGTAAATTCCCAGAATGAGGAACATGACACTGGTTATTTTGTGTGCAATACACTTCGTTTGAACATCGATTTTCCTCTCTACTACTCCGATAAAAATTACGTGAAGTGCAATATATTATTTAGCAGGGCCGTGTTTTAGGTTTTAGGCAAAGTGCATTTCATTTTGTGCATTAAAAAACATAAATAGAAGCCAAATAAGTGCAAAAACGACTTGAAAATATCACAAAAATATTTAACAAAGGATTGACACAAGTTGCATAAAGTTCACATGTTGATTAAAAAAAAAAAACCAAGATATGATTTGAAGCGATGGGCACAGATTTCTGGAATAAACCATGATAAAACTGTAACAAATGTATGTTTTAACTTCTCTATTATTTATGTGTGTGTTCGATTACATCATCTTGGTGTGCCCTCTCCATTGTATCTGCATGACAGGCTTGCATTCTCTTTTGCTGACTTTCTAGAAAAATCATTTGCAAATGGTGTAACATATAAAATTGAGGCAAATAGTGCTGTAACAGTTCACTCTGTGGCATGGGTTTTAATTCCCGGCCTGGAAACCAACCCCAGCCAATGGAGTTGCACAAGAGAGTGAACTCCCAGGGCCGGTCCCAAGCCCTGATAAAACTGGGGAGGGTTGCATAGGAAGGGCATCCGGTGTAAAAACTATGCCAAATCAAATATGTAGACCAATGATCCACTGCGGCAACCCCTAAAGGGAACAGCTAAAAGAACAACAACAAACACCACCAACAACAGTGCTATAACAAATCACACAGTTTACCGAAGTCCACAGAAGCAGAAATGTGAGGGTCTGTCCAGTGCGTCACCTGCCAATAACGCCAAGACCGGTATTTACATCGACACATATGACACACATACACATCTTTAGCCTACTACATCAGACAGGGTTATAAAAAGCCACAGGACAGGTTAGACAGGTACAAGTGTTTATGAAACCTCACACACTTCTTAGCACAAGTCACTACGAAAGCACAACAGACTGACTTGTGACATTAGGTCAATCATAACAAAGGGAAATGTGCATACAAATACTCGTATAAGCAAACTGTGCAAAACGGAAAAGCAGAAATGAACAAGAAACACACAAACCAGCAACAGTTAACGGCCAGGAATAAGCCCGTGGTTGTGGGGGTTGAACCTTTAGATAACTTGACACCAGAGGAGAAAAGGTGAAAAACAGGAAGCATATGGCAGTGTGAAACACTGGAGTTTGTGTCTCGAAACAATTTTGGTGACCTCTCTTGACTACTAGAACCCCTTGAGTCCCTATTTTCAGATTATCATCCAGTGTGTAGGCATAATAAGTATGATACCTATTCTATTAAAACTTTATCATAATACAGGTACACTCACTGTTGAAGACAATCCATGCTTTTTTCTCTCTTTTATTCTTAGAGAGGTCATGTCCACACTAACTCAGATTTTGAAAAGATAGCATTTTTTAAAAAAAGTTTTTTTTGTCCACCTTGAACACAGACGATAGGAAAATACATATAAACCTGAACCAGGAAGATTATGCCATTTTGCAGTTTTATAAGGTTTTATGCGATACACCCAGCAAAAGGCTAGGTGACAGAAAAGACTCTTTGTATAGTCAGTAACAGGACTGAGCACGCAGTCATACAGAAGTGAGAATGTACTTCATTCTGCACAAATAAACAGCCTGAAACAGCAGCAAAACAACTTAAAACAGCTCAAGATAGCAAAAACAGGCTAAATGAAGACCACAACAACCCAAAACAGCCCAAAAGAACACAAAACAGACCAAAACATCGGCAAAACATCCCAAAACATCACCAAAATAGCCCAAACACAGTGCCAAAAACAGCCCAAAACAGCCCAAAACATCACCAAAACAGCCCAAACACAGTGCCAAAAACAGCCCAAAACATCAGCAAAACAGCCCAAAACATCACCAAAACAGCCCAAACAGTGCCAAAAACAGCCCGAAACAGCGCCACAATGGTGCCATTACAGCCCAAAAACAGCACCACAACAGCCCAAAAACAGAGCCAGAACAGTGATTTCAGCACTCATACTACTGTTTTTTTTGACAAAAGTAAAAGCAGAAAAGTTTAGTGATGAAGTCACACCTGTCTTCCGGTCTTGTCTATTGCTCCTGTACAAATAATTGTATTGTATAATCTAAATATTAACTAGGTAAATACCAGTAAAACGGTTGCTATGTGTTATATACTCTGACAAAAAGCTTGTGCCCTGACGGTTTATTTAGATTGTCCCTCTTGAAGAAACCTTCATGCCTTATTTACTTAATTTTAAACAATTCTCAGTTATAATCAAGCTTCTCACCACTGATCTGTAGGTTTTCCAGCAGACCCTGTTATTTTACCATCCCACAGAGAGCACGATCAGTAAAAAATGTACTAACGCTCGCCTTCAGCCTGCTCTATACGACTACTGCAATACGACAAGACCACCTTACACAAACCCGTGTTCTGAGGAGTCTTAATAATTCACAGTGAATCTTAATCAAGACCTCACAAGCATTTCTAACCAGCAATTCTGTCATTTTAAGATAGTACGCCAAACATTTTTTTCAATCCTCAACAACGCCCAAAACCTACACAACATATTTTTTGAAACACTTAATTCATATTGTGTAAAACCGCCCACATATATTCCATGGAGTGTAAATAACACATTACATCCCATTAACAAATCTTTGCCAAAAGGTCAGAACATTATAATTCCAAAGTATTGTAATATTGATCTATTAAAAGGCTTTTAACAAGCGATCAAGGCGTGCCAAGTTCACCAAGGACTCTGAGTTGTATTTTGCCTCACTTGTCAGTGTGTTCGGATAAAAGCATCGGGCAATAAATAAACATGGCCTAATTTGAATAAATAAAATGGAAAATTGGCTTCTTGTCTTCAGATGGCTGCCGATAACCTCTGTGTAATAGACAGAATAAAGAAAACAGGGTTGAGCAGGTCATTTGTGAATGCCAGCTCCGAAACCATTGTTGCAAAAAAATGTCACCTATTGCCAAAACATGTTATTTGACTCTTTTATGCTGGGCTATCTCTCAATGGATTGGCTTTTTCGCCATTAAAAAAAAGGAACAAACAGATCTTTTTATTGGCCATACTCGATTACAAATGGAGCTCCCCCAAGATCCCTGGGATGAGATTCTGAACTACAAGCTTGACCTTACAGTTAATTTCAGGTTCTTCTTTGGGTGGAGCTCAGAAATAATTTGACACAGATGCCTAGCTTTCCTCTGCAGTATACAATCAGAGAGAAAGAGAGAGGCATATCCTCCTGGTTTCTCAGGAGAATTTTGTGATAATACAGTGGACATCAAGACTAAGTTCAGCTTTGGATACATTGATACTTTTCATAGATGAACAGCTGAGTATGATATGACAAAAAAAACAAAAACAAAATTCCACCTACATTGCTAAGGTGACTGATAGGTGGACTGACAACTCCCATTAAAGGCAACCAACAGATAGCAAGCTACAAGGCCGATCAATAGAATTGGCTGGCGTCTGAATTCACTGACTGGAGAGGTGGGGAAGAAAAACAGGCATTGCACAATGCAGGACCCCACCAGTCATTTAACCTTACATAACCCTCGACAAGACTTCAGTATCCATTGAGTCTATAAAAGTGTAACTGTACACCATGCTACAATTAACAGGAACACACTGGAACAATGAAAAAAAAATGGCTTTGGCTCGAAAGAGTCTGTTAGGAGTTGGAAGGAGCGTTAAACAGACGAACCCGATGACCTTTTGTGCAATCCGTATGCTCAGAGAGATCACTGACTCAACACGCAGATGATAACAGAGCAAAAGCAGTGGAGCAGTGGAACAGGCTGTGCTAGTAAATATGGAAGCATCAGCTCTATTGGCAGTTTGCTGTAAAGCACATACGCCAAATAATAGGCGGTAACTAAAAAGCCAAGTGTTAATACGGCTTTGTTAAATATACAGGGGAAAAAAAAAAGATATTGTAATATTGCTGACCAGCACAAGATCATACAGTGGAGGACAGATAATGCATGCAAGCAGTATGAGCATAAACAGATAAACACGCATGGAGCAGACCCTCAGATATTCTCCTCTCACAAAGAGTGAAAGAGTTTAAAAAAAAAAAAAAAAAGTTCTAGAAAGCAGGCTCTATTTAGCAGCACTTTTAAAACAGACAGCAGGAAGTTAACACAGATCTTATCCCACCACAAATTCAGTGTGGCTACACGAAGACCGGGTTTTCTAGAAACTTCCACAAACCTTGCAAGACAGGCTCACCTGCAGCGTCTTCGTCTTCCTCCCTCAGGACGTTGTCATCATTGCTGTCTTCCTGAGGGGAATTCCTGCCGTCATCCACGGGGACCACCGTGAAGTTTGTGGGCATTTTTACAGCATGTGTTTCTCAGTGAGTACGTCTCCTACTCCTTAAGAGAGAGAGAGAGAGAGAGAGAGAGAGAGGTGCGCTCTCTGTCTTACTCAGTCTGCTTTATTGTCTTTTTTTCCTCCTCCAGGAAGCAACTCCTTCTTGTCCTGTGGGGTAGCTTATCTGAGCGAGGTTCTCTGTTTCACTCCGAGTGCTTGGATACCGGTGGCCCATGTGACCAGCCTTCTGACAAATATGGAGCAGCCACGCCCAACTGTCCACGCACACACGTACCCACACGCATAGCCTGGTGAAGACCGTCTGTTGTCTGCTGCAGCGGGAATCTCCAAAGACAGACGGAACCAGAAAGAGCAAGAGTTGAACGGATGTATTGATTAAGCTAAGCTCTCCAGCTACTTCCTGTCTCTTGTAAAAAAGGGTGAAGGGGCATGGCATGAAGAGGGCTAGTTCTTGTCCAATGAGTAATGCAGAGATTATTTGCACTGTGTGTTACACCTCCATAAAACAGAAGTTCAATTAAAGCCAGTCTAGAATTTTAAACTGTAGAATTACAGATAAATACAGAAATACATATGCATCCTAACATTACCACATGCAGCCTAAGAGGAGTAACATGCATTTCTAATCAACACAGACCTCAGCCCCAGTGCTGAGGAAAATACGATCACTGCTGAACTGTTCCAGGAAAGCAATTGTGCATAGCTAAATTTGGCTTTGGCTACATGATGAATAGCTTATTCCGTTCGCCACTATCTTATCATAATGTCACTCCAAATACAGAACTCATCTGTTTGCACTCTATGCTTCACTACAAGATCAGGTTATGGTCAGGTTTTTAGGAAAAATTCAGGAATACATCCAAAATTTTATATAATTTGTTCATTAAAAAAATGAAGACTGGCACAGCAGAAAAGTGTCATCATGAGACTGCTAGTTCAAACTGCTAGTACTATGTAACAGCAAAAGAGCCCAACAGAGCAAAATTGGCCTGCCAGAGACCCACCCTCCCTAGTGCAATGAGAGTATTGGGAGTAAGAATACCGAGTAATGAGAGGGGACGGGTAATGAGAGACACTAGGTGATCATGAGTTCAGCTGCAGCTCGTCCATAGGGGCAGATGGGGCAGAGCACCAGCATAGGGTCCAAAAGTATTGAAAATATGGGATTTTTTTTTTTATTTAAAAATGCAAATTAATAGAAAGTTTTAGAATTGTAAAAATTCTAAAACAAAAAAATAAATAAATAAATGTACAACATCTTGACTATTCAGGATTGCACAATTTCTAGGACATTTTTATTTAAAATGTAAGCAAAATTGTGATATTGACCACATAAATTTCTTTGTACAAAAGGTCAGATTTTCCGTGAGTCTTATCCCTTCCGTTGAAGCACGTGTTCAGATGACACACCGGTGGATTTCATCTAACATGGATCTTTAGGTTTTACACAAGCTTGTGGAGTCCGTGTCAGCTAGAGTTCTTTAAAGCAAAAAGGAAACATACCAAATACTATGAAATTCTGAAATTCATGTAAATATTACTAAGATTTCTAAGACGTTGTTGCTGATAATATAATTTGTAATGAAAACTTCGTGTTCAGTTGGAAAAGAATCCCAAACAGAAACATTTTCAGACTTAGTGCTCAGACGTTTGGACCCACTATATTTCAGCCATTCAACAAATGTTGTCCTCATTTACACACGTTTTGAAATAATAATTACCTCTTGAGTGACCATGGGTTGCTTCTTTATAAATATAAGCCAATGATCCACTGATTTGGTCGACTTTCTAAATATTGCGCGATTGCTGCCCCATTTAGCTCCATAGAGTCATTATTGCACCTAGTGTTCCTAGTGGTCAAACACAGGACTGAGAGGACTGAGGCCCATTGGACATGACGGACATGACGGTGCCTCATGCACATTCTTTGAACATTTTCAGTGGAGGAGCAACAGACAGGACAGTTAAGGACAACCAAATTAGGCTAGTTTAAAAATACTCCACGGCCAAATAATCGGAATTAAATCTAATAAATTTCTGCAAAGACAAACTGTAAGTGTAGACAGTGTGTCTGTGATGTACATTTCTACTATAAGATATATTACAAAAGATTGGCAAGTTTATGGAGATTATGAGGTCCGTACATTAGAAATGTACGTGCACCACCAAGGTGTCCTTGTTCTCCACACAAAGGCTAAGAAAAAGGAGAAAAAATTGTTTAGGCTGTTTTCAGGTATTTTGTGCAGGTTTTCAGTTGTAGTTGGGCTGGAAATTTGCTGGCAAACACACCTGCTGAACAAAGTTACGTCTAAAAGCACTTAAATCAAGCTGCTAGACTGTATGCTGGATGACTGTATGTTCTCGACTCAACCGTCCATTACCGGGTTACTCTAAAACATTTACTAGACAGCAGCTTATTAGCTACGTCAACTGGGATAGCCGTTCGATTGACTTTCTTTAAGGCTATGTTATTATTAATGTTGCCCAACCGAAATCTATGGTCATGGTGCACTGCTCGATGGATGTCTGTGAGCTCATATATACAGAAGAAGACAGCTGATGTCTCTCTCTAAACAGTTAGTAAAGATAAAGTCACACAGCTGCACATGTCTCAGGAGAAGCACAGGTTAGCCCTCACTGGGCAGTAGCTATCATATGATAGGCGAGAGGTTGCTATTGGGTGGGACGTGGCGATGACCAAAATGGGGTAAAGAAAAATTAGCACAGTTTTCCTGATGGTACATTATATATGGCTTGAAAAACTGGCTTTTACAACCTATACATAGCCTATATATAACAAATATGCAAACATGGCGCCATTTAGAAATACTCACTATTGGCTTCACAAACTGCTTACAATGTGTCCAAATGTTTAACTACATGTTGTACAACCCTTTGGAGAGTCTCCATATTCAGTTACTGTTCTTGGTCCAGATTGGTATCTCTTGTGTCACAGGTCATGAACATCCCATGCTTTACCTTTTTGAGTTAAATAAGAAATCCCAAAATATTCCTATGATGTTCAAAGTGTTTGCTCTCAGACTGCAGGCCTACTTCATGTGTTCCTACTCATGTGACACGGTTGCATGATGAGTAGTGCATTGGCTGTAGGTTTAGTCATGAAACATTTGGAAACAGGAAACTCTTGACAAACTTATTACACTGAATATAAAATAGACCCAATTGCTTAACTATTCATTATATATAATATGCAGTTCCAGTATATAAAACCCCCACTTTGGAAAAACCCCACACCCTCTGTAAAAGCACATCACATCAAGTTAAATTATAACCCTAACTGCATTAACAAAAAACATGCATCCGTAAATGAGTAACCAGTAAAAGCCAGTCTTTATCCAAATTATATTTTTATCATCAAAATAATTGCCAATGTGATGCAGACAATCCACAGACATTTTTTTTTAAATGCCAGACTCACCCAGGCATCACATTTACCCATCAGGACTCAGATAGAGTGGCACTTATTTGCTGTACATTCTAATAGACAGTTAAAGCCTGAAGAACAAAGAGGCCTTCCTTCGAGAACATCCCGACAAACATCATCACCTCCCCCACCATCAATGCAGGACTCAGGAAATGGTAGGAATTGTGTTTTCCACATGATAGGAGAGCCTTTACCCCCAATTGTTGGGAGTTGAGCTCCCTGACTTTTATTTGGCTTCATCATGATTGTAGGAAAAACTATTTTAAGACCTTATAATATAATGCATGTTAAAGCCAAAACAAATCAGTTTCACATTAATGCAATCTGCCAAGGACTTGCCAATAACAAGCACCATTAGTTATCTTAACACCAATACAATTGTTTCTTGGTGTGTACTCATTATAAACAGTCTAGTACACCATCCTCTTGTGTCAATGTACCAACAACTCAAACATGTAGAGTCCGAGGGTTTGTTAACTGCTATCTCTAAAGCACGGAAAATATTTGATGTTTCTGTGAAGGTTTCTGCCTGAAACTCGCTGTGGTCCCTCCACTAGCTTCATGTAACTGCTCGCAGCCACTGTGAAACACTAGTGCTTGCTTACAAATCCAAAAACGGACCCCACCTACCTGAAGGCACTTATAAAATCCTGCTTTATCCATGATCCCTTCCAGACACAAGCATGGCTTGACTTACATACCATCCCTCAATATACGGAAAATATGCATCAAGGCTCTTCTCTGTCCTGGCACCCAAAATGCTGAATGAACTTTCCACTCACTGAAGACTGCAGCCCCACCTCTTCACCCAAACAACTAACAAACACTAAAATGAACAAAAGAAAACTCCTCTCTAGCTATAAAATTAGTAAGAAAACTGTGGCCTTTTTTCAATCCACTGACTATATCCTGCACTGAAAAACGGTCATGGAATTGTGTCATGGTGTTCAAAAGTTTGTTTTCCAGTTGGAAATTGGCATATGGACACGAAATACAGTACACATTGCAGTGAGCCAATCAGATTGCAACTCCAAGATTCTGAAGCCTGTGGCCAGAAAAGTGTTTAAAAAAAAAAAGATATAAGACTCTCCATAGACTGTGGAGAGGCTGAGACTGCGACTACTCCATTAAAGACTCTACAACAACCCCTTTCCTGTAGAGAAAAGTGGATGGGCAGTTATTCTATTACAATTCATCACAACTCCATTACCGTTCTTTCAAATGTGCCATTTGGAACAGAGATGTACTTAACATTTCGTTAACGTTAACATTTACAGAGCCACATAGTGAAATAGAACAGAGTAAGTATTTCCTTCTTTATAAGCAAATCCTCACATTGTTTTTCAGTAAAGGGATCAAGCGATGTGCATGACGTGGTTCTGTGGAAAAGTTATGACACACGTGCACCACTTCTCACAATTTTCCATTATATTGATTGTATGAGAATGTGACATCGATGACTGACAGAAAACACATGCATAACGGTCAGGATAAAAGCCAAAGGTAGGTGTCGTGTGTGTGCGTGAGGAGGATTAATGGAAAATTTCACCTTATTTCAAAGTCACAAAGAAACAACAGTATCACTATCCTCCTGCTTTCCTATGCCTGTGGTTTAACATGGCTATTCCTAGCTTATTGATCCTTCAGGAAATACAAGAGACGTGCATAGATAGGGTTTCCAATGCACCATCTCTGAGCTGTAGGGCCATTTTACCATTTGAAAGAATTTTATACAGGTCACCCTGATAATCAGACTATTCAATAATATCAGAACATTAAAACTGTTTTGTTTCTTAACAGAAGGTAGACATTTTGTCAAAATGGACATTCACATAGCTGTATTCCTGACAGGGCCTTTAAATAACTGTTTCAAACCCTGCCGAGTTTAAGTATACAACCAGCCTTCGTGCACTCGAGCATTTCTTAGAAACGTTAGTGCACCAAGACGACATTTACACATGTTTGTTTTGTGTGGTCTTAATTCTTAACTTTAGCTTTATTGGCTGTGTCACACTACAAGGCCTGTATTTGTTATGTTGACACAGCACTCATTTACTTTGTATCCTACCAACTAATGCCCCCGGCAAACATCATCACTGCTGAGCGATCATGTGGAGCGAGGAAGTGCAAACAGAGAGTCAGCTGTTAATGACAGACAGGGTAAGACGGACACAGCATTCCCCCCCGAATCCTATTGTTCATCCTAATCCAATAAAGATCCTGTACATTGGTTTTTGGCTAAAGTCAGATTGACATGTCTGCTAATGCTGACTGCACATTACACGATACTCTGTGAACAATCAGCAGCTCTCCAACAAGTAGCAAGATGAGCAACAGCTATACTCTCAGTCTCTGCTTTGATAACATTCGTGTTATTACGATGTTATTGGAGGCCAAGAGAAACGTCTTGTCTGTTACCCCATTGGTAAATCACCCCAACACAAGTTTCTCTACATTATTTTCTTATTTCTCTTTTTTCCTGTTTCCATACAAACTGCAAAAATAACCACCACAGACAGTTGCTCAGGCTCCATCTTGACAAAGGCACATGATAGACAGTCGTCACGTTTATTTCCATAAGAAAGCGTGTTTTTGGGAATCAGGCATGCTTCACTGGGGATCTCTCCAGCTTCATCTGTGATGGATTGTGTAGCGTACACACTGCTAGGTCCACAAAACAACAGATCGAAGTGAAGTGAAGCCATTTAGTGTGACAAGTGTAGCAATTTGAAATTTTGAAACTCATGTAGTGTATATACCAAATATCATGGTTTTTTTTGGAAATATCATGGTAAAAGTGAAAATACTCTGTTTTGTGTGGATGTTATACGTCATGCTAGCATGTTTTTCTGCCTTTCATCTGGTATATAGCATATTCACCATGCACTGTATCTGAATAAAGTTTTTTGTGATGATTTTCTAAAGTGGTACAGCAGGATTGAACAGATAACAAGGAAGTATTGTGATGCTACGTAACCTACTAATGTAATTAGACTAAAGCTGTTAGGATCATGAGGGATTAGAATACTCATACTGATCTTGCTTGAAGGAGAAGATGGACAGCACAGTATGGATAAAATATAAAATAAAATCCCATATTGTAATTATTTTGCTACTGATTACAACTGCAAAATTCCTTCTTAACATATTTTAAGAACATTCTGCTATGTTACACTGATGTTTGGAACCTGGTATAATCGTTACACAGTTTAACACAGTTAGTTAGAGCTGCAATTGAATCAAGTGATCATGTGAATCATCAAAAATTGCACAGAAACATTCATCTGGAACATCTCATTTCAGCTCCTGGCATGCAATAAAGCATTTAGTAATGTGTTTGAGGACTTACTGAGGTTTCTTTATGATACCAAATTATGCAATCATCCTGCATAATTAAAGCCCAAGATTAAAATCCCAGCTTCTGAATTGTTCACTGTTTGATGCTTCCTAACTGGGAGAGCAAACATATGATGACAGGGTGTTTAAACTAGTTTTGAAACAAAAGATGTAGACAGTCTGAGTATATTTATCAGTTTGACCACTGCTTCTATTTAGGGAAGTGATTGTCAAAGTGGTGTATGTGAAGCCCAGCCAGGAAAATGGACACTTACGTTTATTAAGTTCTAACATGATTGGTGACTTGAAATGAACAGGTTTAATCAAACCTTAATAACGTGAAACCAAGTACGCCTATAAATAACATCAATTCGTGCTTTTGTATGGTCATAAAAGGAATCTGTAGACTCCCAAGTACCTAATGAATGACGACTTCGTTGTTCATTCTGTAGTAGATAGGGTAGACAGAGAGGACCGTAGAACCCTTACAACCTTCGAGAACGTTAACTACAGAGCCAGGAGTATTGAAGAAGTACAGTGGAAAAAGTCTTTTGGACTCTAACACCACCTCCTGGTGATCCCCAGAAAAGCAAACCACTTTCCTTTCCAGACATTAGTGGAAAATTCCACATGATTTTTTAAACAGGAACTGAAGGACTCCCTACCTAAATGAGTTAAAAAAAACTTTGATTAAAATTGAAATAGATTAAGATATATTACCCAATCATCTACATTATAAAGCTTAGACATTGTGCAAGCTTGGCCAGATACCTTCAAATGTTGTGTACATTCAAATGTTATGAAAAAGATGTGGGGAAGGCGTGATATCCTAGGAAAATTTATAAGGTAATTTTCCTGGCAACCTCTCATCCACACAGCCTACCCTGAATTTCCAGTTGTTTACAAGTCAAAATGACAGCAGCCCTTTTAGTCAGCGTTTAAGGCAGATTTTTCAGACTTGGGCTTTAAGAAAAGATCAGGAACCCCTGAGTCACATATAATCTAGCTAGTGTTAAGGTATGAAGAGTTCAAGTCAAGCACATGCCTAGCCCAAGTGAATGCATCACATCAACAGGCAACAGTGCTGCAATGACATTTGGTGATCAGCAAACACACCGAGACATTCCTCCACATATTGTGATTGCATCCTGTTAGAATCCCAATGCTTTGTTGCTTAATTTAAAAAAAATAATAAAAATCTCAATCAATTCAGACATTATGTCGTCTGGTACCTGTCAGCTCTACTACACCGAGGCACTCACCACATAGAGAAATGTCGAATGTTCTAGTATTACACACTTTTATTATAATTACTGTATTTAATTTATATCAAATGGCCCGATTTAGCCCAGGAAAGAACCTAGGCAGGTAAACACATAATACCTACACACTAGAGGACATTCAGGTTCATTTTGAGGTTGATTCTCCTGACAAAAATGACAAGGCTGATCTTAAAAGATAAGTGTTCAGTGCACACAAACCAATACTAACCCAAGTTTTTTCTATTTTTCACAACTCCATACATTTCACATTACCACACATTTCCTGTGTTAAGTCAATTCGCGGATCTACTTCCTTTCCCTAAGAGGTTATTTCAAAATAATATCTAAGAGATGGATTTATTTCCACTTTAATTTACTATATCAGATTTTCAGTGGGTCAAAGATTTACATACACTTTGCTAGTAGCTGCTGCTCGAACACCCACTAGCCTAGGTGTATATAAACCATTGGCCTCAATTAGAAGTTCGCTTTCAATCTAGCAAAACAGTCAAATGTTCATTCACAGAGCCAAGTGAATAAGTAGAATAATGGAATATTTACTACATCTATCTCTGATGTGGATGAGAGTGTAAAAGTAGTGAAAGGAGTTCAGCACTTAAGCGATGAAGTCATCTATATACAGGATATCAGTCTGCATGACGCGTTTAAAAAATACATACAGTAAGAACTTCTAAACATAGAAAGAACCGACAGGAATTTTGGCGACCCTAATGCAACTCTCTCAGCTGTCTGCTTGACAGGACAGGATCAGGCGATGCTTTATTTTTCTCTCTTATGCAACGGGAGAGCTGTGCCCAGCATGCCACAGGCAGCCCTGGTGACTGGTCGAGGCTTCCTGAGGCAGAAAGGGAGGGAGCGTCAGGGGAAACCACAGACACTCCAGCAGCTTAACACCAATAAGTGAAAGAGACAGCTGAGTAGAGCTCACATCTGATATTTAATAGCGTAGTCTAATCTACAGCAGACTTATGACTCAAACGTCTGTTATTAGACTGGCAGCAGTAATGAAGAAATTCTGTGAATTCACAGACAGGTCACGGGTTTTGGTTAGAAAACAGAAAATCGTTGGGTCGCATTCTGCCATGACCCGTATTTTTTTTATAGGATTCGCAAGCTACTTGCTACGACAAGAAAAAACAGGCTTCGACTTTATCCCCTTTATCAATTTAGATATTTATAACACATTTGCACAGCAACGGTTAAGTGATTTTTACCATTCAGGAACTCTCCAATTGTGAATAATCATTTTCAAAATTGAAATTTACATTATAAGCTGGGGCTGCCATGATTACATAAATAATAATAATAAACATTTACACTGTACAGGTTATTCTCATGTACATTTTAGGCAGCAAGGAGAATAACAGTGTGATTCTAGACCATAATCACACTAATCCCCTACTTTAGTCTAAGATAGATAGATAGATAGATAGACAGACAGAGAGATATATGCACAGTTTGTGCTTTAACGCACCAGAGCAGGTGGTTGCGTTTCCTCAAGTAACTGGCGAAACCAAAAATCATGACCATGATTCAAATATGATTAATTACACAACCCCAGTATTTCTGTAATATAGTATCTTAAGTCAGAAGTCAGTCACTAAATAAAATCCACAGACCCTCAGAGTAGGTGTGGTTATTTACAGCTTACACACTACAACTGAGATCTACAACTCAGCCTGTTATGAGCACAGATGTGTACACACACACACACACACACACACACACACACACACACACACAAAACGGAGGGTTAGTCGATGTTCACAGCTCTGAAAAACACAGGAAGTAACCAGACACGGCAAGCTAAAATGTGATATGGACAGAAAAGGGGAGCTCAGTTTAGCTTTGAATTTTGAAACCCTCATAAGTGGACACGCTGTACAAGAGTCAGTGACTGTCAATCAGCTAGAAGCTTAAACCTTCTTAAAAAATACAAAAGTGTGTAAAAGTAAGTGGCATAAAAAAAATAAAAAAAAACAACTGAACAAAGTGCCCAAAGAGTTTACATTCATCGATGCGGCGTTTATAATCCCTCTAGAGGGACTATTACAGCCTGCACCATCGTAAATCTATTCATTGTGGGCAAGAAACGCAATCATCAGCATTAATGAAGAAAAAAACAAAAAGGCCTAAACAGGGAAGGAAACACTTCTTTCAGCGTAGGCAATACTGGTCCCAACAGACAGCAGCAGCAGGCTGACACTGTTATTTCACGTCAAAGCACGAGCCACTAATTAATGAGTTACTGACTCACGAGCCACTGATTCACGAGCCACTGATTCACGAGCCACTGATTCACGAGCCACCGATTCACGAGCCACTAATTAATGAGTTACTGACTCACGAGCCACTGATTCATGAGCCACTGATTCACGAGCCACTGATTCACGAGCCACTAATTAATGAGTTACTGACTCACGAGCCACTGATTCACGAGCCACTGCATCCAAAAGTACATAGACGCCAAGCAAGCAGTTAGGCTGTCTTTAGTTCATTAGGTAACAAAAAAAAATGTGCTACACAAACCGTAGTTATAATTATGCAAGGCTGCAAGCTAACGCACAAAATAATCACAGAAGAAAGAAGGTCTATATCTATATATCTATATTATAAATCTGTGAATCAAAACGAGACTCACATTAACCAAGAGAATCTTTTAATGACTAGACATAAACACAATTAGACTAAAATTTGATTTGTTTTTAATCTACTACAGCAACTAGAGAGAGACTAAAAAAACACCATCTGCCAATAACCGGGATCTTTTACTACGAAGGCTAAAAATCATGATTAAATTATGAAGTGTGTAGTCCTACATAACTACATCAATGATTTAAGTCATTGTTTCCCTGCAGGTGTGTGTGTGTGTGTGTGTGTGTGTGTGTGTGTGTGTGTGTACAGAAGCGACTATACTCCAGGAAGAGGGTTGAGAACTACTGACCTGGAATAATGAGCTTCAGTGCTTCATCCTGTGACTGTATAAATCCCCGCCCCCAAAACCACTCCAACCAATCAAACCATCTTGTTTAAATTACCAACATAGTTCCATTTGTGAACAAATGTCCATTTTGCTGTTTGGTACTCAATGTCAATCAATGCCAATGGCATTTAATCGACTTAATTCCCACATTTACTGTACTGCTATGATCGATAACTGTGGTAAGCCAGAACCCGAGGCCATCCCAAGAGCACGTATGGAAATATGGGAGGGTAGTTATTGAAGGAGTAATAAAGAACTGGTGTGCAAACATTAGTGTCCATGTTACATGTAAATCCTTGCCAGTTTCAACAGTGTACATCAGGTTCATGAATAGATCAGTACTCTGCGTGGCTGAGGCTGACGAGGTCTGAAGTTCTTATGGGATTTTCGTGAGCTCCTGGAGGAGTTGCTGCTCTCCTCTCTGCTTTAAATTACCCAATAATTTGGAGACTTTTCCAGACTGGTATATATTACAACATATTTTTTTTTCCCTGTGATCTCTTTTGCGAATATTCCTTTGATAGTGGCATTATGGCTTTGACTTGCTCCTCAGTTTACTCATGTGCCATTTGTCTGATTTGCCATTTCAGCTAAAGATCTGAAAGCAATGAAGTATTGGGCCACAAAAACAATCCCTGGACAATCATCTAACCACACCACTGCACTTACACAGAGCCTTGCAGTTATGCCTTTGTTTAAAAGGTCTGGCGTATATCCTAATTCGATGCCCAAATTGGAATCTTATCTCTTCTTAACATGGATCACGTGAAGCCTATATACGCATCATTCTGAACAA
>CM074945.1:5751208-5758708 GCA_037577455.1 Pangasius macronema | reverse complement strand
GTGCATCAGCTTGCCTGGCTTCAGCTCTCCTGGTGGCCTTTTGGATGCTCAACTTCACAAGTCCTGGATGCGAGATGTGTGTTACACTAAACCCGACGGTTTGTTTTGTTTGCTAAACAGCACACGTAATCCAGCGTAATCACCCGGGGCATTTAACTTGCTTCATAATGCGTGTAGTGTCTTTTAGGTGATCCATTAAACACAGTTTCAAGCAAGCCGTTCCAATCTTCCCAGACTGTCCCTGAACACATTCAAATAGCTTGTGTAGCTTGTATGTAAATAGTGCATTGTGGGATTTAGGACTAAGAACTAAGACGATACTGAATTTTGAGAACTGTTGGGAATATGCCATAGCTGACAGCCTGTGCTGGGGAATTTGAGCTCTTCGCCATGACGTCACAGGGGTCAGATATCATATCCTGAAAGCCATATTCATCATTTTATTCAAAGCAATCAGTTTTTTCCAGTGGAAGTTTTTCCAACCACCAGCAGAGGGGAAAGACAACCAGGTGCCTGTATAGTAATATGATAACTTGACATATTTACATTAATATAAATACAAGCTGCAAGTGCAAATGGATAAGCCACATGGGTATATGGGATATGATGGGAAATTCATCTTGTTTGTTGTTATTAGCCTACCTAATAACACATGTGTCTTATTCACTGAGCTCAGATCAGCATGCATGCTCGGCAGTGCATGGTGATCATGTTAAAGCTGGGGTAATTCCTCCTGTACAGATTTGTCCTCCAGATCACTCCAGCGATCGTGTATAAAAGCAAGCAGCCCTGTTCCACTCACCGTATTTGTTAGGCTCTCTGCTGTACTGGAGGATAGGAACAGCCTCCGGCTCATCTAAATCTCCCTCACCTCCAAACCCAGGTGAGAGCTCGCGGTTATTATCGTGATGATTAAGCTCGCGCTCCTCGCCGTCACAGCACTGAGCCACCGGCAGCACCACGAACCTCTCCGTCATGTTTGTCCTCCGCCTCAATCTCACGGCTGAGCAGCTTTCGCGGGTCAGATGGCGCTCGGCGTGCGGCTCATAGCCGGCGGTGCGTGCCCTACTACACAAGCGCGCTCGTAACACAATGTACGAGAGAGGCAACCTCCATGCACCCCTGTCAATCCATGCCGCGGGGGGCGTGTCCGACTGCTGATTGGTCGAGCCGCGCGCGAGCCGCCTGTCAATCAGAGATGAGCGTGAACGTCACAGTCCAAAACAAAGCACCTTCTGGAGATGGCTCTGCAAGCAAAGTGAGGAAACGTTCATTCCCTATTTTGAAAGAAACCTTGAAACAACCTAACTTATACGATGAAAATAATATGCCATATAAAAAAAATATCCCCACCCAAAAGGTCAAAAGGTTGAGTATTATTATTATTATTATTATTATTATTATTATTATTACCCATCCATTTTCTGTACTGCTTATCCTACACAGAGTCACAGGGACCCCGGAGCCCATCCCAGGGGACTCGGGGCACAAGGCAGAGGGACACCCTAGACAGGGTGCCAACCCATCGCAGGGCACAATCACACTCCGGACAATTCAGAAATGCCAATCAGCCTACGACGCATGCCTCCGGACTGGCGGAGGAAACCAGCGTACCCGGAGAAAACCCCCAAAGCACGGGAAGAACATGCAAACTCTACACACACAGGGTGGAGGCAGGATTCCAACCCCTAAACACGGAGGTACGATGCAAACGTGCTAACCACTAAGTCACTGTGCCACCCCTACTATTATTATTATTATTATTATTATTATTATTATTATTATTATTATAGGGTAGTGGTGGCTCAGCAGTTAAGGCTCTGTGTTACTTATCAGAAGGTCAGGGTTTCAAGCCCCAGCACCACCAAGCTGCCACTGTTGGGCCCTTGAGCAAGGCCCTTAACCCTCTCTGCTCCAGGGGCGCTGACCCTGCCCTCTGGCCCCAGATTCCTAACAAGATGAGATATGAGAAGAAAAGAATTTCACTGTGCTGTAATGTAATATGACAAAAATAAAGGCTTCTTCTTTTATTTGTTTATTTAATTAAAGGCCTTTTATGCAAGAACGTACATTTAGGCTTATTTATTAACTATACTCCACAGATATATGTATAATTCATATAAAATGTAGATATATATTATAGATATATATTACAGGTATAATGTGTTATTTAAGTTTATTTGGATTTGATACATATTGAAGCACAGTTTGTTGTTATGTTTAAACAAATGAAAAAAATTTATTTCATTCATACTGTCAGTTATTTATATAGCTTTCCATCTGAATGGCAGGTGCCTAATTCCAGCGAGCTTAAAGGAACTCTGGCATAAAAGTAAGACAGTATTATGCTGTAGCACAGTTTTGCATCTCTCAGCCTCAGTGTTTTGGAAGAATTCATAATTTTATATTGTCACATTTATGTATTCAAAGTTCTATCACTACAGTACCTATCATGCTTTATGGAAATGTTTCATACATGTCGTTCCCTCTTCCTTCTGCGTGAGACAACTAGCAAGGGAAATAAATCACTATACAGCCTTTCTCAAAGCAGGTATAGCCCTTAGCAATTAACTGCCACCTTGTATTTGGTTTGCTGACTATTAATGTGAAAGCTAAAGATTTAAAATGGCACAGCCAAATGGGTGTCCTGGTGGTGTTGGTTCACTAACAGCAGGACTTAATTTCCTCCTCCATTTCTTCCATAACCAGAAATGAGCAATTATGACCCATTCTGTCTGTAATGCCCCTCCATAAATGACCAGTTGAGAATCAATATGTGCTGGTTTTCATTCTCTGCCTCCTCATGCTCCTGAGCATCCTGTGTAAGGCTGGTGTAGATGGCCATTTAATACACCTCAGTGTTCATCGCTAATTGCCCCAAATAACTTTCCTACGTAAACAGGTTTGTTTAAGGGCAGCTAAGATAGGGCAGCATAGTTTAAGAGGTGTCATAGTGTCAGACATCTCCAACAATTGAGCAGATTTCTCAGATATACACATTTAAAATAAATTGTTATCAAATACAGATGAGGTATGTGCCACCTCAGTTTGGATGGGTATGACGTCTCTGGATAGTATTGTGGTTTTCTGAATTCATGGTAACAAATCTGTGAAATGTCGGAGTGTTTGTGGCTGTCTCTGCACTCCTACGTTCATGTCTTTTGATGACAGCCCTGAGTTCCTGGAACAGACCATTTAAATTCATCAGATGCCAGATAGTCACTAAAATCAGAATTGCAGCATATATTTAGTGAAATCTACCAACACCTACAGATGAGATACTACTGAGACACAGTTATCCAAAAGCACAATTATGATGTTAACACTTTGTTGTGTAATTCTCATATTAAGTCATTAATCCATTGGATTAATTCATAGCCTTGCCCCATTCTCCAGGGTCCTTTTTTGTCACAAGGACACCATTTTTGCCACACCATTAAAATGTAAAGTATACATTAAACGTATATTTTACATTGTGAATTCAATGTTGTAAAGTCTCTACAAGTCTAAGGTCTGAGCAAGGCCTTTAGCTCATAACTACTTGTCTGTATGCTTGGATTACTTTACCTCACTTCTTCCAATATAAGTTCATCTAAATTATTAATTCATTGTGGTACCAGATCACCAGACAACTCTAGTCTTTTCATATTCCTGTACTGCATAATTTCATTATTTCTCATTCTTGAATTCTTGAAGATAATAGCTAGCTACTAGGACAGTTCAGAAATTTCAATGAGGGAAAATGACTCTGAAATGGTATCAGTGTTTTCATGGCTTTCAGGACCGCACTGACTGGCTTAACTGCCTATAAATCTATTCTTTTGTTAGGGGCCATTGCTAATAATAGTGCATCCCTGGCCACTATGGCCTCAACCCAAAATACTGTGATCAATATAGCCACTCAGCAACAATTGTTCCAAGCGTAAAAATAGCTGCAAAGGTGAAAAATAGCCATCATGTTGCCAACAGATTGTTTGAAAGTGTACAGTATTGGAATCACAACACTGTCACCAAATGGTCAGGCACTGAACAGGCCATTTTAGGTATACAATACAACATATCCAGCAACATGCCCATTTTGGAGATTATGTTGATTTACATTTAGATTTACATTTACAGCATTTAGACATCCTTATACAAAACTTACAGTAATGCTTTGTAGTCTCCTTCATAAACATGTCCTCATGCTAGTACAAATAGATCAAGGCCAAGAATATTATCATCTAAAAACATATTAGAGAGTAGTACAAGAAAAACAGCACAACTAAAAAAATTTAGCCAATCACTGAGAGTTTTACTTCAGAATTAAAGATTATCTTCTGATATCCAGCACTGGTATTACGATAGCTTCTTTTATGATTGTGTAAAAAGTATGAATGAATTTGTACGATAAACTGATATGCTTCCCCACATCATCCTCCCCATGGTATTAAAATGTGCACTGATAGTTGACTGTCAGCAAAGCCACATTCACTCATCCCTAGAAAAGGCTACTAGGGTCTAAGTGTGCATTACTTTGTCACGACGTTATGAAACTGGCTAGATCTGAGGCTGCAAATCATTTCCTCTCCAGTGGAGCTATTTCAGAGGCTTTCAGCAAGCTTTTGTTCCTTAACACTCCAGTCCTCTGAAAGTTGATTTCAGCATATCTGTTCACTGCACAGAAGAAAAGCGTTGTTAAGATAAAAGGGGAAATAAATGGGACAATAACAACAGCCAGAAAATTATGTAACAGGCAAGTATATTCGCTATGCTTCAAATATGTGAATGGGAATGGCTGCCTGATGGGACCTGGCTGGTGATTTACTTATTCTTTACTGTCTACTGCATAATTGACCTGGGGGAAAATACTGAGTGAGTGAAGTGACATGTGGCCAAGTGTGGTGACCCATACTCTGAATTTGTGCTCTGATTTAACCCAACCAAGTGCCCACACACACACTTTTTTTACTGCAGCAAAGGGTCTCACCTCAGTCATGGCATTGAGGTTGGAGGAGAGCGCTGGTCATTCATCCCCCCACCAATCCCTGCTGGACCTGAGACTCGAACCCACGACCTTCAGGTTCACCTTCGGGTTACAAGTCCAAGACTCTAGCCATTAGGCCATGACTGCCCCCTATATAAGGAAATGCTAAAAGCCTAGTGAAACCTGATCTAATGTAATTTCATTAACATATTATCCAGTCTGGCGGGGGTCCCTGGAGGACTAATGGTTAGGCCCCAGCACTCTCTCTACCGTGGCACGGGTTCGCTTCCTGGCCAGGGAACCCACCCCAGCATACAACAGTGCACTCCCAGTGCCGGATAAAATTGGGGAAGGTTCTGCCAGGAAGGTCATCTGACATAAAACCTTTGCCAGATCAAATATGCGGACCAATGATCTGCTAATGGGAGCAGCCATACCTCTACTGTTTCTCCCAGACAGCAATGAGATCAAATTGGAATAAAAAGGCAGACATCTGTTTAAGCCTCCTGTCTCCCAGCTTTTTCCCTCAGACAAATTACCCCAGTGATCTCACATTTGTCTCCTCTTAACAAAGTCTCACACTGTTAATCTGCTAAGTTAATAAGGTGTCATGTTCATTCAAGGTGTACTACAGGCATACAAATATATATTTGAACAGATTCATAGTCTACTTTTGATGTACTGTCATGTCACAATATACTTATTTATTAGAGATGTACACAAGTGTATTTATGATATCCTAGTACTTGGAGAATAGTAACCTTTGTAAGTATGCTTATAGAGATGTACACTAAATGCCAAGTAGTCAGTATTTCAGTATTAATATTACTATTATTTTAGATTTAGATGCAGTAATATGGGTGTAAAATGTATACTAAATATTCAGATCTACTTATTTATTGTCCAGATTAAATTATTTATGTTTTATGCAAGTTTTAACACAATGATATTTTCCTAAAATAAACATTTTATCAAGCATTTAAAATTGACTCAAAACCAACTTGACTCTCTTGTTTGTCTCATTCAATTTTAGGTGAAACGTTTGTGACAAATTGATACCTAAATGTGAAAATCACTATTAAATATCTTGCGAAATATACATTTAAGTGTAGACTGTTTCGATGGGGTAAAGATAACATTTAGCACTTATTATTGTTATTGTTCATTTAGCATTTTTAAATGTAAGCAGTCAAAGCCAAATGACTAAAACGACTGCTTGAATCTCCAGAAAAGTGTGGCAACAAGATATATATGAAAATTAATAATAAATGATCAGCTGTCATTACCCAATCCTTTGAACACAAATGTGTGAAACAGCTTTTTTTTCTGAAGACTTCTAATTCTGAAGAATTTTTACCTAAAGTAACTACCCTATGTGAATCAGTACCTTGTTGATAAGGAGTGTGTTTGCAGTTAGGTTGTTTGCTTAATTTCTTTGAAGAAAGGTGGGAAATATTTGGGAAATATTATATAAAAATGGCATCTTTATTTAATGTATGGTGAAGCTGGAGCTGTCAAACATTGTCCAAAACATACTCAGCATGGTTCACTCAAGGGGAAGCTAAAATGGCAAAATTTTAAGCTTTTAATGGTCTTAACAACAAATCATTGTTGAGAAATGATTACAAATAGATAAAGGAAGTTAGTATGGGAGCTTTTCCTTTGATTTCTTTAAATGTTAAGTCTTGTGGCCCTTGATGGGCTGCATCAGGTGTGGCGGAAACCAAATATTGACTAATCTTTTAAGAGAAAAAATCCAAGAAGATATTTTTGGAACATTCTGTATACCCAGACATGTGTTAGTCTGAATTTTACATCAAACATTTTAATCATGATCATGCTTTTACCATACAAGAAGACTATATAAGTGAATAGTTTTCCCCAAACAAACAGTTCACTGCAGCAAAAGTAAATGCGTGAATGGTGGCACAGGAGCTCTCAGGAGTGCATTTGTTTAATTCTTACTAATTTTCTGACCAGTAAGTTGTGGTTAAGACCATTAAAAGCTTAATATTTGCCATTTGGGGGTTGGAACCTTTTTTTTTTTGCCCAGGAGTGTATTATCTGTCTTAAAACCCTATTGGGGAGATTGGTATAGTATGAAAAAAAACATTTTTTTTACATTTTAAATAACAAAGTTCTAATTTAAGTACTTCATGAAGAGGTAGATATTTAGTCATCGTTCGAAGATAGCCAGTGACTCAGCTGTTAGGATTTCTAGGAGAAGTTCATTCCACCACTTAGATGCCAGAAGAGAGAAAAGCCTTGATAATATCAAGTTTGTTCCCGGCCTGAAGTAACATCCAACAACTGAAGAACATGGACCTAATTTTAATTTGGACATCCTGACATTAAATCAAGCTATCAGTCACATAAAAAGAGGGACATGCAGTATTATTCTTCGCTGCTGCTTTGAATGATGTTTACCATCAAACAGATCTTTTCAAGGAACATCAATGTCACTGAGGAAGAGACAGGAGTCAGAGTTAGAGGTAGCAGAGCTGAAGATGTTGAGGTTCTCTTTGGGAGTGACG